>WBMW01004283.1:392759-714956 GCA_013396635.1 Penelope pileata
TTTTTTTTTTTAAAAAAAAAAAAAGGTCTGTCTTTAAGGCCAAATTTTCCAAATAGAGCAGCACTTCCATAAATCAGGAAGGCATCATCAGTGGTACTACCACAGTGTGGCAGTTGATAGTGCAGTTAAAACCTCCTCATGCATCTTTCAGAACATTTGTTTTTTTTTCCTAAGGGAAAAAAGAGTATTCTGGTAGTAAATAAAAAGTAATGAACATTCTCGTGTTCATAATAGCAGCAGCTCACCTTCTAAATCCCTCTTTGAGCAATTGCTGGTACCTCACCAGACACCTGCAGCTGAATCCCTCTCATTTCCCACAAGATGGGACACTCACCAAGAAGATTAAACTTTGTGAACTAATGAGTTCGCCATTAATCCTGGGCTCACGGAGTCCAACAGCATGACATCTTCTGATTTAAATTGTGAACGACTGATGAAAAAGCAAACCACTACTTGGCGAGAAGACCTTAGATGTAATGATGCACAGGTTTATTCTTATATATGGATTAGTGCAATAAACTGTAATTTTATAAATCAATAAGCTGTAGTAATGAGATCGCACTATAATGTTCTGCTTTTAAATATTGGCAAAGAAATGAATGAAAATTGCCATTTGTGTAAGTGCATATGTGACTTATGGGAAGTGAAATTAGCTGAAAGTAAATTAACAGGGTGATTATATCTTTGCATTTATATTCAATTTCTCGCATACATACATTTTTAAAAGTCTAGATAAGGCTACAAACCATGACATGTACCTTTACTTCAAACGGATCGCCTTTATTCTATGTAAAAATTATTGATGTACTTCCTTTCGGCAGTAATGTTGTCTACCTTGGAACAAGGCACAGCTGAGGATGGTAAATTAAATATATACAGTGGCTGCTTACAGAGACTGCCACGTGCCAGCTGCCTCCTGCCTTCCTATGTGCAGAAGTGGTCATGGGAAAGATCAGAAACCAGGACAGCAGTGGAAGTTTGGTATAAACGCTTTCAAGACAATTTACCCAGACATAGAGCAAAGAGAGACACAAAACCAGGCAAGTCAGACGAGCTGAGCTTGCTGGCTTTCCAGGAATACTCCAGGGTTTTGTGAACACTGCACAATCTCTTTCACCCACAATGAAGTGCTGGAGGAATTTCTCAATTTAGTGGAAGACACGTGGTAAAGTCTTGAAGCAAAAACACAGTGAACAAGAACACAGCAACCAGCTTCACCTTGGATTTTTAGAATGAAAAACAATAAAAACTTGTTTAGGCAATAGATGTGATTGTTGAAACCAAAGAAAGAACAGAAATCAACAGCAGAAGCCAATGTTAGCCATACAAGTGTAAATTTGTCTCACAGCAGAACAGCAGCACATCTTTCCAGGAGCAAGACTGCCTGCTTGCTCCTTACAACAGTACAATTGCACAAGCTGTCACAATTATTGGAAGGGAAAGCTTACCTCTTTCCTTTAAAACTTGAGTACTAAATAAATTTAATTTCCCCACAAAAAGGTAACCTATTGTCTATTCTACTCCAAGGCCTCAGACATGTGCTATGAACAAATACTGGAATTAAGCTCACACTGAATTGAGTATCCAACACAGACCAAACATCTGCAGTATTTCAACTTCACTTTTATCCAAAACCTGTATTTGCTTTTGACACCTGCATACATATGTGCACATATATCCATGAAAAGATATTGTGTGCTTTAAAGCCACAGCAATAATTAGATTACTTGATGTCCAATTGCTCAGCTGTTTCAATAAGGATTGCTTACCTCCCTCTCTGTTTGTCTTCTGAGGCTGTTTGTATTGCTGAGATAAGTGCAACACAATGTGGAACATCCCTGCTTGAGTGTGATATAAAACTCTTTCTGTTGACTATAATTGCTCTTCTAGCAGATCTTCAATTTGCAGTTAAAAGTCCTAATAAAACAGCTCACCTAACAGCATGTGCCCTTAACTAGATCAGTTCATTAGCCTAATCTCTGGAAAATTCCACCACAGAAAGTCATAAAAAACCTACACATTTATCCTGAGGCATTGGCTAAAGTTTGTTTCAGTGACCACATCTACTCTGGCCATGAAAGAGAGACTCAAAGAGATGTGTTCTGTTTGGTTGTTTTAAAAAAAGAACACCATTCCATCACACCTCCACACTAGTTATTTAAGGCAGTCTTTTCCCTGAACAATATCCACTGGAGATACAAAACCCACGATATACTTTTCCCCTTAGCCCAGAGCTGTGAAATGCTTTAAACCTAATGGACTCCCAACTGTGATAACCCCATCACGCTGTTAGAAAAACACCAGTCTCTCGTGGCCCTGCAATTTTTGGCAAGGCTGAAGCCTGCCCACTCACCACCCCTTGGTTCAGATAAGTTGTGTTCCCAGACAAATCCTCCCTGACCCTTGCTTGGCAGTTTTCCAGCTTCGTATTAAATAGTGACTAAAAATGCAAATGTATCAGGTATAGCGAGAAGCGTGCAGATTATAGGAACGTGTAGCTCTGCAGCCATATGGATGCACTTACTGTGAAACTCAAGGGAAGGACTACAACAGACAGCAAATCTACCCAGCAATATGCCCATTTAGGCACTATTCCCTACAGATTCTGTCCCTTAATTTTACCTGTTCTTAACTGCTACCTTTTTTTTTTTTTTTTTCCCAGTGGCTCTGTATGCATAGCACACTTTAGTTCTTCACGGTTGCTAATGCTTTAGCTGGTTGAAAAGATTCTCCCGGCTCACTTTCTGTAATGCTGTGATTAGGTAACTGCTCAGGAGGCTGAAAAAATGCCAAATGTTTAGAAGCTGATTGGTGTTTGAGTTTAGGATTCATCCCTATTGATAATTGGGAGCATTAAAATGTAAAAGAAAACAAACACATTAATTTTAATTCTATTATTACCTCGCTGAAGTAAAAACTATCAGAATATTTCGTTATTTGCAGTTCCCTCGCTGTAAATTCCACACCACCAGCTCTCACATAGCAAAATCTTATTAATCCTTATAGCTTTGGAAAGTACAGTAAAATATTAGAGAAAACCCAAGTTACAGCACATTGTCCTCATCTTTAGCTACAACGTTCCTTGCTCCAGGAAGCCTGCTGGTTACTCAGTGCATACCTCTGCAGCTTTGCAGTCTGAAGCTATCTGCCATGGTACTGATAACACATACACAGCTCTTTATTTGGTTTCCTTTTAATTTTTCTCAGCTGCGCACAAGTAATGAAAGCATTGCCTCCATATCCTGTCATTACCTCTGAATTTCACAGGATACATGCCCACAGAGTGTTTTACCCTGCCTTTCTGAAGCCAAGCACCACCCTTATAAAATACTCCAGTGCTTAAACTGGGGACAATGACACAGTGTTTGGCTTAAATGGGCTTTGCTTCATTTCATCTGATTACTTCTTGTTATACCTTCCCTCTGCTAAATGTCCCTGCGTAGGCGTTTATAGCTCTGCCTTCACACAAAACAATCATTCCATCACATTACACACTTCGTCATTTTATTATCTTCTTGCAAATCGCTTCCTACAAGTGTCCCAATTTTAAAGGCCACGTTAAGCTCCCTTGCCAGTTCCCCAGTGCCCTGCTGGCACCGGCTGGCCAGAGACACGGCAAGGCTCCGCGCAGAGCTGGAGTGCCAGCAGCTCCCGTCTCAACGTGGTAATTCCAGAGTACCTGGAGGTGCCCACTGTCACTGGGAGGAATCCAACCTAAACAGACAGCACACAGCAATTATCCTCGCACAACTGCCTGACAGCCTGAACAAAGCAAGCTGCTCCTTGTCCTGCTTTCAACTCCGGCACACAGAAGCAGCACAGCTTCGGCGTGTACCTGCATCACGCAGCGGAAGAGGAAAACCACAATTACTTCTGCAGCTTAGACACGGTCGGTGGAGGACATCGTGATCTGGGGTGTCAAGAAGACAGCGTGCCCAGGAATCTGCTGCCTGACGCTACCAGATCAGCACGCTCCTGGAAAATGAATGCCTGGAAACACACAATCAGATCTGGGCTTTACAAAAACACTATAACGAGATTCTCCCCAAAGTCCCAGTACGTTCCTTGACTTAGAGGACAGTCAAGTGATTATCAGAGACAGAATGCTTTTCTTCGGGACAAGGATGTCATACAGCAGATAAGACCTTATCAAAAAATGAAGTTTAAAGCTAAATTCCAGCACCGATATTCAAAGTGAGGCATTCATTCTGTGACAACTGTGCTCAGTCCGTCAGATGACT
Source organism: Penelope pileata (assembly GCA_013396635.1). Classification (NCBI taxonomy): domain Eukaryota; kingdom Metazoa; phylum Chordata; class Aves; order Galliformes; family Cracidae; genus Penelope; species Penelope pileata. Next base: position 397,001 of record WBMW01004283.1, read on the forward strand.
GATGCAGGTGAAACCACTCTGCCAGATGGATGCTGGCGCAGAACCTTAATGGCACTTGCTGCAAATCTCCTGCTTTCTGTAAAGCTCACAGGTGCACACAACTGCTTCAAAGCTAATTTCCATGCTTTGCATTAAATGCGTGCTCAAGTTTTTGCAGACAGAAGTAATAAATGTTTTGAGGAACTGAAACAAATCCCATTGTTTTCATTTTGCCAAAGTAGTGCTGCAGAAGAGCAAAAGAAAACCCAGCGAGGAATGTCTGCTCCCTCCGCAGTAATAACGGATAATGGGCAGCAGAGCCCAGTGGACATGACGTAAAATAATCGTGTGCATTATAAATATTTAAAATAACAATAAAATAAACCCCCCAAAATCCACCACAAAATCTGAGCAACTCCCATGTGTCGTTATATTTGCCTTCGAAACTCCTGCTGCAAGGTGGGAAGATGGATCTGTGTCCAATTTTTAAATGGGATGCAGAGGCACAGAGCAACCAAGCTGGCAGCCCGAGCTTAGGAAGCAAAAGAGCAGAAGGTCACTTGTGTCCCACGAGTCTGTGGTTAGCAGACAGCCTTTGGGGGCTAACAGCATGACGTGCTCTGTGATGCTGATGTGTCGAGATAAAAGTGACAGCCCTCGGTGATGGCTTCATCACAGGCAACTGCTGACTCAATATTTAGGTGTAGCAGCAAGAGCTGTTTATGTGCATACACTGAAAAACAACAGATGACTTCTAGAGCAAAACACATGAGCAAAATTCTCTCGAGGCAATACAGAAGAGTCAAAGTAGCTAAAGTACATCTCCACAGTGACTGTGTGGTAAAGTAAATTAGAGCTCTATATAGCCGTCATCCATTATCCCATATATTTTTAGCAATTCTAAGATTAATGACTGGAAGGGGCCAATGAAACTGCATTACAAGGAAATATACATCCTTTTGATAAACTGCCACTCGCTCCTTTCAGGTCACTTCACACCTCAACAGAAAATTAAAGTTTGAAACGTTCACTATAGCATTTTTTGTACAACTAAGGCCATTCATTTAAGTTGTGCTTCACACATTTTAGATGAACGAATCACATTAATTATTGTGGTATTATTTTTCTCTCAGACTGTTGACCAAATTAGGCTACTTCCAGAGTCTAAGGGGAAAATGAAATTATTATTCCTTAACATCCATTTTGGGGCAACAAGCATGGAAAGGGGAAAGCTTTGCCAAGAGCAAAGTAATTTGTCTATTATACAAATGCCATAGCCTTCTCTTATTGCTGTAGCTCTCTCACCGACAAGAACAGCATTTGAGATAGCTCAAGACTGTAAGCAAGTGTATTAGAACATCACATCTCTGAGACATTCTTCAAAATACGTAAGAAGTCATTAACACTTGTGCTTCCTCGGAGGCAACGTGACGTGGTGAGAATTGCAAGACCCCCTCCAACCCTCTCGGTTCTTCCCAGCCTCCACCAGAGGCCACACAGCCGTTATTCAGAGAGCTGGAGCTGATTTCCTGGATCATTTTGCTCAATGAGAATCTCATTTATTATTGAAAACAACAGAAACCTGACCTTCCCTGGAGTCTTTTACAGAAGTTCAGACTGTAGGTGAATTAGTCCACCCTGCATAACACAAGTCAATTCCTCTCTGGGTAAAGCAGCATTCAAAGTGAGGGAGGCTGGCAGAATTGAACCTTTTGTGCATAATTAATGCAACCATCAATCAGAGGAAGCTTGGATTCTGAATTTTTCTGCAAGATAAATGCACAAGGATGAACTTGCACACTTGAACTTACACACTTTTAAACAGTTTAACTTTGAGAAAGCTGCTTTGATTAACAAGAGCCTTGCCACCACAAACCTAAGCAGATGCTTTCCATGGTGCACGCGTTGGTGTCATTCAGCAGAAATGGTTGACAGTAAACAAGGCCAGTTGTGACTCTCACTTGTCACACATTGAGATACAATGTCCCTCAAGGACAAATAAGTGATTTTCTGGGCTATTCCTCATTTGGTGTGTGTAAGCAACTCCCATTAGTGTCAATGGGACTTATGCACGTGGCCATAACAAGTCAGCAATTAAAGTTCAAGCACTGAAGATATCTACAGGCTATGTGATGTACTGTTCCATGATCTTTAACTTATACTCCTTATCTTTTGGGAAACCGTGGCTACAGGGTTACCTCAACGTGTGAATTTACAACTATTAATGAATTAGTACAGACTGGTGTACACGTTAGCCAGGCAGCAACAGCCACAACATTTATATAATCAAATCTATAAAACTGCTCATTCTCAAGCAGACAGCCATCCCTCCTGCCAGGTCTAATGGTAGTACAGAGAAAGAGGAGTAGCTACTACAATGTATATTTTGTATATTCTGGATTACAGATGCAGCTCAGTATCTTCACAGACTGGATGATGGGACACGTCTACCCCATTACATCCTATTTTCCCATGCTCTTTTCTCATGCAAAGAACTTCAGATTCCTTGGGTGATAAGCTAGATTTTCCAAAGTTCTTCTATACTAAGGGACATTTAAAGGCATTTTTTTAGAGAGCTCAGCAGAACAAAATGCAGGCTTGGAGAAGCGGAAGATAGCTGGGATATCCCTGATAGCCCTAACCTGGCTGTTTCCTTTGATGATACCAAAACACTAAAAATTTTTTTGTTACTGGGGCTGGGGGAGAGCAGAAGGTGAGATCTCTGCAGGAAAGAAAACTGTACGTGTCTTAAAGAGGCCTTTATCTTATGGGTGGTGCTCTTTTCTTTCTGATTTTATAACTTTCAGGGCAATACCCACCCTTCTCTCCATCATGAAAAAGATGAGTTTTGAAGTACACGTATAGTCTGCCAAAGGCATCTACCAGCAGTATTAAGGCACCTTAAGTGGAGAACCCCTGCTGGCAACTACAGCTGGTCCTCATGGCCAATCTCTTGAGAACCATGAAGGGCAGCAAAGCAACCTTCCCCATCGCTCCTTGCCCAGGCAGGGTAACTCTTGCCAAGAGGCACAGGAGCTGACTAAACGACCTCCTTCAAGGTCTCCTCTGTAGGTTTGTAAATCACAAGAGCTGGCAACACTGTAATCATGTAGTAAAACTTTCAGGAGAGAGGTAGAGTTATTCTAAATTATGTCAGAGTTGTAGTAACGAGTGCTGGTAGAATAGGATTATTGCTTTTTTAAAATGTATTCAAGCCAACTCATTCATCTGCTCAGAGTGCCTCTCTCTCAAAGCAGTTTTTACAAAGGGCACAGCTACATTGCAGTCACTCGAGGACAAAGCTCAGCAGCCAAGTATTTATGGATTTCTTAGGGCAGGTGCTGCAGCTTGCCAAGGGCAGGAGCTTGTGCAACTAGATTATGAGCAACAACACAACTTCAAATCCATCCATGGATCTTCACACACCTGTGATCATTGCTCAACAGCATAGTTAGACCACACACTCCCCTCCACGTGCAGGCTTATATAAACTCACACTGCAGAGCAAAGGTTTCAAAGCTTGGGTGATGCTGAGTTTCCACATGGGCAGGCGTGATGCTGTGTGCTCAGGCTGCTCCCCACTCACTCCTCATCTCCAGGTGACCCCCGCCCTCCTGGTCCTCATCACAGCCTCCTGCATCTGGTTCATCATCACACAACTTTGGGCAGCACAGCCTAGCAGCCCTCAGCAGTTGCATTTGGATTTAAACAATACCAACTAATTTTAAATGATGTTCAGTATGACCTTGGAAACTGCTGTGTATGATGATTGTGGTCCAGGCAGATAAATGCTGGGAAATTATGACTAAAAAAGCATGTGTAGAGAAACAGAGATGCATTAAGTGAAATGTCTGTACTGTTCAGCTCTGAGCTTTGCGCAGAGCTGTAGCTTACTACCCTAGCACATCAGGAGATTGTAATGGAGGGGTTTATTACATTCTTTTCTTCTTAGTGATTAATTCCTGTAAGGTTATTTTTTCTCTCCTTTGAGAACCTGAAGGGAAGTTGCTGGTACCTACGTCTGAGAGCTATCTGGGTTCATGCACTAAGATTAAAAAGCAGAACGTGTCACAGGCTGCACAGTGGGTTCAACAGTTGGGAGAGCAGAGAAGAATGCAAGGGTTATGCTCCTCAGTTCTTGGGAAAAGGGCACCTTCATCATGCACCAAGAGCTTCCTAGAGCAAATTTCTAATTCATCTGCAGCGCAGACCCTCCCTTGCTTTGCACACCTCCAGCTGCTGCACATGGTGAGTTTGTGAATGCTGAAGTTGTGCGATGTAAGTTAGGGCTCTTTTACAGGGCCCACCCACTTCCTACAGCCCAGCCTCTGAAGCACGGAGAATGTCACGGGACATCAAAGCGTTACAGACCTGTCAGCACCTTCTGGTTTTTTTAGGAAGGTCTCACAGCCTCCTGTCCCTGCCTCTCCCCTTGTGCACCTCCCAAAGGGAAGACAAATAGATAATACTCAATTACCTTGATAAAATTACAGACCTCCACTGCTCTGCACGATTCACCTCTTTAGCTCAAGGAAAATAAGCAAGACACGGTTGGCTGCATGAGTCTAGGTCTCCACAAACATACAAATAAGAAACAAGGCTGTGAAATAGCAATGCGTTACCCCATCAAAGCTCTGCTGACACATGAGTCTGGGCTTCATTATCACCTCTGGAGTTCAGAGCACCGTTCGCTATAATTAGAAACATGTCAAAACTCAGGCAGAGCACTGCAACCATCACCGGTCGCTCCTCTGGTATGAGTCTGATACAGCAGACCAGGAGGCAGAGTTCTTGGAGACCAAGTTCCATCCTCTTCTCCTGCTTGAAGGAGACCTCACTGAATGCTTTAAAGAGCACCAGGCCAGTTCATACTGCTGAGACCCCAGGGACACAGGCAAATGCCGTTCTCCTGCTCGTAATTCAGGTTGTTGTAAATGGGGCTGGGAGTAACAGGAGGGAGAGGACAGATTATGCACTGAGAAAAATGCCACTAAAAACGTAAGGAAAACCAACCATGAAAAGCTGACCTTTGCCAAATAGACTGATGTGCCAAGTACCATTTTCATAACTGATTAAATATATATAAAAGATAGTACACAACTGTATCATTAAATTGTTAACTATGCATACTCAAATGTTTCCCAGAGTAGAATAGCTCTGCAGGAGCCATTCCTCACCCTCGGTAAAGCAGTCACAACACTTTGGCACACTTGCTGCATTTTTAAAACTGGAATCCACATCCATTTTTTTCCCCTTGTTGCACAAATCTGCAAATCCTTCTGAGTTTGTCCACTATCGATCGTTTCACAGCTATTCCAGTCACTAACTTCAGATGCTTAATACTTTTGCAAAACTGTAATCGACCACTGTTGGCTACAAGCTTTCTAAACAGGAGAGAAATGTTTATTGCTTTCTGCTCCAAGCCTGCAGACCGTTGCACACCATCCAGTCTGACAGCGAGTAAAGTTCAAGTTAAACCATGTATTTAAACAACTGACACCCCAAAGAGGGATTTTTTTTGTTCTGCGTTTCTGTAACAGTTTTGAGGCTGATTGCATACACTTTCTCACCACTGGAAGGACTATAAAGCTAATGTGAGTTTTATTTTCCATGTTTCAAGGTACCAAAAGTAGGGGACTGTAATAGAAACGCTGATATTATCCAACTATGGTGGTACAACCTCTCTGCCATAATTAGGTACAGTTGGAGATAATAAGTATCACTGATTCAGGAGGAACATCTGATTGGGCAGGAAAACAAAGCGTTAGATAATCTGTTTCCTGAGTGGCAACAGCAAGCACAAAGAGCACAAGCAGAGGAGCAGAGCTGGTAAGGAAATGACAACGAAGTCCAATCGCAAATCCCTGCAGGCACTCTTACTCCTGTTGTTGTTCCTCTGATTGCAGGAGACCTAAAGGGCTCATTCAGGTCTTTTGCTGTAAGGGCATCACTGAGTTCCCTGAGGAGCGAGCAGCACAGAAGGCAGGGGAGGGTTTGATTGTGGCTGAGATGCTGGATGCCCAGGTGAGAGCACAGAGCACTGATTTTCAAGGGAATTTCTTCCGGATCTCTTAGAAATCAAATGCCTTTAAAGTCTCTCAAATTCAGCACCAAAAATGAAAGCATACAGAAAAGGCTCATAACGTGCATGGCAATATTACATAAAAAGTGCCTGAATAATCTGCAAAAATTGCCTTAAAATCACTGATATTATATGGAAAAAGACAAAACTGTTTCAGTCAGTAATTTTTGTTGGAAAAGAAATAGACTCCTCCCCCCTTCCTCTTTTTACTTTGCTTGGGGGTGAGGGAGAAGGAAGAGACAGGATTTTTGGTGAAAACTGTCCAGTAAGCTGAAAGCTCTCCTGTACTCCTTATTTTACCAGAGCTCATTTTTTAAAATATCTACACCCTGCATTTCCCACAAGATGATAATTATCTCTAAAAACTCTTGTTTGATTGATACAAAAAGTTCCAAATGCAACACTGTGATTGGCCCTAATTGCTATTAATAAATGCATAATGAATGTTGATAAGATTAACAAACCATTCTGAAAATGTCTTGCTATGTTCACTCTACAGCACAAACTCCAAATTAGCAGCAATGCCAGCACAGCCCCAGCCCCTGGGCACAAACCCGCGCCCTTCCCATCCCTTCCCAACACCTCCCTGCTCCCCAACACCCACTGCAGGGGGTCAAGGAGCAAATGCACACTTTCTGGTTGGCTTTCCACTCGCCCTAGGGCATTTCCAATTTAATACATATTTCTTTTTAAAGTTAGTGGAATTGAAATAAATCCATACTGTTTGCCAATTGCTAGCTTACGTAATCAAAGTCAACTGTGCATTCATGAATTCCTCCCCTCTCTGCAAGCTAATCTGACAGTAGTGGGGGGGTAATGTAACAAGGGAAAAATAATTTCCTGTGGAACTGTCTTGATTTCTCCGGGAAAATAAAATGCCTTCAGTTTATAATGGCCTGGTAATGAAATAAACATTTTGAAACCCATAAATGAACCTCAATAATAAGGTCTTTAAAAACTGTAGACACAGTCATAGCAAAACAGAAAAAAGTAAAACAGAAATGTGCCTGGAATTAAGCAGAGACAAATCACTAAGAGACAGACACAGAGAAGTCCAGCAATAGGAGCCCCAGAAGAAGGGGACAGAATCCATTCGATAGTGTACGCTCACACAGCTCTCAGCAGACACAAACTAAGGCAAAGGTACTGCAGCCAGTGCTCTTCTCTTACGAAAAAGAGCTAACTGGAGGGAGGTATACGTAATTGAGCGAGATATACAGGATACAGATATCAGAATTTCACAGCCTCCTGTCTGAGAGCCCAGACAGGTTAAACACAAACCTGTTCCTTCCCTATGCTGGGAGGTGCTGAAGCCCTGGCATTTGCATGGCTTAAAATGGCTGCAGCAGTTCAGGGCTCTGTAACTTACCGCAGGCATGGAGCAGGGGAGAGTGGTCTCCTTCCTGGGCATACACTACTTTAAATTTAACAAAGCCATTGTAATTAGTCCCCCGAGTACCCCTTCAGCAGCAGCATCAGCTCCCAGCACTCGTGAGCTGTGTGCTGTGCAGTAATTATGCTACCGAGCTGTCAAAGCCTCCTTATCTGCATGCAAATTAGTTCATACGCTATACATCTAGTATAATGACAGTATTAAAACAAGAATTTTATAATGAAGCCATCCTCTTTATAGCAACATACACAATTACTTTATTAACATATTGCATACCCATGGCTGTAACCATTCCCAGTCAAATTTACCATTTCCCTGTAAGGCAAGGTCCTCACCTCTCTCCCCGTATTTTTTTTTAAAAAAAGCAAAGAACAAGAATGGGAATTTCTGAACCACCGCTGTACAATCCCACATCTTCGTTGTTCCTGGGGAAGCGCTGCACCAAATGCCATTAAGCGTGACTAGGTGAATAAATATTCCCATAATGCTCCAAAAGGTTAGGAGATGAAACAGTAATAATCAAATCAGCAGCTGCTTGCTCCCAGCCTCAACATCATTCATCAGCTCCTGGCAGCTGTGAACACCGTGGCCAAATGGCAGTGGGAGGGGACGTGGCCCCACCACAACACAAATGAGATGCTGAGGGAAGGAAGAGCAAGGTGAGAAGAACTTCCAAAAGCAAAGAGCATCAATGCAGACCTGATACTGGGGAGGGCTCCTGCCTGGCCAAGGCATGCTGGTGGCATCTAGTCATGGCAGGGCTCTTGGGGCCTGTGGGGACACAAGGGTGAGATCCCAAACCACGGCTGCAGCGTGCCAGCGCCAAGCCTGCCTGGGGAGCATCCTCACCTCCCTGGAACAAGCAGCAGTGCTCCACAATGCAGCAGCACCAGCTCCCAGCCCTGTTGGCAGCATCAGGACAATTTGGTAGCGGCTGGGTCACAGAGCTTTCTTCTCGTTTGGTTTTGGGAAGAAGCGTACAATTCTCCACAAAGTTGATTTAGTGACCAACCTCAAAGACACTGACTCATTTCCTTGCGGGTGTTTTATGGGTTCTTCACTTCATTATGTTTTGAACAACTGCTCAGGTTTTGTTTGGGTTTTTCTTGTTTTTGTTTGTTTTCATTGTTTTTTTATTATTATTATTTTTCCTTTTCAGCTGTTAAAAAGAAAACACCCATAAAACTACATGATCAGCCCTAAATCTTCAAACAAACATTTGCAGACATTTTTCAAGCCAAAGCTTCACATTAGCTCAATTTCTAACCTTCCAGCTTGCATTACCAGAAGCCAGTGGTGCACTGGGGGATCTGCACTCCTGCCCTCTTGCAAGGGCATGTCCCGGAGCTGGGCAGCTGCCTCTCCAGTGTATGAAGTGAAGGTGATTGATATCGGAGGAATATCAGTTTGGGGACCTTATCTCACTCGTACAAACTGATTCAGATTATTTACATTTTGACCAACCAGATACTTTTCTAAAGCGTGCGTGGGGATATGGCAGTTCTGCTTTATGGGTATCCTCCACCAGCAGGAACAAAGGCATGTGGAAGTGGGGAAAAAAAAAAAAAAAGCTTTTCCTTTTCCCCTGTTTTATTTCCCCAAGCACCAGAAAGGTGTGGATAGGTCTCAGCCAAAGCTTGAGCACTACTTTGTTCTTCATGTAAATCATCTCTTTCATCAATTATCTTAAAGCCATTTACAAACACAACTGCCGTTTCAAAGCCATGAGGAGGCAGGTGAGAATTACCATGGACAGCACAAAGATGCTCAAACACTGAGCAAATCCAAATCTCCTTTTAAAACCTGTACTTATAGCTTCAGTAGAGCTCTAAGTACTGACATCACAGTGCATAAAACAACAAACAAAAGGGCTTGGAAAAGGCATGGAGCGATGCTTCCTTTTTCTCTACAAAAGCATGTTTTATTTTTGTTAGCATAACCTGTAGTTTGCTTGGTTTCTGCGAGATCAAATATTTGATCAATTTAGGGAAGGGATGATATTATGTGTTTGCCTGGGAGAACAGGGTCACTGGATTTCATGACCCCGGAGTTTATTTCACCACTTGGTTCCCATGAGAAAAGTACTAAATTACCCTTTTCCTTTGGGAGAATAGGAAACAATCAGAATCCATCACGGTCCTCCCACAGCTACTAATAAGATCTTCTGTAGCCTTTGACACCATCCCACAAAATAACACAACACAAGCCATCTTATTAGCGCTCAGCGTGCACCTACCCAAATGGGCTGTATTCTCAGGGCAGTTAGTTCTGCAACGAGCAGCTCATTCTCATCAGCTAGAGATCTCCCCACTACTCTTAGTGTCCATAAAAACACTGTCATAGCTCCAGTGGGGCTTGGGTTATGTCCTGGAGGTGGCACCCCTCCCACCCAACCTCTGAGATTGGCAAGGTGGGCATCCCAACCTGAGCTCATCCGTAGCGCTGCTCAGGCCGAGGGCCACCTCACAATGAGCATCCAGGAGCACCAATTTCTCCTTGTTGGCCTTAAAGGGCTTCCAGATCTTTAGTGCAGATGTAGACATCTGCAGTCAGGTGAGACAAGTCCTTCCTCTGGAACATCACCTCACAGCACCCTCAACACAGTGTCACCAGCCCAGCATCCTCTGCAGCAATGATTTTTTTTTTTTTTGCATCATCCCCTTCTTACTGCTCTTATTCCCCTGGAGGCCTAATCTGTACTTCATGTAACAGCCTGAGATTCTTCATCCTATTCTTGAGATTTCCCACTCAGCCTTCTCCCCCTCTTCTCCTGCATCGCTGCACACTCCGTCAGAACTGCACAGGTTTTTCAGTCTTACATTCATACATTCCCCAGCAGCTCGCTTGTCAGTGCCATGAGCCTCCGGCTGTGGCTTGGCAGCTGACTTCCCATTGCCTACTTATATTTTCGTTGCATTATTAAGGAAGAAATTCTGCCATCAGCACAGTAATCTGCTGGAAAATAAAAACACACGGAAATCACCTGCAAGGTGTGCTATTTTAGATGGGACTGCTAATGTAGGTCAAGTTTTATTTTCAAAAAAATCCTAGCAATGTAATTTGGAATGGAAACTCCTCTGGGTTGCATGTGTTTATTAAGAAGCATCTTCTGAATTCTGAATTTTGAATCCATGCACCATTGTCTTTTAAAAGAAAATCACATAAACATATACCATTCTTGTTCCCTGATTTCAGCAAGCCAACACTATGCTTGCAGACATACATTTTGAGTGATATTCATGAAAATGGAAATCATTCTTTTGCACTTAAAAAAGAAAAATAAGTCTGATAGTGAAAACCCAAAGGCATTTGGGAATTGGATTGGGATCACTTCTTCATCCTGCTGCAGTTCTGGCTGCCCAACTCAGTGAGACAAACATTGTCCAGGCTCCTCTCATAAGCAAATCTTCCTGAAGTTCATTCCACTCTGGGAGCCAATCCATGAAGAATTTAACAATTTTCCTTGCAGCTTTGGCATTTCCTCTCTCTTACGGTAGCAGCATTGACCTATGTGGGAAACTGTGGTAACAGAGTCAGACTGCAGAAATACTACTCAGCCAGCTTGATATACTGAAATACTGAAGTGACCTTGTTTTCAACATACTGCAATACACTTAGTGCCTGCATGACCCATATTATAATATAGGGTTTGGTCTTTTTTTTCCTTAAATAATTGAGATTGCTATTGCTCCTGAGCAAAGTTTAATCATTACTGTATTTTAATTTTGTAATTAAAAATGGCTGCACTTCACAAAAGAGAGATCTGACAAGGGATAAAGTAATTTATTCACTCCTCCTTCCCTCACCTAGATATTAAATACTTCACAGAAGACCATTAGCAAGAAACTCAATTTGTAGGCACCAACAACCTTGGCAGTGTCCTTCGTAGCACAGAACAGCTGTTCAGTTGATGGGCACCTTGTCCCAGTAGGGAAAGATAGAGTCTTTTTCCAATGTAAATGCTTCAGGTTTCTGCTTTTCAAGCACTCTTGCTTTGTGCCTAGCTTGCAAGCGAACCTTGTACGGAAATATTGCCACCAAGACCACAAGGACTGTGAACCTGAAAAATCGCTCTGTTCCACTATTTGTTTTATCTTAAGTGTATTTAAATTCTAACAAGCATTTACATTGAAAGCAACCTTTGTCACTTTCAAGAATTAAAGGAAACAACAACACGACCTTTTCTGAGATTGTAAGCACTCGGATCCAGCTGCTGCCATTTTGCACTGACCATAACCCAGCTGTGCTGCAGCACCTCACTGCACAGTCCTGCTGACACCAACCACTCAAAGCATGAAGAAATAAATGAGAAAAACCCATTTCATTCTACCTGTGCACTGGGCTAAATGCATTCAAATGCTCACCTACTGCAGCTCACCTGATTGTTTGCTTTCTAACTGTGACATACTGACAATGGTTTTACATGAGTTTCCCATCCCTTACAAAACAAAAGATGGATGCAGCCACTTTCTGCTGCATGCTGGAGAACTCACGAGCCCGTAACCATTATGTGGTGTCTCCGAAATCTTTGTTCCTGCAGTGCTTTCCCAGAATGGTGTTAAGAAGCGTGTTTAGGAAAAGCAAAGCTGTGTTATCTCAAATATCAAAACCCATGATTTTGGGTTTGGGTCTCTGATTTCCAAATTCCCTTTATATGCTGTGGTGTGTGTACGATGCTTGGTGCTTTTGGCAAAGCACACAACGTTGAGAAAGGGAATTTTCAGGGACTTCTCACATCCCATCTCTAACCACTCCAGGCAGGGTATTCTGCCTTGGTTTTCCTTTTAACCTTGCTGGAGAAGAAGGAGCACGCATCTAGTAACATTTCACAGCATGCCATATGGCTCAGGATGTAAGCATGACAACATGACTGCTCTTTTCCCCGCACCTAAACAACAATTTACTAGGTATAGGAAACACAGTTTGCTTAAAGCTCTGCATCCAAGTAAGACAACATTTTAGGAATTACACCAGAGATGAGATGTATATTCAGCATCAAAAGTGGTGCAAGGTCACACGAAAGATGACAGGAAAGACAGCCTGAAATCTGGTTTTGGGATCCCATTTCTAAAGACTCAGAAAAACCAAAAACCCGACTATTTGGACTATTTGGTAGAAATCTGAGAGGTAAAAGCAACAGTTCTGCTGTTGTTTATTGCCTCACATGAAGTGGTTAATACAGCAGTTTATTGCCTCAGTTGTACAAAAGAACCATGTGCCAACTCTTCAGGCAGACAGGAAAGCACCACACGTTGCTTTGTAATTAAAAACAACATGGAAGAATGCCAAGGGTGAAAGGTAGAAAAAAATCCTAATCTCCCTGAAGCAGAAGGAATGAAAAAGCACAGTGATGGCACAAAATCTCTTTCTACCTTTGCTTCTGCTGCTTCAGAGATTATAGACAGATGCACCAAAATTGCTGGGAGTCCAAGCAGTGGTGAAGACATCAAAGCAGGATCTGTTAACTCCTCTTTCCATCAAACATTAATTAATATGAGACCTAACTAAGTCAATATATGCCCCTCTCTCTTACACATTGCTATTTCATGTTTGGGGATATCCACTGGCAATGTATCCCCCCCATCTGCCTTTAGCTGTGTTTCCACATCCTCCAAAGCACAATTCTTTTCTGCTTACAATAGTGCTGATATGCATTCATGGTGAGACTCCAATTTAATAGAAATACATGCACTGTACTGGAATGTATTTTTGCACTGACACAGAAAGTCATCAGGAAATAAAAAATTCTAAAAGAGTTTTAAAACGTGACAGCTTTCAAGTCTGATTGCTGCTACATCTAGAGGCGGGATTCACAGGATAGGTAAAAAATTTCCATGTTCCCCTAATAAACTCTTTTTTCTCCAGCACTTCAGGAAACTTTTAAAAACACTCAACAGCTCGGCATCTAGAAAAATTGTGCTTCATACAGGGCAAATCCACTCCATCCTGCCCTCAGCTCTAGTATGTTAATTCTGTAAAGAGGAAGAAGGATTTCCCAGGTATCTCTGTGACCAACTACATTAAAAATTTCACATTAAAAATTAATTTGTGGGTAGAGAGCAGGAAGAATGTGTTTTTGCCAGAGAGAGGTTACTGTTTTCTTTTCAAGTAGATGTCACTAGTTCAAAGTCCAGCTGAGATTCTAAGCTCAAATGCATACTATAAATGCATCTCAGTTATCACAACCACATACTTGCTATAGAGTTCACACACAAACACGTATTTTACTCTACATAGAGATATTTAACACAGGGAGGCTGCTCTTCCTCTGAAGCCTAATTTATATAATGCACCTCCAAAGTCACTTTTTAACATGCTTGGCTATCTGCTAATTCCTGCTAGTAAAGAAAGAAGCTGCAAACATGAGTTCCAGCTTAGTACACGCTACAGTGCTCCTCAAAAAGCTGCAGTAGAACCCCCAAAATAGCTATTTAGGAGCAGCTTGGCTGCTTCTTTATAATCCAGAGTCAATGCAGAGAGATGACCTGTGGTCATGCATAATTCACCAATGACCGGGAAGAAAATAAAGGGATTTTGTGACATTAGTGGAAAGCCACAAGAACATACTTCATGTCCTCCACCCTCAAATACCTTCAGAGCTGTGCCCTGTGGCCCTGCAGGGTACAAACCTGCAGCATAGCTGGTGGCAGAGCGGGGCTCTGGGAGCCAGCCCAAAGGTGCCCACCTCCCGCCGTGCCCAGCTGCTCCGCCACTCGGCGGAAACCTTGGCACCACGTCCTCTGCTCTAACTTCTCCCACATATGTTCTCTTCAAAAGGCGTTTTAAGACCAAAGGATGAGCCAAAAACCTGGGGGGAATTTTGATCGTTCCCAGCGTGGAAGGTCTCACACAGCATTCCACTTTCTGCAATAGCTGCAAACACAGCAGTGAGTTACCATTCTATCTTTATTAGAACTGAAGAAACCTACATCCAGAATTCAAACGAGAATTTCCACTACACATAGGCTGGGTTTTTCACTTTTCTCTTCCTCTCTCCCTGAGGTTTAAAGAGATCCCTCCTTGAAGAGATCTTGTCACAACTCTATTCCAAACGATGCCTTGTAGCTTGGTATTTTAAAGTGGCTAAAACTCTAGAAAAGTTTTAAAAGAAACTGGTGCTGCTGCTGGTGAAGGTGGTAACTGACCTTTACTAGATAATTTGTGAGCTACGAAATCTCTCCTGTGTTTCTCATTTACTCCCAACATACAGTCCACACAACAAGATTAACGCAAGAACCAGGCAGCAAAGGAAAGTTATACATTTTCACAATAAAGCAGCCACTTTCCTCATTCCTATTTTTCTCCTTCCTGCAGAAAATCATGACTAGTTATTGTCTGCCTTCAGAAACAAAACTATCAACAACATTTCCACAGGGATCATCTGAAATGAATTTCTAATAATGTACAGGTTAAAAGGTTTTCTTGTTCTCCCCTTTTGGCATCCAGCATTTAAACTTTATGGTCCCAATGACACTGTGAAAGGCACATGTGCTTAATAACAGAACTTGTAAAGGAACACGTCTTAAAACATATAACTGCTTGCTTAAATACAGAGCAGACGTGAACTTGGGCAGGCACTTAATGCAGAGGAACAGGTTCTATTTATTGCTCCAGCAGCCAGCCTTAGCACAGGAATGACGGACGCGGCAGATAAAGGCTCTTATCCCAGGCTGGCTTGTATATAGCACCTCATCAGTACACTTAAGGCACTTCACTAAAGCAGGGATGTATTATTATCCCTGTTTTACAGAAAAGAAGCTTCCCAAGGTTACAATAGAAGGTCAGAATCTCAGATCTGCAGCCACCACCGATATACCTTAATTCCTGGGCTTTGTCCATTAAGCCGCAGTCTGTAAGAGCCTCACAGATTGAGGTTCTAATTAAACAATTAATTAATTTCTCAACAAACCTACAAGCATTCACAGTACTTTGTCTTCCAAATTGTCTAGCATTACACCAGCCTCTACTGTTTCCGAGTACACAACACTGACGGCCCATCTCTCCACCTCCAGAAACACAGGAGAGGGAGGTAGTGTTACTTTTGCTTAAACTTTGCAGAGAATACATAGTCCTGACGAATCTCACTTAAATAGTTAGATCAAGAAATATTTCATGTCTTGACAATATAAATTTAGGTAATGCTTAGCAAATCTCAAGGTGGAAGTCACAAGAGTTGGACTCTGGATCTGACATGTTCACACAAGTTCACCCACCACAGAGGTGACACAGAAGATGGCCTGGCTGGACCACAGCCCCCCGCACACCTCTATGCACCACAAAACATAGCTTGCAAGTCACGTTGCCCTCTGTCACATTCATTTTGGCCAGACTGGCTGGGGATGGCAGCCTCCTCCGACCTCCAAAGGCACAGGGAAGCCTCAGAGCACCTCTGATTAGAGTTGTCCTGCTGAAGCATTCCTTGCAGTGACTGTTCTCCTTGGTTTCTGCTGGCAGTCAGCGCTTGCTTACCTTTGCTGCCTCCTCAGTTCCCTCAGCAGAGCAAGGAATCATAGATAGGCAAAGGCATCGTCCTGGCAGGACGGGAACGCGCCAGAGCTTGAAGCCAACTGCTTGGCTCCCCTTCCTCTGTCTCAGTTTGCTTCCCTGTTTTATAAGGCAAAGGCTAAAGAGTTCATTTTTACAAAGTGCTCAATCAGGCTGTTTGCTGCAAGCCTCATTTTTCAGGGGATGTCAAATACCTCAGCTCCTGCTGGGTGTGAATGCATCAGCAACGGGCAGCGGGGCAGGAAGTGACATGGCATGGGGATGCGTTCTGGGAGGTGGGTGCCCACTATTCTTTAGGTCAGGCAACGACCATAATGGCCTACAGCCCAAGGGTGGCTGCAGCCTTTATTTACAGCCCTCAGCTTGGCAGCTCAGTCGCTGGGGTTAGCCTGGAAACTCAACACAAGCATCACTTGGAGGTCTGTATTTTCTATGGGTTTTATTCTGAAACACAGAAGAGAAACAAACGAAATGAATAAGCACAGCTTTCACTGAGAAAGCAACTGAAAATCAATTGTGCCAAACATTTCTGCCCAGACTGTCGTGCCTGTTTCGGTTGTGACAGCGTGGAAACAAAATACGAGCGCGTTCAGCACAAACTCCCATCTCCGCATGCAGAGCCCCACACCGACAGCACGGCAGCGCTCGGAGGAAATGGCTGAGCCTTTCACATTTGCCAGGAATAATCGAGAAAAAACGGAGCCACTGTTTGCATTTCCAATCAAGAGAAGCTCACGCCCCACAAGCACCTACACCAAGAGGGCTGCGCTGACAGGGGCAGAGCCAGCACGGAGCTTTTTAAGAGGACTGCACTGGGAGTAGTGGGGCAATGGGACACTGGGCTCTCCAAAGATTGGTTTCTATTTTCATGGCTATTTTTCACAAGCAAAGGAACTACAGAAAGATGTTTAAGCTGCCACACCCAAGCAGTAACTAAACTCTGCACAGTTTACTGAGGTTGGAGAGGATTGTCTCACAGATTTTCACAGCCTGCAAACAACCTCACAATTCTAAAAATACCCGTGTAACTGTCAGGGCAGGCAACCAAACACCAGGGTTTTTTGTTTTTTTTTTTTCTGTACAAAATTGTTTCCGACATACTCCGCTTTGTCTGAGAGCTACAACACTTTTTTCAAAAGCAAAATCCCTGTATCCTGGTGAAGTGGAAAAGGATGAAAGCAAACACCTTGTGCAACCACTCCCAGACACTGGGGGAGGTGGCACAACCCCTCCCCAACATTCCCAAGGAATTTCAGATTGGAACCAACCTTTGGAGAAGGCTGGGGAAGAGCAGAAGGTCAGGACCTGCTTACAACAGAAAACTGGTTTGCAATCTTGGTTACAAATTTGCTGTTAAGGTACCATAATACATTTTTAAGCAATTCATTATCAATTTATTAAAACACTGGGGCTTCTTTGAGACTGTTAGGGATTATTGTTTAAACTGCTATTTAAAAGTGTACTGACTCACAGCATGGATAATTCATTCTTATGCCATTACAGATACACATACAGCATGTGTGTGTATAGCTACATTACAATTCATTTTTAAAAAGCGATTTTGCATGCCAAGTAAATGGGCTTTTTCATATCTTGACCATGAACTAGATACATCCATTTTCAAATAACAAACCTGTAACTTACTGGAGCACTCAATGGTCCTTCTAAACAAACATAAATATTATTTTGACACTCGGGCACCTCACACAGCAATAAACAAAGTCCTTAATAAAGGCAAGAAGGCAGGTCTCCATGCTTCAGGAGATGCCAGACCATCACCTTTCTGAAAGGGTCGGGTGGCTTCAAAGAGAGGTAACAACCTCATTAAAGCCCTGCGTCTGTCTGGAAATTTTCTCATTTGTTCAGGCCGAGAGCTGTCTTGCATTTTTTCCAAGGATTAACAAAATAGAAGCGGAGCGGTGCTTCCTTGTCCAAGTTATTATTTTTAATAAGAAAAATAAATACTAATTAGAATACAAACCAACAGCAGTCCTGATGAAGTGGAAATGTTTTTCTCCCCCGTCAATAAACAACTGGACCACAGAGACTGAAAAACCACACGGTAGAAGGCCTCATTTAATTGACTGATACACGCTGGAAACCTTTGACAGAAAGTGGTCAGTTTGAACTTTGGGCTCAGTAATGAGCTCTCAAGTTCTCTTTTTCACAGAATGGATCACAACAGTCCTGCATGACTTCATTTAGCTTCATTTTATAATTACAAGCTCTGTTCTTGAGTATTTTTCCCCTGCTTAAATATCACTTTTTCAAAGCAATGCCAGGAAAAAAATAAATAAAAGAGGGAAAGAGAGAAAAACCAATTTTAATGAACTCATGCAGATATAAGCCTGGTGAAATGAAATCACAGACCTAAGCAGAATACTGCATTGAACACATTTGTATGTTTTATGCAAAGCTCATCTAAATTTGAGTAATTTAACCTAATTTGGCAATCTGCACAATCAGTTTGCAAACTTCAACCACTGAATTTTAAGCATAAACCTGTGATCCTGATCATTAACATTTGTGTTTATCACGGAGGCCAGAATCCAGCAGAGTACTGAAGTCTGTGTTCAAGTCTTTTCAGTAAGGTCTTAGCGTACACATGGTGTCCAGGAGAGTATTAAGAGCTCTAATTACAGAGATAAGTCATTGATATGTTCAGATGATGTAATTTTAACCTCAAACATATCTCAAATTTCAAACCAAATCTCAAAACTCTGAAGTTCAAGGTTAGGAGCCTTCCTCCCCCAAGGCCACCATCTTTACTCTCCTGCACTATCGGAAAAATGTTCCCTGATCACAACTATTTCTCTACAGCTTTTCATCTCCACTCCCTTCTCTTCTCCAAGAGCCCCATTGCCTGCTGCTTCCTTTCATAGGCAGATGTGCAGCTGGTCCTTTTCCTTTCCGTACACACCTGGTCTCCATTGAGCAGTGCAAGAACTCGATGTCCTTGCCATGCTCCAGGAGCGTGGTAAGAACACCAAAATGGGGCTCACCCATGCTCCAGCACATGTTTTGGCTGCAGTGACGGTTATTTTTCTTGTCTTTCTTCAACAAAAAATGCAATGGGCCTTGAACTCATAAAAATGTTCTTTCTCCAGACAGCTCAAAATACTTTGTAGGAAAGAGAACTGTTTCCCATCCAACTCTACTCATTACTTTTTTTTTTCTTTTCTGAAGGCATCTCCTCAAAGAGAAGGAGAAGCACATTTTTCAAGGTGAAAACTGCCAGCACGAATTTGAATCAAAGTCTGAATCCATTTCAATGGGAAGCTTCACAGCATCCCAGCCACTTACTCAAAGACAGGAGGGCGAGCAGCCTGTGCTGGCATCGTGAACTCTCTCCACACAACCACACCATCACCAGAGCTGAAATATGGTTGTGTTTCAGTAACACAGTTTTAAATCACAGGCATAGCCAAGATGTATTAAGGCAGAACTGCACTACAGCACATGCAAGTTCAGTTTCTCTCCATGTGTCCTCAGGAAATGTGTTAATTGCTCACAGCTCTAACACAGATTTTCAATACATCTGCAAGACACAACAACACACATGCTAGCACTGGGGGAAAGAGAAGATCTGATTCTTTTCCTTGTACTATCTAAGCAGTATGCAGCACATTTCAGCATCACAGTTTTGCCCTTCCCAAGCCTTCCACCACCATTTCTTTCCCACTGTTGGATCCCAGGTACCCACTGTCACTGACGTGGTGGGATGGAGCCCACCCTCTGCATCCCTCATGGGGATTTCTGATCAGGAAGAGGTGGCACGGGACAGGCACAACTCTGTGCCATGATGAGGAAATGCTGCAGCCCTGCACCTTGAAGTCCCACAAGTGCTGCCTCCTCTTTGGGTATCTATGAATGATCCCATACACACTGGATCACTTATAGATTATACAAATTACATTTTGCATTTTTTTAGGCTTTCCTAAGAGATGTGACTTAAAGCACTGCTACGTAGGCAAGAATTCAGAGGAGCAATTCCCTGGATGAGGATGGCCTTCCAAAGGATTCCTGTTGCTCCTGGGACTTCTACAGGAGAAAATTTCAAACTTATTCAGTCCCAAAAAATTTTTTGAAAGTTACTGTTAGAGTGGAGGGAAGTCTGTGCTGGAGAAAAGCCCAGAGCAGCTGTAAGCACACCGGCCATGCACAGCAGCATCTCTGGGACTTAAGCAGCTCTTTATATGGAATAAACAAACCACCTAAATCATACTGCATCTCGAGGACACGCTGCACTTATGACCAGGAACTAATGACAGTGTCTTTCAAAGCAAACCTTCCCCTGTGACTGCACAGCAACCCAAGCTCCTATATCCTCGTGGCTCCCTCATCCCAGCCTGCTGGCTTGTATGGAAAGCTGTGCTGGTGTTACAGTGATCTGATATGGGAGATGCCACCAGACCTGAACTCTGAAGATGTGCCTTGCAGTGCTCCTGAGAAACACTGCTCTTCCTGTGCTGAAGTGAAGGAATGAGAAAGAGGAAATGCTGAAACAGAACCGGGTAAAACCACTTCACAAATCACAGAGCATGGTCACATCCAAGGGAGCTGCCCTCCTGCAGCTGGCAGAAGCCTGACTGCGCTGTGCTCCCTGCAGCACCCGGTGCGTGCTCATCAGACTCCAAGGTCTGATCATCGAAGCCCATCCAAAATGCTGAGAGGCGCTTCCTTTCAACAAGACCTCAGTCAGGTGTCTTCATTAATCACAGCTGACAAATATTTTAATTTGGGGACTTTGGAGGGGTGCTCTGTGCCTTGTTCAGTATGAGGAGATGATAACTCAGACCTGCAGTGCCTGATTAATATTTCACAGTTGTGATCCACTGGGTACGTATGCGGCGTGATGCTGATGCCTTGCTTTGCTCGACGTTCTCTGCATCTCCAACGCTATTTGTAACAGTTTCATAGCACAACAGCTAGAAGAGGTTTCATTCCAGCAGGACAGCACAGGCTGACCTCCCTCGTTGCTTCGTGTAATTCAGAGGGAGCAACCATTAAACAGGAACTGAAGGTGCTTTTCAACTTCTAAAGGGGGAAAAAATGGCACTGCAGATTTACATTTAGATAGCATCTCAGAGAAGAACGATACTCATTTCTCGTGCCTTGCATTTACTTTCCAAGCTGGCCTACCAGGGCAGCCAGAAGACAAGCCTGCAACAGGGCACTGCTGAACACATCCCTGTGTCAGTGCCAGCAGCTCGGCACTAACATCAAAGTGACATGAAAACAGCGCGATCAATGGGAGGAGAAAATGGCATCACCTTAAGCCCACCTCTGCAATTGAGCTTTGCCTCTGCACTGAGGACCCTGAGCCAACCTCTCAGAAAGTGAAGGGCTAATTAAAACCTAACACCCACAGAGGCAGTGGGACACAATGAGGTCTGTCCCACCCTGAGGTGCCCAGGGACACCAACACACCCCTGGCACAAGCAGGTGCCACACCTGCAGCCCTCGGGGACACAACAAGGGCTGCTCTGAACCACCAGCACCCTAACGCAGCTCAGACACACAGCTTGCTGCTTTGCTGCAATCTATAGGCACGGTGGATATACATATAAATCCCCCCCCCAACCCATTCAAAGACCTTTAACAGCATATCACTCAAAAACTCCCCTCCTCTCTTAGGAATACAAGCAACGCTTGCTATGAACTCTGTCCCAAGAAGGTATGTGTCAGTGGAAGGCTGGGATATTGCTTGATCTCCAGTCTCTTTACGCAGCTTAATGCTAATGAAAGGAAACCATTTTTTTTTGCACACAGTGAAAGGGAACAGATGGTGTCACAGTTCTGCTGTGGAATTTAAGCAGTGACAACCTATACAGCAATCATCATGGGTGAAACTCTTTTCAGGCAGTAGCATGGAGGGTTTATTGTTATTCTTACTTTACTTATTACGATTTAATATTTTTAAAATCTTTTTTATTTCCTTTATCACAAGGAAACCTAAGGGAATGGTATGAAAATCTCACCATCCTACAAAACCTCAGAAGACACATGATGACCAGAATTTTAAATGGACTGTGAAGGGACAGCTGAAAACCAGCACCTCATATTGCAGGCTGTGGGTTTCCAGTCGTGTATCCATCCAGACACCAGGCGCTGGGTAGCAAGCCAATGAGGGTTTAAAAGGAACACTGTCAAGCTGAAAATCATCCCTCTGTCTGAAATCTGGTCCCTAGTCTAATTATGCCTGCAACACAGATAACGGGAAAAAAAGAGCTCTTTTTTTAAAAAATTATTTTTTCAGAGTTCTGTATGTTACACTTTTGGTTGGCAACATTCTTTGTGCAGTTCATCCCACTGTTTCCTTTCCAGGCTTACCTGCATTCATCCTGGGGACAAACAAAGGTGAAAAAGCACATCAAAACCACAGGTGGAAATTTACCTAGAAATAAGGAGCTGAAAGGGGACTTTCATGACATGGGTTTGCTGCTGTTGTTGCTTATTGCATTGGTAATTACACTTCTTGAAGCCCGCTGACAAGCAAGTCACACGTTTCCATGTGCAGATCCTACCAGAAGCACCTGGATCCCCACAGAACATCCCCCTCTGGTGAGAGGGACCATATGCAGCTTGGAATTTCACAATTTTTACTGTTTCTATTCCTTCAGATTTGTCTTCTCTCAGTTTACTTCAGCTGCCTGTGTATTTTACACTCATATCACTAAAAGCAACAGATGATGTGTTCATCTCCTCCACAATTCACATGGAAATAGCCAAGCTCTGCTCAGCCCATATCCCAACAAAAAAAAAAAAGTAAGAAAAAAAAAGAAAAAAGAGAATAACAAACCTCAGGCTACTGGGAGAAGAAGGAAAGGAGGCTTCCAAACTAAGATCCCCTCCCAGGAAGGGTCTGGACCACTCCACTTTCTCTGACACTTGGGAAAACATTTCCTTGATGACAACTCCAGTTTTGCACAGAGCAGTACTGCTGCAAGCCCTATTGTCACAGGTTTTGTAGCTCTTAGACACCTCTACAAAAACTCAAACAGCCCTGTGGGCACTTTGCCATTTGCAACACGCTCAGTTGTCACCATGGGGGACAGCAGCAATCAGCCTGTAAGATGCTGTGAAGCCAAATTAATGTACCAGGTATGAGTATGCATAGGTGAGGGGCGGGGATCCAGGGAAAGTAGAGCAATAGGAGCATGTCATACCAAGTGCTCCAGGTATTGTGTTATCCCACATCTGTGAAACAACAAACTCTTGAACGAAGGCATAATATAAATGAGAAATAACATAAATGAGAAGGTCCACTCTTCAATGCAGGTAAGAGCCAGTCTAAGATTTCCCATTTTTGTCAGGAGATATACACATATATGGGGATAGATAAACACTTCCTCATCAAGGCTCTTTGCCATAGCAGATGCCAGGGCTGCTGCCATATACTACACCTCCAGCAACACAGAGCACAGGAACCAACCCCACAGCAGCAAACCACTCTTGGCTCCAACAGTGCCAATCCTAACAGGAACAATGGGACAAAGGTACATTTGGGATGGGAGCGCTTCACGTCTGGAAAGGTGGCAAAATATCCAGTGGGTGAATTCTGAACTCATGGCAGTTGTTCACGAGATGTAACCTGCTGATTGCAGGGAGGGAAACACAGCACTGCTTTGAGCACTCGGGTTCTAAGGCATTTAACAAGGCATTCCTTCATGGCATCAGGTAAAATCATTCCCAAGCACCCAGGCTCTTGCTGCAGAAACTCAACAGCTATTACACAGCAAGTGTGAAGTGAAGAAGCAGAAAGAGAAGAGATCATCAGGAAATAGGGTTAATCCCTGCAGGTAATACCCATTCCATTAAATTGTGCAGCATTTTCCAGTCTGCAGATTCTCAATCCCGTTTAACATCTCTCTCACACTGCAAGCAGACACATCTGAGCTCCCCCCCCAAATTCTGCAAGGCTGTTTTTGCAGGCAGCAGCCAGTTAAGCTGAAGGCTGCTGGTACTACCCCGGGAAGCTGCAGGGGGGTGGGGGAGCCACACAAAAGATCTCAGCACAAAAGGCCATCCTTTTCATCCTTTTTTCCCTTCTCCATTTTCTCCAGCTGAGCCATAGCTTTATTCAATCAACACTCAAAAAAAAAAAAAAATAGATGCAAATTTGGGAGAGGGGTCTCTCTGGGGTAAGGGGGGGAGATGAACATGGGGGAACACTGAATTTAATGCAAACACTGAGATTTGGAGGGTGAGGGGATGTGGGGAGCCTTCAGCTCTCACCTTCCCCCTGCTCCCAAATGAGCCCTTCAGCCGCTCCCCGGCACTCACAGAAACCCACGCAGCATACTGGAGACATTTTCTGACTATTTTCCCCCGGGAGAAGATGTAAAGGGCCTGACACCGAAAGGACAGCCAACATCTTTGCGTTCCCAGCGAGACCCGCACAGTGTACATAATCACACAAAAACATGGCTGGCTGGTGCATCGACAGATGCAACCGAGAAATGCCAGACTTAGCCTTATTTAGATCGCCGCAAAATTAAATGGGGAGGAAGGGGGGGGGAAGAAGGGAAATAATTGTGCCCGCGTAACATGGCTGCACAATTTTCAAAGCCTCCCGACTGGCAGCTTGCAGGGAGCAGTGGCAATGTGTCTGTTCTGAAGGGAGCTGTTCTGCCAGCCCGCGGCAGAGCCCTTCGCCCGGCTCTCCATCGGCGGGCGGGCAGCGCGGAACGCAGGGGAGAGCTGAAATAGTTTACCTGATCAATGCAACTTCCCAGAGACGGAGGTAGGGTTCCTGAAGAAATGCAGCAAGGAAAAAAATAATAATAATCTGCTTGGATCCTTCTGGCAGTCCACGGTCTCATCTACATGCATCTGAGCGAGCCCTTACCAGCAGCTGCTTCTTTTATCAAGCCCACAGGCACAGCAAATTAGTCCGGGCAGACAGTTCACTCAATGTGGGCTATTCACAGCGCGGCTGCTGCGCGAGCCTGGCTTCTCCTGTCCCCGGTCCCCGGGCAGGCACCCGCCCACCTCCACATGGCCCTGGATAAACACGGCCCCGCAGCGTGAGCAACATGATCCCGCCATCAGCGGAGCTGGCAATGGGCAGGGTGCCGAAATCTGGGTAGCAAGGCAAAGCCTTTGAAGCAAATCCTTCCTTTAGAGTTTGCTTCTGCAACCCCTTCTTTTATTTTCCTTTATTTTGCCCCTCGTCCCCACCAAGGAGGTAAAAAATGTAAAGCAAATGCAAAGATCTGAAGATGGGTAATACCTTCCAAATTGCCTTAGTTCAGAAAATCAAGCATCACTGTGCTGCAAAGTGTCACTCAGCCCTCTACTAGGCACAAAGCATCACCTGGGATGCAGCTGGAGATGCTCCTCCAGGGAGGTGCTGGCCACAGTCAGCGCACCCCTGGGCTGCACAGAGCCATAGGTTTCCATTGCCTCTCTTTACAAAAAGAAAACATGACAAGCCTTTTTCCCTCATATTCCCACTATGAAGCAGCTTAAAATATGCACACAGAAATAAACACACACCGAAATGGAGCTGGAAGGAGGTGGCAGACGGCACGCGCTGCCTGCCAGCCCTGGGGGGGGAATGAGCCCCACGGCGCTCCGAATGCACTCACCAGTAGGATCCACGGGGTCAGACATGAAGAGGAAACACCTATAAAAGCCTCTATTTTCCTATCACTGCATGAAGGGGAGGACTGACCCTTCTCTGCCTTCCCTATCAAGGCATCTGTAGGACTAATGCAGTGCCTTTTTCCTTCCCTGCAATGTGGGAAGGCAAATGTGTATGTGGAAGGATGCTATAAATACACACACACACAAACATATCCTATCCACAAGCTCCTCTTGGTTATCTGAGCTCTCCCTTCACCAAGGAGCACAGCCAGCTGGGAGAGCCCCCCAGACAACCTGGCTGCCCATTTCTGCTCAGCATTGGCACTTCCCTAGGATTTAGTGTAAGCCACCTCCACAACCCAGAGGTAAACACCCGTAAGGTATGCAATGCTTCAAAAGGGCAGCCTTATCCCAAAGACAGGTAATAGGAATACCTTGTGGCACAACACTTCCCACTCTCAGAGTCTGCTCAAAATCCTGGCTCCTGGAGCTATCACCCACAAACCACAAGGCTCCATAAAACCTTCTTCCCTTCTTAGAAAGGGAAAGGGGCTCAGCGTTTTTACAGCTCTGAAAGAGAAGTTGTGAACTTCTGAAATTCCTCCAAGGCTTATGAGAGAAGAGAATAAAAGGCAGGGGAAAATAATAATAGAAACCTCATGCTTTCCTTTGCCATTCCCAGCTTCTCAGGACCTGATTCAGACCATTGTAAGGATGGGGGCTGGCACTATACAAATGCAAATAAAGCTTGAATTAGGACCACTGACCAGATGTGACTGCAGGCAGTAAGAAAACACCTCCACAAAGGTAAGAGCTAAGCATGGAAAGCATCCTGCAATGGGTTATACATTAATTTCAGAGAAAGTGAAACAGAAGAACATGAACTTGAGGGGAAGGGAGGGAGCAGGGCCTCCAGCAGTCCTGAGAGGCAGAGCTGTGCCACTGCCCAGCAGCAATTCCCAGCCTCAGCAATAAGCTGTTATCTACAATTTGCTCCTGAGTGGGGAGGTTTGGTGCTCCCCTTCGCCTGCCTGCTCACACATTACCTCTCTCACCTGAAAGGTGAGAGGGAGCCAGAGGCCATTTTGGGATTGTGTTGCTGAGCATTTCAATAAGCTCAGCACGTCACTGTCCCATATGGAAGATGAGCCATGGT
Organism: Penelope pileata; assembly: GCA_013396635.1. Taxonomy (NCBI): domain Eukaryota; kingdom Metazoa; phylum Chordata; class Aves; order Galliformes; family Cracidae; genus Penelope; species Penelope pileata. Next base: position 423,707 of record WBMW01004283.1, read on the forward strand.
CCAGCCACAACCAATGCAACCATGGGAGAGCTGAAGGATGCTGCACCCCTGGTGCCTCTCCTGGCAGTCACATTGCACCTGGCACTGTTTCAGCACCTCAGAGATTGCAGAGGGGCTCCAGGTGTCCATGGCACCAGGGCAAAGCTGGTTAAAATTCAAGCAGGAACCAACGAGTATGGACAATGCCAAGTTATGCAGACCAGGTGTGACATCCGCAATGCAAAGTACCGTTGGCCAAAGACCCATTTTTCAGGTTTAATTAGAACTGAGCCCTGATAAAAGGCCAAACCGCTCTCCCATTTAAGTCAATAGGAATTTGTCACTGTCCTTGATGGCAGAAGGACATGGGACATTAGGATAAAAAACAGTCCACTTCATCACCTTGAATGAGGGAAAATGAGAGCCCATTCTTTACCGTCCCATTTTATTCCTAGAAGACAATTTAGAGCATTGCTGGCATTTAACTTTATATTTCTTAAAAATTACTTGAGGCAGGACAAAGCGATAAGTCATTTTTCCCCTGTGTATTTGATCACTTGTTGAGGAAGTGTAATCTCATCCTCCAGAAATGTATGCTGAGATCTTTCTCTCCAGACATCTCCCAAGCCCTGATGCTCAGATCATTTGGACCAGCAGTGCTGCCCTGGTACAGGCAGCGCAGTGCCTCTGCAGTCAGCCTCCTGCCAGAACACAAATGCTCACCACGTAGTCCTGGAGTTGGCCCAGACTCCACAGTGTGGAACAAAGGTTGGAGAAAAGTATAGAGGCGGCCTCACAGCACTCTGATTTGGGACTTCAGAGAAGAACAGCTGGAGCCTACACCAACAGGAGACTGTGTTGTCGCAGCAGGAAACAAACAGCCTCACCCTTTGAAGCTGGCTAGCAACACAACTGGTGGGTTTCCAACTGCTCTCACTCTCATTTGACACTGATTTCACTGGATTTATTTATTTCAGGGAGAACAAGAAAAGAAGGAAGAGTGTGATCAATGTAGTATGGGCAAACACCTTAAAGAAAGAAAGAAAGATAGACCCCAGTTCATCACTTCATCTGTAAGCCAGTCCTCACATTCATACTTTTGCCCAACAACAAATGTGTGCACCCTTGGAGAGGAAATCTTGCTCTTCTGAGGGTACTACACAGAGATACACAAACAGGACACAATTCTGAAAAGCAATATACACTGATATGGAACGTATAATCAACGATGTGCAGTTACACACTGCTTTGTTCTTCATGTTCATTGATTTTAGGGACAGATTACTCAACCTGCACTGTGTAAGCCAGACCAAAAATTCCAGTGAGTACCTCTGGTACTGAGCCCAGGAAGGTAAGATTGCAGAACTTTACCAGATTGAAATAATATATATCAAAAATTCTTTACATAGAATTTATGGGATGTATTTGAATGACTTCCTCCAAATAGGAATATTTCTAACAATAAAAAGTAGTACAATGAGTATAGATCTTAAATACATCTAGTTTTCAAGAAGTCCAAGAACACACTCCTTGGAGTTCTGGACATTTATACATCTCAATGGGAATTTGTTTGCTGTGTAAGAGCAGAAGCACAAAAGCTCTCAGTGTTACAAAATTAAAACATTTCATTTATAAACTTTTGCATGGATTTGTATAACAAAAATACTCTTTAAACTACATGGTACCCCAGTTACACGGTTCCTAGTTGATATAGGGTAAAAGACACTTCTCGTTATCATGAAACAGGAAGACATCCTTCCTACCAAATAAAATTTTCTATTAAAGGAAACACAGCTTGCTGTTCTGCATCAGAGAATCATCTCACCCAAGTGGTCAATGACTCATATTTCAGCATTCTATGTCCCACATGCAAATTATAAGATGCTATATTTACCTATGCAAGAAAAATCCCTTCCTCTCCCTTACAAGTGGAGGCCGTGTGGAGTAAGAGCACACCCCCCAGTGCCACGCAGACAGCCCTTAGCTCTGGCATGTATAGGTGTAAGCAGAAACAATGATGCCAAAGATCTTTTCCAGCTCCCTCACCCTTTGTCGCCAGCAATACACAAATTGGCACTGCAGAGGTAGAGTGATGCCATTAGGTTCGCTATGGACCATAATAAACATTTGGATTTTGCTTGGAAAGAGCTGAATCCCAAGAAGAACAATGGTGGTTTTGGACAGAAGATGATGGAGACATTGGAAATGTCCAGTAGAGGTGAGAGCAAAGGGGCCCCCGGGCCAAGAGACCTTCCTTGGAGCCCTGGGGACCCCAGGGAACCTGAGGGAGGTCTGTGCATTCTTGTGCCATTTCTCTGGCACTGATTGAGGTTTTTGGGAAAGAAAATTGTGGCTGGTTTTAGGGACAGGCAGAATATGGGGATGCACACACCGTCCTCGCTAAGCCAGTGCCCGCTGCACCCCACCAGGCAGCATCACCACAGCTGTCGTTTCGGTCCTTGCTCTCTCTTTGCTGGTCCACAGAAAGAATAGTGTTAAATCCAAACTGGGTGACGCGAACCCTAGGGGAAACCCCACAGACAAAATGGCGGGGATACAGTTCTTCCTGCAGCACTGAGACATTAAATTTTAGGTCTGACATTTTTAGAAAGACATGAGCTGACAAACATGGGACAAATACAAAACTGTCCCCACTACTCTCCCAACTTTCCATCTTCCTTAGAAACAAACAGAAGACTAAAACACCTGGTGCCTTTATTCCACCCAGAGCAATGTTCTCTCATGGAAGGCAGTCTAGCTAATTGAAACACGGGAGAGGTCAGGCTGAGGATTAGAAACTGCACCTCCAGTTATTACTTAAGAACATGCAACGCACATTTATTCTTCCTTTTATTTTTTCAACCTAAAGGTAATCGTCCCCAGCTCTGCTGCCAAACATCAGGGACTAAATAGCTCGTTCCTGCAGCTTACACTTTGTTGAAATAATAATAGCAAGTCTCTAAATAGAGTATTGATTCTTTGGAATTCAATACACTTTATACAAGAACCAAACAGCATTCCCGCTAACTGAAAAAGACAAACACAAAGGGACACAGAGGAGGGGAGGTCATTTTCCTAAAACCAAGCAGCCAAGCAAGGCCAGCAGTAAGATTTGGGCCTGTGGTCAGAGGGCAACACCACAAGCTGCAGAGAATGCACCAAAGCCAGACTCGCTCCATCACCTCATCTTCAGAAGGAAAGCCTGATGCCACCTCTGCAGGCACAGCCATGCAGCCAGTTGCATCCAGCAAGCACAGAGCAACAACAGCCTGCAGGAGGATTTGTTTTATAGCCCAGCTATGGACCAGGTCACTTTCTGGAAGATGCTGTACAAACAAAGAGTAACAAGACTGATTCCTGCTCCAAGGCACCGTCAGTAAGTAATAACGATCCTTCACCCGTGACCCACTCCAACACATCACCGTCAGCTATCTGAGCCAGAAAAACACAGATTGGATACAGGTGATAATTCACACTGCCGCTGTGTGATGATGAGGCAAGGTTTGTCTCACTGAGAATGGATCAGGAGAGAGCTTCTCAGCAAAGCGCTGAGCAAAAAACAAACAACACAAAGACCACTCCTGCCCCTTTTCCCATGGGAGTAAATTAGGCCAGACCCAAGCCCGGTGCATAACATCGTGCCAGACTTGTAAGTGGTTACACAGTGTTTAGATTTAAAAACAAAACTCAAACAAGCCTTGTCTAACAGTCCAAACACCACAGATCTAAAAATGAACCCAGAGCAACTCACCGACTGCTTTTACATCCAAGCCCCGTGGTCTCTTAATGTGTGATAAGTGAAAATACGCATTAAAGCATGGAGCTAGTAAGCCTTGCACATGTGCTGGGAGAAAGCAACACAGCTGCCTGAGTTAAGGTCATTTAAAAATAATAATAAAAAAATAAAACAAAGTATTTATTCTAAGTGTTATCCGTGCAAGTAAAGGTAAATAAAGGTATTTAGGTCAGCGTGATTTTTTAAGCTGACTCAACATCCTTCTACAAACGTGTGCTTGCGTAAAATTGAAGTGTTTTCATGCTTGAGAGGAAAGCCAGCAGCAGCACAGTGTGAACACCTCTGTGTGATGGTTGCTGTGGCAGCTCTGTCCTCTGCCTGCTGGCGGGGGCTTGGGGGACCGTAGCTCACCTTACCACGGCCTCCCACCCAAATCAAGGGCATCACTGGGTATCGAGCTCCTCTGGAAACCTGTCATCTAGTGGCAAAAAGCACAAACCGGGTTCATTATTTATCACGTTTTCCTTCTTCCTTTAAGTATTCCATTGCTAATTACACAGCAAAGAACTGTTTTCACACCTGTAAAAGCAGCTACCCCACTGCGCCTGTCTTTTCAGAGCAAAAGATGAAGCCACACAAAACCGACTCATCAAAGAGAACCTGCAAGGAATTTGGATGGGAAAAGGTCTGCCCCAGTCCAGTGCCCACAGCCGCCCCAGGGGACAGGCAGCCCAACCTGCCCTTTCCATAGGCACCTCGAGGTGCTGGTACCCAGTCAGCTGTGCGAGGTCCCCACAGGCTCTGCTGTCAGCCTCAGCCTTAGCTAACTGCATCTTTTTGAAATATGGAGATGTGTGGGAAGAGGCGGTGAGAACTTTTAAAAATTGCAGTACTTTGATCCTAATTAACAGAGTTGAGTGAAAGCAAAATATGTAGAGCTAATTTTCACAATATTTTTCCACCATCCCTAGACAGAGCCTTTTTCCTGGCACTGTTTAAAATTAATGAAGTAAATATGTTTGCATATTTATCTTTTCATTACATAGAAACAACAACAAGGAAAACAGATTGAACTGATAGCAGGATCTCTCCACTCCAAAGCAGTCTGGATGTGGTTTTTGTTTCAGTTTGTTCAATGCAACCCAACTCAAACAAACAGTTTAAGTTCACTGACCATGTAAGCAATCAGTTTTATCAGACACAGCTACTACAAAATAACTGCTATAGGAATTGACCCTTCATTTTATTTCCGTCTCTGTGGACAGATACTGAAACAGTTTCCAGGGAAGACAATATCCTTCCTGAAGCCTAAAAAACAAATCTTTTGCTGGTTGCACCACAGCAGTAACAACGAACTTACAAGTCAAATGCTACCATGTGGCCAATAGGCTTAGGAAACGGAAAAAAAATGACAAAGGAGATACAGATACAAGCTCATTAAGACTCTTGTATTAATTCCTGAAGAGATCTTTCCGTTTTCTGAACCTGCAGCCCAGAATCTGAGAACAGACAGGTCCAAGAGGTCCCTGTGCCCCCCTCTGCAAACCATGATCAGGTCAGGACATCACATGCAGGATGGGAAGAGCCATGGCACAGTGAGTGGGGAGGAGAAACCCCATCAAGCCCCCTCCATGTAGGTGTAGCTCACACCATGCCTGTCACATTGTTGGCTGGGCTTCCTCTGGCCTGGGGACAGGGTGGGAGAGGATTGCATCTGGCATCAGAAGTCACCTCTCCTTACCCATTTTTACCTTAATTATCACAGATACAATAATTCACTAAAACCAGATTTTTTTTCCAAGGGTCACAAAGGCTAAGTAAATGTGATGGATATTGCTCTACTCAACGATACCTATTTATGCCTTGATTACTGTATCGATTGCCATTACAAATGCTGAGTACCCATGATTGAAGCGATAATTAAAAAGGCAAATTGTACTCGGCAGTTGTTCCTCTATTATTGCAGAGCTGTAGGTCTTGGACTGGGTTGTTCATGGCATAGATTACATGTGCACATACAAAAACCCTATGGAAACTCAGATTTTAGTGGCTACAGGAGGAAAAATAAAGAGAAAAGAATCGTTATTGCCTCTTCATCAACACCTATTAGAGAATTAACTAGCATGCAGAGTTATTAGCTATTGATCTACCTGGAAGAAAAGAACACAAATGCAGGCTTTCATTTAAACCACAGAACTTGGCTCTGCTTCAAGTTTGTGATGCTCTGGGAGAGACCTTGCCTTTTTGGATCTTCATTGATGTACAGCTTTTGTTACAGCTTTGCACTTGGAACTACAAACACACAACTTCCACCTGCTTCTTCCTTGCTCTCCTCAATGGTGTCATGCAGATGTCAGCTGCTACATTGTTATGTATGGAGGACAAAACCACCTTCCATGCTGCTGGGATTGTTTCTGGTCCATCAGTTAGGAAGAATATTTTAAAAGAAATAAAGGTCAGCTGAAGATGATCATATTCAGAGACACTGAAAAAGCACATTTCCAAAATCCTGTTGGCTCTCTAGACACAGAATAAAATGTATCACACTGCAAATCTGATCTCATTAAAATATGAGCCTTCCTCATCTCAAATTCTGGTGCAGTTTTGTGTATTTATTTCTGGCTTTTATTTAATGTACTTTTACTTTCTTTTTTAATATATGAATGAGCAAGATCATCTAAGTGGTGAATGGCATGGTAACTACAAAATCCTTTATTAATCTTTTGCCATAAAAGCCTAGAAAATAACAATGGATCTCAAAAGCAAATGTTGCCTATGAGCATAAAAGGGTTTGCTCTTTGAACTTCACTGAGATGACACAGTCATTACTATATGAAAGTGTGAATATTTTCTTATATTTTGCAACAATTGTCAAGTAAGTGAAAGCTTTATTTGATTTTCATTCGCGTGAGAAGACAAGATTTAGTGCTCTTATGGAATAGATTGTGTCAGAAGGGTTTAAAATTGTAACGCTATCACTTCAGCATCTTTAAGGCTCTTTTTAGAAGATAAACTCATCTGTCTATAATGACTAAATGACACAGTAATGGAAAAAAGCTAAAGATTTTCTTATGGTAATAAAAAGGAATGCTTCACCCAGAGCAAGAAAGGCAGAGAACTATGCACTTCCTAGAAACACTTTCAAGAATCTTTCAAAATAATGGAAAAATAAATACTTATATTTACACACACACAGACTGAACAAGGACTGACATAGGTCTAGATTTCTGACAGCAAGTATCAGTGCAGGGAGGAAGAGGAACAAATGAAAGCACTCAGCAGAGCACTCGATGCACTAACAGCTCCAGGAAGCAGGAGATAGCGCTGGAATTGGGGATAGCTGCTGGCCAATGCTTGCACTACAGCTTCCAAAAATACTTTAATGGTATGCTGCAAACTCCCACAATATGCAGACAAAACCGCCTCAGCTAAAAGCCCTCAAAGAGTAACATGGGGAGAAAAGCACATTGTTTCCATGGACCCTCTGTGAACCACCCTGGCTCTAACCAATCTAGGTGGCCTACACATTTTGCTCTCTCCTGTCTATGCACAAAGTATTGAACAAAGTTGCTCCATTCTTTCACAAACATGAATAGCATAACTCCAAACAAAAGATTTTGTGGGTGCATAACCACAGTTATCTACATGTCTTTCTGGATGCTTGATTTGTACAACCATTGTTGTTAGAATAATTGCTCCTCTTAGTCTTACCTGGTGCAAGAAACAGAATAAAATGTACTTCAAGGTATGATTTGCAACTGAAAGGCAATCAAAAGGCAATGAATACACTCCAACAATGCTGAAGGAAATAGCCTGGCTCTGTCAGCACCCACCTGAACCAAGCATTTATGTTGGCATCTGGCCACAGGTAAAAATGTGCTCAGTGAACTACAACTCCCAAAGTACTTTGCAGAATATTCATACCATCTAAGTTGCATGGTAGCAACACTTGGACCAGAAAGAGACCTTAAAAGTAAAAATAAATGTACTCTTTTCCGTGAGACAAGATAGCAATCCCACTATAAATTGTATCAATTTTTTTTGGTCCTGTAATTAGATTCTTCATTTGTTTGTATTATTCTATTCAAATTCATCACAATAGCTGATCACTTAGTCAATACTTTCCAAAAGCAGAACTCTGTTTTGCATATGCACTGATGCCAAACAAATTTCTCGGTTATAAAATAACAGTCGCAATCCTTCCTTCCCAGCTGAGTGCTAGAACATAAATATGCCCATTTAATGAGAATGCTCGACCATGAACATTTATTAAAAGTGCACAAAATGTCAAAACGACAGCAGAAGCCAAAACATACATTATGATTTTGGTCTTGTTGTCAATACTTGCATGCAAAAATGAGTAGGAGAATTTACACTTTTCATTATTCCTGCTTGAAAATCACCATATATATTTTCCACAGAAGATTCACTGATAGTTTTTTATTACACAAAGAACAACTTTGATATTGCCATGTCAGGTCATGATTTGGGGGGCTGGATGACAGGCTCCAAGTTTTATAGAATAAAGCAAGTGTATTGAATTAATTATGGGAATGAATGAGATGGGTTTATCCTGGTGGGACAGCTGATAAAACCTGCAAATACCAGCCTTTGGTGATGGAACGACTTTGCTGGCAAAAGGCTTCAAGGACAGCACTGCACTTCTCCTGGGATTCACTGCAACCTGCAAATTGGGATTTTCAGACCCAATGGACGTTGGCCTCCGTTCACTCTGAATCTAATGCTAAAAGTCCCCTTTCCATTGACTGGGGGAGAATCAGCTCCAAGCTTGAAATTATAGCTCTTAGCTTTAATAATAAACCAATAATCCTTACTAGGAATTAAACTAACAGCCACTGCAGGGGCAAAAATAGCAGCAAGTGCAGCCACAATATAGAAAGATCTCAAATTTGACCATTCAGGAGGTCACAGACACTAGAAAAATGCCACTTTCACATTTTCCTTCAAGAAACACAAGGTCAAAAATTAACAGCTAAGAAGCACCGAAGAGCATGTCTCAATTTGTGTCATACCTCTCCTTGTGCCCGCATGCTCCTCAAACCTGATTCCGAAAAGACCTTGTTCCATGCAAATATAATCCATTATGTCAGCACAATTAAACTTAATGGTATTATAAAGTCAGTGAGCATCTGGAACTATTGATAAGGTTTCAGTTTATGGACACTTTGGTGGGGGAATTGCTGCTTCCTTTTACATAATGATGCAGCTATTATGGATTTCGGGGGGTTGGGCTTGGGGCTTTTTTCTAGGTTCTCAATTTAACAGTCTGCTGTACCTTCATTCAAACATATATGTGAGATCAATGATACTGAATTCCTTCCAGTTTTAAGTTTGAAATATGGTGTTTGTGTATATATACATATACATCTCTCTCTACACAGACGCGTATATGTATGTACATATTTGTATGTTATATATATATGTGTATATGCATATATATATATATATATAAAAATAAGGAAGCTTTCTCTTCAGTTCAGCAGCTTGTCTTATCCGGGTGCATTGGATTCCAGAGACAGCTCACTTTGGCCATATGTTTCGGTTGTTCCTCTCACTCCCCCGCCGTCTTTCCACACATACCATGACCGTGGACAACCTCTCCTTAAGTGGGCAAACAAATGGTTTAACTCAGATTTGCAGAGTGTTTGCTGACTTGTGTGGGATCCAACTCAGCTTTATCATTTCAGGCAAATGTATTTCTGACAGACACCGTGGTAATTAGAGCAGCTCGATTTTATTAGATTGATGGCAGATTAAAGGCCAGGATCTCAGCTAGCAGAAATCGGTGTTGCTGCCCTGAAACCCATGGTACTGAGCTGGTCCATGCCAGCTGTGAACACGACCTCACGTCTTTTACATTGTATTGTGCTCCCCTTACACAACGAGACTTCTAAAGTTAAGTGTTTTCAAGCCTGTGTGTGTGGTCTGTAATCTAATTGCCCATCCTTGCATTCAGTTTCCACTTCAAATTGTCTGCCCCACCAAACGGTTTGAATTCACAAAGGAGAACACAACTGAATTTCAGCTGAGGAGGGGCCTTTTTGTCCCTGTATAGTAAAAAAATAATAATAAAAATCCTCATATTTTGGGACCTCTGTAGGTGCCAATGGCTCTGGGTTGTCTCCCTCATATTCATCTGAAACCATTCGCTATGAGTCTCCTTTATATCTTTCACTCCAACCATATGGACTATCTATAGTTCAAATTGGTGCTGATTTCTATTCTATTAAAAACACAAAACAAAACCAACACAGAACTGGCAGACTCAGATCCGAGATCCATTAGCAGAATCCTTATTTAAGCAGCATCCTGAAATAGGCATCAAATTCTCAAGGACCAAAAGCCCAAGCATCAGGATTCTCAAAACGACAAGAACTCAGCAGACTGATGTCATGCTTGATGCTGGGGAAGATCATTAATAAATTGGATCGTTAATAAAGGGGAGCCTCATCTAAAAGGTGATCTAGATGAGGTCTGGTGTTTTCTTAGCTCTCCTTCAGTAGGGACAGGACTCACAAACCCAACCTCGCTCTCCATACAGCTGACAGCAAGCTTCCCACTAACTCTGTCAGAGTTCTGAGATTGCCTCTGGCCTGTCCCCATGAGAAGGTCACCTGGGTGCACAGGGATGAGAGCAAAAGAGGACTTTTACATCAGGTGGGTTCTTGCCTGTTATTGTAATCATCAGCATTAGCAAATCTCATCAAGCATCCACCTGACCTCACACCGGAGGTGAGCTGCATTTGTGTTCAGAGAAAGAGGATAAAAATCCATTAAAATGAACCAACCGTAAGAGGTAATTGAAACTCTCCCACTTAGCCAAAGCAGACATCCTATTGCAAAATATTTTGAGAGCTTTCTGATGTTTGGTCTATTTTTAAAGACTTTTGGTTAGTCATAGATGAACCTCAAAACGTTCAGCAGCTTGATATGAATAAATATGCTTTCCCAGACCCGTGACCTGACACAAAACAGGCCGCAGCCATTTATGCCAGCTGAGGAGGTTCAGCTAGGAGACAGCATCTCTTCTGATGCATGAGGGTTTCTTGCTGCTACAGCTCAAGTTGAGAACAACCCAAAAGAAATAATCTTTTCCGCAAGAAGACACCACTACTACAGTCTAGCCTGATCTCTCCAGACAAGCAAAGAGCATTTCACTCAGTGCCTCCTCCACCATGTCTACAGCTTCCCACTTTAGCAATGCAGTACCTTTTAAGATAATGTTTAAAGCATTCTGATATCTCCAACACTGGAAGAATTTTACTCATCCCTTCAAAAGTTTGTCAGCACCTATCTTGTATGCAGTAAAGCAACAAAACAAAGCCAAGCTACTTAATCAGGTCAGGAGACAAGCAAGAGGAGTCTTTCTTTGTTCTTTTAAACCTTTAGCTAGTGCTTATGCAAATTCTTTATTTACAAGACCAAGATATTCCTCGAGCAGAGCACTGTCCTGAGGGATCGGTGACACCAGCTAGCAGCAGTAGCAGCTCTTTATACAAATAACCACATGCTCAGATTAATCTCTGCTATCAAATTGGTAACAGAACAAACAAATTAAACTCCAATTGATGTACACGCATTATAAATAAACTCCTGGATTACCCACCAAATTAGGAGATGCTCAGGAAATTTGGTAATGGGTGGCTTCAACTAAAATGTCACAAGTTGGCAAGGACATTTCTGGTGAGTGGTCCCTACAGAGCAGCACCAGCGCTGCACCCTCCTCCTCCCTCCAAAAACCCCTGCAAAGAAACAAGGATCTGATCCAATGCTCACCTGAAATCGATGGGAACAGGTCAAACACAAGCACCTGTCTGTCCCACCCGCAGAACACGACTGCTCTGAGACCCTGAGAACACTTATCGGAAGGGAATTAAGATAATTCCGCATCTTGTACCTGGAATGCATCACAGCTCTAAAGGCAACATTCTCCCCTCAACTCTCCACACAAAGATCCTTGTAAGAACATCAAAAGCACCAAGTGCTGAAACCGCAGTTCTAAACGTTCCAAAACAAGTTTCTACAAGCTTCCCATAAGTATTTTGTTTTCCAGAAGTAATATCTCTTGCCCGATAAAAGACAGGTTTTGCATACCAAAAAGACACCTGTCTGCATTAAAAATTAACTACCTGTAAAATTACATTTTTTTTCAAATTAAGTACATTTTTGGCAGAAGTAGGACTTTTCTTTTGGCCACACTTCTGTAACTTGCAAATGTTCTAACGGATCAGGGTCATCTTTAGTTGAACATTTTCATCTGGGTTTACAGACAAATAACACAAAGTTCATAGGAAATTCTAAACAGCTCCTTTGCAAAAGAATTATGAAACGTTTGGCAACTAGTAAGTCTACCAAGTAACCCTCCTCTCTCTCTTTTTTTTTTTAATATTCAGTATAATAAAAAGAGCAGCTTTATGATGATTTAAATCATTATCATGTGTGCTGACCCTAGGAACACTGGCTGAGCTGTGGACTCTAGTGCATTATTTTTTTCCAGTTGGATGATGGACAGAGTTGTTTGCAGTTTGATCTAGCCACATCTGATATCACAAAGGAGAAAATAAAAGTTGGTCATGAACAACTTGGCCCAACGCATGGGAAAGCAGACTTTCCCCTGAACTACTTTGCTTTTCTTGACTTTGAGACAAAAAAAATTGACTTCCACAGCTTTTTCTTTTCATTATTTGGATGATCCCATCATGGTGACAATGCCAGGAGTTTATCCTTCTCATTTTCCAAAAACCTGCACACAAGGCCTTAGCTGGCAACGAAGGTCGGAGTACTGATAACACTTTGTGGTGTTCTGAGCAACAACTCAACCTTGCAGTTTGGATGCTATTTAAAAATATACATACATACACACTTGCTAGTTTAATTACATTTTTTGAAAATTTTCAATGAATTGTCAAATTCTGCAAACTTTTCAGCAAATTCATGTGCTCAGGAAGGCTGAGAGCCCCTACACAGATTAAGTTCTGGGTTGTTTGTTTTTGGTTGATTTTTTTTTTGGCCTTCTTTTAACTTCATTATTTCAGTCTAGACCCAAAACAATACCATTTTTGCCTTCAATTTTCCAAGTAAACTATTTGACTATCTAAAATGGCATGTTGTTTAGGAAAACCAGCTTAGGTAATGGTTAGCTACTGAATCTATTGTAAAAATATAAAAAGCACACAGACATGATTTAAATGTGAAGTCCCAATTTGGTACTGAACCACACAGCTTCCATTTGACAATACAAAACACAGAGACACAAATTAGCCTTTATCTATAATTGTATGCATACATTTACCAAAAATATATATATTGAAAGATATTTTCTGAGAAAACAATCTTGAAACAAAACAATGAAACATTCATTTCAGCCTCTGCCTAGTTTAAAGTAGGTAAAAATGGCATTTTGAGGTACAGTTCCCAGGCAAATTGCATGTAGCGCAGCTGCTTCAGAATTTGCAGAAGCTCTCACTTCTTTCATCTCGGGGAACAGCCAAGCATTTGAACTTAATGGCCATGAAAACGATGTGGCCAGAAGCACGTACACCACCAAGAACTCAATGTTACGTTGCCAAAGCATCTCTGAATCCCAATGACAGACAAGTGGTATGGGCAACATCAGTGGTACTTCATCTTATTTCTGACCAGCCCCTCTTTGTTTCAGTATGCTTTTTTCCCCCTCCCCTTTTTACATATATTTTCATTGGTGCAGAAAGCTTCAACACAGGGCTGGATTTGGTAGTAGAACATATAACAGAACTGTCCTTTTTAATTTCAGCTTCAATAATGAAAGTCAGACTCCAAAAGTCCCATCTGTAACAGAACATTTTGCCAAGAGAACGTATTTTTTCCTTTCATTTTATAAGCAGCACCATAAAAGCTGCACTTTAATAATTACATAATGATTTTCATCCATCAATCCCAAAAAGCTTTTTAAAAAGTAGTATCTTCAACTTATAATGAGAGAAAAATAAGGCAGAGAGGGATGACTTCTCACCATTATTTGTATTTTGAGAGGCAGAAGGAACTCTAACGGAGCCCTACAGCACCAGGTCTCCTACATAGTGCTAAATATCCGAGGGTTTTGCACCTTCCTTGTGGCAGCTGGGCCGTTCCCGCAGAGAAGCCAGCAAAAGAGCATGTAGTGCTGCTGCACTCGGGGCAGCTCCAGCATGGCCAGGGCCAGGCTGGGCAAATCCACTCGAAGCCCTCTCCCACTTCAGGGGACACAGCATCTTACTGCCTATCGCAGCCTGATGCACTGGAAACTCAAAGTCTGCTGGAGTATGGACTGAGCAAAATCCTGCTGTGAGCGTGGTGCTGCCTTTCTTCCCTTTCACTCCTCCTGTCTTTTGGAGAAGATAACAGATCAGCAACTAAAGCAACCAAGCAGTGCCTGTGCAGTAGGTAGAGTATATTCATGGCTGACCACGGTCATTGTTACTGTGGGTCAGCTGCAGCATGCCAAAAGAGTTAGCCCAATATATTTAATATCAGGTGTCATTTAAGCTGCTGACAGCCTATTAAGCCAGCTGCATCGTGGGAAGCTGCCACTTAATTGCCGAGATGGTATCACACCTCACAGTCAGTGTAGCGTGGTACGTACTGGTTTGCAAGCTGAGCCCCCCAAACTGTTTTTAATAATACTTTAAGCTAGAGAAGCTTTGAATGGAGGAGCTGGGTTAGCCCTACTGCTGCAGTTGGGCAGCCACACAGCTCCTGCAGCGTTCCTCCAGGAAGAAGGATTATTCCTCGCTGCTGCCTCATGTACCATTCTGAAATTTATCTTTTTTTCCTCTTTTTCTAGAAACACAGCAGACACATAATAAAATAGCTCTTTGGAAAGGGTGAAAATAATTCTCAGGATTGAGATAAACTGTGCAAGGATATACAAAGGATCAATCATTGCACCCAGCAAGAAAACTATTAACAGAGCTTGCAGTAACCTAGAGAGGATAGGTGATTTTCTGTGTTTTGGAGATAAGTCTGCAGCATGCAGAGGTGAAGGTGCCACTGGCAAAGCCAAGGAGGTTGCCGTGAATGGACACCAAGGGACGTTCATCGGCTGACACCAGCCCATGGTGGCCCATCGCACCGTTCCCACTCCATGCTGCCAGCAAGCACTGCCACAGGCCCTGGGGCATAATGTGGGGATTTGGAAAGCCTAACTGGTACAAATCACACAAACCAGAACCGGCAGTCTCTGAGAATCTGTTTCTTATTGCCTGGGTGCATCAGAATTAACCCAAACTCAGTTAAAGAGGGAGAAGGCACAATCTGAGGGAGAAAAAAATAGACAGTTTTAACCCAAACAGCCTTTCTATCCCAGTAAGAAGGACAGATCATGGCTTCTAAGAGTCCAGTAGACTCTGTGTAGGAGGAGGTTCAAGCACCAAGGGAATGGTCAGCAATATAAAATAACTAAGCTATAAAAATTAATAGTGTCAGACTCATTTGAATGCATATTTGCAAAATGCATTTACAATAAGGAACTCCTGAGGGAAAGCTATCAAAAAATAATGTAATTAGATATGAGGTCAGGAAAGAGATCAAAGGAGTTTGATCCACCCTAGAATATCCAAAGAATATAGCTGCAAAGCCCAAGGCACAAGTGCAACTGTTTGTTCAGGTGGTGGTCACGTTGCCATTATTTCTGCTGCTGGAATGGTATTGCAGACCTCAAGTAGCACCAGCAAGGCAGCTGCCTCCCAGCATGTGGTGAAAAGAAACAGTTGCTTTTAAAATACTCTTCTCATGTTATAGACAGATGACCAGACAGGTTACAGACAGAAGACTGCAAGAATTCAAGTCACCGTTTGCCACGCGACAGCATTAGTGTGCCCCAGTGCTGAGCAGAGCATGAGCTTTTAAAAGAACAAAAAATTAAGACTAGAAATCAAAATATTTCATTTGTATTTGGTCAGGGCAAGGAACACGTACGTGGCTGGTTAGAGCAGCTGGGCTGATGAGCAAAAGCTCCTAAGGCCACACCACCTAAATCAGTTTTGCTGTGCAAAGACACCTGTATTTTATGCCACTGTTTGTTCTGGTAAACTCATTCTGTACCAGAAGAGTTATTGTTTGGATCAGTGGAGAATTCAGAAAAGCAAATTTATTAGGCTCTATGAATATGGAGAGAAACAGAGTAAATTTGATACACTGGTAAATGGAGAAAAGGGATCAGAGAACAGTTACCATAAAACCTCATTATGAGAGCACCCATGAGAGCCATCGGTTTGCACTATTACTATATAAAGACTTTTTGTTAATAATGGGGATATCTGAAATAGTGCTTAGTGCAGTGGGACATGCTTTAACTTCACAAAGAATGTTACAACAGGCAACTATTTAATAAGGCAGCTTGCAGATCAGGTCAGCAGGTAATGCACCAGGAGTGAGCCACTTTTAAATATTTTAATAAAAGAACACACTGAGATAATAACACCTCATTTACCAGCTTGCCCTTCAAGATGATATAACCCTAGTATCTCTTTTACAGTGAAGCAGACCTTTCTTGAGAAAGGTCCGTCAATTTAAAGAGCTCCCCATGGCGACAGCGTGCCATTTTGTAGCCAGAGATGCAAAGCGCTCTACACATAAAGCAACATTTGGGTGGCATTAAAATCTCCCCTTGCTTAAAAATTTAAGCTTTGTGTGTGTCAGATGCAGCCAGCAGCAATACCTGAAAATTTTGTTTCACACACACTGTTATAAACTTCTATTTTCAGTCTCTCCCATTTCAAAGTTTCCCAAACTTTTCTTTCTATGGATGAATTCTCCCACAATTGTTATCTGCCCCTACCTTATAGCTTGTGTTCTGCTTTGGGAGGAAGATGGGACTCTGAAATTTGGTGATGTTCCTTTGCTTCTCCCTGCCTTTCTAAAATGGGAAAGCATTGCACAGAGAAACGCCTGCTAAAATACAGCTTCTGTATTCTTCCATCCCAATGCCTGACATTAGTATTTCACTTGTAAAATTCATTTCTCACCACACCTAGTGTGCGGAGGAGAATAACAAATGAGGCAGAGGGTTACCAAGAGGAGAAGAATAAGTTACACAAGTGATGCAAAATGCTGTTTGCCAAGGCTTGCTCAGATAATGGCAGAATATAATGGCATAAACTCTTCACGTTCTGGCAGCTTCAGTTTTGAGATTTCCTAACCTTGGAACCCCATACTTTCTTCAGACCCACGTCTATCTGAGCTCTGACCAAGAGTCCCGCCCAGGGAAATGCTGCACAGGTGTTGCCCAGGAAGCAATGACTCAAACACGAGCCTACCATTACAAGGCTGAATTTTCCAAAAAGACCTCTATTGGTATAACAAGCTCCCTAATGATGTTAATGCTAACTCTTCCATTTCCTATTATACAGCTTGGAAATTCAAATCAATCATGCTTCGCTTGTTAGTCTTTCCTAGGACTCTCCTGAATCCAACAGCATACTTCTAATTGTATCATAGTGTATTTCTTAATCATGTTTAGGCTGGCAAAGCTCCACAGGCTAGTTCCTCCTCCACATCCTTTGCAAGGATCCTCTCTACCCTAAACAATAAAGCAGAAACTTAGCAATGCGATCCACTGAGCAGACATCCTCCTCTGCTCTGGTTTACCCCGAGATAGAAGATAGGATGGAACATAGGAAGTTCTGCACCAATATGTGCAAGAATTTCATGATGAGAGTGACGGAGCACTAGAACAGGCTGCCCAGGGAGGTTGTGGAATCTCCTTCTCTGGAGGCATTCAAGACCCGTCTGGATGCCTGCCTGTGTGGCCTGCCCTAGGGAACTGCTTTGGCAAGGGAGTTGGACTCGATGATCTCTAGAGGTTCCTTCCAACCCTTGCAATTCTGTAAGTCTGTGTGAGATGAATTCAAAGATACGTAGCATAGTGCGGCCCAGACCCAAGCTGCACTGTCTTGGAGAAGCACAAGATGAATAGAGGTCACTGATATTTAGTCAGCAAGACCTTTATAAAAGTCAGAATACTTAGACTGCAACGACCTGAAAAGGCCACTGAACTAGTTAAACAATAGGATACATGAAATATAAGAAAGAAAAATGAGAAAAAATTGAAAAGGATCAATTCAATCAAAAAACTAAATGAGCTGATAAGGGGAATTAAATGCTGTGATACACCCTAACAACCCAAAGAGAGACTGAAACTTCAAATATTGAGAGCAGCAGTGCTCAACCTTCATGTTCCCCAAATCACACACGTCTAAGAAGATGAATTCTCTCTAATGGGAAAGCTGCCGCTTCAGAGCAGTGATAAAACTAGCTCAAGTACTCAAATCCCAGCATTGCTGTGGCTTTTTAGATCCCTCCCAGTTTCCCAGCGGTTCAGCACTGTGAGAATACTTTCTGGGGCATTCATCTTCTTCATAAAAACATCCTCTCATCAGCAGGTAACGTGTGACATCCTCGCTTACAGTCCCAGGAGTGAAGCAAAGGATTTAATGAGCACAGAATCTGAATCACTTCCTGATTGAGGCTCCAAATGAGTTGACTTCATCTTCACCGGGAAAATAAATCTCAGGTTCTTTACAAATTAAAGTCTTTGTGTAGAAAATGCAAAGGACAGCTTTAGCTCATGCATCAGAATGTGGAAAATCCTTGATTTCCCCTAAGAGTTTAGGATGGCAGATTATCACATGTTAAAATATTGCCTTGTCTACACTAGGATGCCAGCACTTCTCAGCTAACTCACATTCTGACACACCTTCAGCCAGCCACCCCTGTAGCACCGAGTGAGCTATAGCCCGCTGCTATAGCCCATTCCCAGCCTTTCTGAAAGGAAAGGACATTCTCAGACATCCCCCTTTTTCAAGCCTCAGGCTTTCCTTCAGGTCCACATAGAGAGAGAGGGGATTTTTTTTTCCCCCAGTCATTTCCCCATGTTTATCACAGCTTGCGTTCTGGTGCCGAATTGTTAGCACGCCATCCAAGAAATGACACCTTATTAATCACCGCTGCAGTGCTGGTGAAGGGTGCCATCCCAACAGCACCTTCTACAAGACTACTAAGTCAGTCTGCTTCCTGTTCATTTAAATTACTGTAGGCTATTAACATCAGAATGTCCTTCCTGCTAGCAATAAACATACCATGAGCTCCTGGTTAATCCCATATGCAGTGAGGATGCAAACAGTTGAAAGAGGGAGAGATTTTTGGTTTTTTACCCTAACATATCATTTCAGAAAGTGCTCTTTCAGATCTTTTATTTTTGCTGTGTCTGATTCTCCACTCATCTTCAAATGCGTTCAAGATAGCGTTGTACGCCAATGGAAAAAAATAAAATTTCCTGTCTACAAGGGACTAAGAGCTTCCTAAGACAGACGGGAAAGGTGGTAACACTGTTGATTCCAGATGGGAAACTACCTCTGTTTGAGCAGCAACACGGCACTTTTCAATACAGCAAGTGATATCCCATAGCCATATCCTAGTCGCTGCCAGGACTGCTTTATTCTTCTAACATTTTTTCCCCCATTTCAATACTGAAAATTTTCAGAAGGTTTGTAACAAAGTCATTCAGGCACAGCTCACTCAGGGCTGGCTTTACACATGATTTTTTGGCAATTTTGTCTCATTTGCCTCAGACTGCTGGGTCAACTATATTTCTTCTTGAATTTCATTTTCTTAATGAATCATTTGAAAGCCTATTTAAAAGAAAAATAAACCCAATCTCTTTCAAGGAAAGATGTGGGTGTTTATGACATTTTACATCAATTAAATATTATGCAACTTTTAAGGAAAGGTTTTAAGATACTGTAGACTTTTCAGTTCATGACATTTTGATGTTAGCAGTTAAATACTACACATACATACACCATCCAAACACGTCCCAGATATAACCATGTCTCTATAGGGTATATTAATGCTAACATATTCTATGCAAGTATGCTAATATTATAATAAGGAGATGCAATGACAATCCATTAGTGAAAGCAGTGGGGGGGATGAAAAACAGTAAAATTTAAAAAAAAAAAAAATCAACCCAAGATTAAACCATCTCCCTTGGTTAAATAAGCTTTTTACTAAATCTGAAACATCGTCAGTAGGAGTTTTGAGGTGACACTAGCTGATCCAAAGGAATAATTTTTTCCATCACAAAAGGCCAGACTTTGCCAAAGCACATCTCCCACAAGTAGGTCCAGCTCTTAAAAAAGCAAAGAAACAAACAAAGCCCACCACACCTCCCTACATTTCACCGTGCAAAGAAAAACTAGGAAAATCCAATACCTTTCTCTAGGGGAACAACATTAACTATAGTCGTCACTACCAGCCTCATCAACTACATCTCTAATTAACACCATGTTGTGGTAGAAACTCTGCTTTTTTCTCCCTCTCTCTTTTTTTTTTTTTGATTAAACATCCCAGATGAGGACAGATAAGGGGTCAATGCCATTTCAGTGCATGCCCTTTCCTCTAGATTTGTTGACAGCTGAGATTCCTGAGGACATCCTCAGAGCAGTGCATTCCTTCAGATGCAGTACAACAGATCGAGGATATTTTCCCTACTTCTCCAGGTTGTTTTTCCTCAGCTAGAGCAAACTCAACTCACATGCTCAAGAGGAGAAAAAGAATGAGCAGGACATTTGATCTGTTATCTTCTAGTAGAGTCAGCTGGAATTCTACTAGATATTATCAACAAGGGGGAAAAAAAAAAATCTTACTCATGTATGCAGAACAGCAACAGCTCAGGATTAGCTACAGACAGAAAGACCATATAGGATTAACACAGTGAACCAGTCATCATGCTTACCAGAATATTCAAGAGCAAAATATATTCAGAGGATTTCAGGACAGGATTTAGCAGAATTTGACTGAAAATAGCACCACATTTTGAATAAGCTGTATTGAATACCACAGCACCCAGCATCCCCTGACCAAAATGACTTAATGTGCATTACTTTCAGAAACATTTCTGGCAGAACCATTTGAAGACAGTGCACTGGGAAGGCTGGGAGGCTGTCAGAAAGGCATCTACGCACAAGCTTCAAAGTGCAGGCAAGAGCCTTCCCAACAGCACATGAAGTTTTAAATGACTGAAACGCAGGGTAAGTATCATTACTGTCAGATGCAGACTCAAGAACCCAACACCATTTAATCAGCTTCTGCTGCTGAATTAATGGCTTTCATTGCTGCTTTTTTCTTTCTGCAGCACTTCAACTGCTATGACAGCCTTACTTGTGCTAGGGCTTGTCAATAGCAGTGGAAGGGATACTCTAAGCTTCACGTTGCAGGTTGGATTACCTGCATTAGGAGAGCACATAGAGAAGAAACTCGCCTGGAAAAGGCTCACTGCTGTCATGGCAAAAGCCAGCCCTGCAACACTCTAACAGCAAGGAGCTGGAGTGCTCCTGGAGCAGCTGCCTCAGCTCCTCCTCTCTGCTCTGCAGCAGTTTCCTAGAAGGAATTCAAACATCATTCTCGGATCCATACGGATCCATCACTGCTTCCATCTGACAGGAGCTAGCAGTAGGCAGCACCGAGTGGAAACAAGCTGGCAAGGGGAAAACACTCCCTGTTTTGTTGCAGCACTGCTCACATCCTTGCTCTCTCCAGAGCAAAGTTGTTCCTCAATACATTCTGTCATGTCGCAGGAGGAGCACACACCAACAAGCAACAGGTTCCCAATCTGGCCCCATGCTGAGCCAGATCCTCCACCAGAAAAGCCGTTCACAGCAGACTGCAGCCTCCTAGGAGTTAGACTTCGCATTTTGCCTATTTTTTCTTAGGCGTTGCAGAGTTAAAAATGAGCATAATTAACAATATAAAGCTCAAGCTGCTGAACCTGGTAGTTCAACTTAAAAATGAGCTCCATACATTCATGTGATGTGTGTGCTAAAAGAAGTCTTATTCATCTTCTGGGCACTGCCTTAGATTTGGATCCATTTGGCCACCGCATCCAAGCACTGCACTTGTAATCCATCCCCCTTGACATGCACATAGACTGACATCCAAGCAGCCAGAGCACAACAGGGACAGTAAACAGGGAGCAGCTGATAACACTGTTGATGTAACCCAACCCAGCACACACCGCCTTGGCACTGGCAGCTGGAACGCGCTCTACAAGTGCTACCGGCAGCTCCAAATCCTCAATTCTTATCTGGCCATGCAACAACTGCCCGAAAATAGGCACCCAAGCCTGTCACCATTGCAGACTGTTGGTTTGTTTTTCCAAACTCTTGTTGGCCGTTCACACAGCAGTAAGGGCTCTAAGGTGCACAAGAACCAAGCCCTGGCTCCCAGTGACTCGCCCATCCATCCACAGGGAAGGGCAGCTGCTATGTGCAGTGCGGCAGTCGCTGGCCATGCTCTACCTGTCCTGTGGGCAAACGAAGCTAATCATTTCTCATTGCTATTATCATGCTGATATGTTAAAATAATAAAAACAATACAAGTCTTGCCTGCAAATTCCTCTGGAAGTCCTTGGAAAAACCAGAAGCCCTTCTCAGGCTGGCAGCAGGCACAGATCAACAGTTAAGTCAGCTCTAAAGGCAAATATCCCATTTGCACTGAGATGCAGCGTGCCATAATATGAATAAGGAACAAAGATCCCTTTCATACTGCTGACAAATACAGTATAGCATGTCACAAATCACAAGGGGAGCAGACAACACAATGGCAGCAGTTAAATGGGTGTCTTTTTATTAAGAAATACATATAATAATGAGAAATTATGTATATCTCCCCTCTCCCACAATGTCTTCAGGAACTACACTGGCTAACATGGCTGAAAGTCTTTATGGATGTTACTTCTACTATACAGAAAACTATTTAAGGAGAGGTATATCCACAGCCAGTGCAACAGGACATGCACAAATGCAGAAATATCTATTTGGTTTCTACACATGCTCTACATCTTGTTTATTGCAATGCGCACACAGCTTCTGCTACTCATTCTCGATTGATGTATTTCTGGAGAAGCTCAAAAAAAAAAAAAGCTCTTTTTAACTCTCTCACTGCTGAATTTCAATGGAGACAGCATCCCTGCCTCCTCCCCCCCCACTCTCTGCCCTGACGACCCAGACTCCTCTCTTGGGATTCACTCCCTAGCCCTCATGCCTGCTTTGCTCAGGGATGTTTTATACAAAACAGACCCTGGGGGCCTCGCTCCCCCCCTGAGCCACCTCCAGCCCCTCTCAGCCCATCCCTTGCTGGCCAGAGCCCGCTGGGGATGGCTGCCCAGCACCTGCCCCATGCCATGAGCCCAGCAGCAGCACCGTGCCCATCCGCGCCTCCTGGGGAGCAGCTACGCTTCTATCCCAGCTGAGCGCATCCCAGGCAGGGGTCTCCTTCCTGCCCCCTCCTCGGCTGAGCCATGGGAGAACAATGCGGGGACAGACATTTAGCAACACCTGCTGTAGCGCATTAATATGCACAGGGATGGATTGATGGCTTTCCCATCCAGCACTAAGACCGCATTGTTCGGGGCGATCCATCAGCGGATCGCTCCCCCCGCCACGCCGGCCCCACAAGCCCCCTTCTGACACGTCCCCTTGTCTCCCAGCCTGGGCTGACGACCACGTTTAGGAATGCACTTCATTAAATCGGAGCTGCCCCATTCCAACCTGCAATGCGGAGGCAGTACAAAGCCAGCGCCACGCTTCCTCCCGCATTTCTTTCAAAAGCCCCATTGTTCAGCAGGCATCTGGTCCTGATCTCAGCCTATTCGTGCCCGCTGACCCCGCTTCTCGCGGCGCACCCGCTCACCAACGGCCCTCCCGTAAAGCCTGCTTGATAAATTAAAAAGCAGCACTCGCCATCTGTCCTCCCTGGCTGGGCTGCTCCCTCCCCGGTCCCACAGCCACCCCGTCCCCCGGCCGTGAGCACAGGAACCTCAGGGTTCGCTCCGTAAACACAGACCCACAGCTCGCCACATTCGCCACTTTTCGTTTCTCACGTTAGCATCTAGGAGAAAATAAAGAAAGAAAGAATACAACAGAACGTTCTCACTTGCCTGAGTCCTCCGAAATTCAAGCACAAATACAAGATTAATCCTTCCTTTGTGAGGTCTTGTCTTTAAGTCGTGGTATGTAATGATCCTCAGCACTGCAGCAGAGGGGAATAAAAAATGCAGGGATCATAAGCAGGGGGAGGACAGGGCTTACTTACATCAGGGTTTCTGCCACATGACAATAGGTTTGAGAGGGAAGAATAAGCTGGCAGCAGCAGCTGACAGTGCAAAAGGGAGAATGCAGAAGGCTGCCTTTTATATTATTGGTGACATTTCTAACACATGACAACAATTTCCATCTGTATTTAAGCCGGGAGTGTGAGAAAAAGAGCATTACATCACAACTCCTCTATTCCTAGGGGCTGTGGTATATGTAGGCCAGAGGGATTAAAAAGCACCTGTATGTGCTGCAAATCCGAAACACCACCAGGCAGATCTCCCCCCAGTCTCCCTCACCCTTTTTATTTCTCCATCACCTTCACCGAGCTGCTGTTCCTGGATGTGCCCAGGGAAGTGTAGAATGGTATTGCCCTGGTTTGTGGGGCATGAGGATGGGGGAACGATGTGAGCGTGTATTTCTGGCTCAAACTCTCTGCATAGGAAACACAGTGCTCAGACAAACACTGAGCATCTCTCTGCTTTCTGCGGAGCTTGTCCCAAGGGCTTGGAGCTTCTCTTACAGTACAGACTTTCATCTTTCTTTTAAATCTGCAGGGAATTTCAGTGACAGTAGCAGGGATTTTTTTTTCCTCCCTCCCTTTCTTTTACAGCCAACACACATGCCTATATCTTTTTGAAAGTAAACATCAAGAACAGGGGCCAAAGATACTTGGAAAAAAACACCTGACTGCTTCAGAGCCAGCAGGTGTCTGTCTTGGACGCTTTCCACACATCTCACAGGACAGGATGGCTTAGATGCAGCTCTGAAATACCAAGGGACCCTCACCCGGCACAGAAATCTGCTGCCCCACAGCTCCACGCCTGCTCACCCAGGTACTGAAAACCCCATGGGAGGTGCTGGTGGGGTGTGGGATGCTGTGGGCTCACACTGGGACCAGCACCGGCTGCTACTGCTGCAAAGGAGGGGTTTTGGACCATATGAGTGTGGTTTGTGAAGCAGCTCGGAGCGGGTGTGGACACAAGAGACAAGCACGTGGCTCGGAGCACATGTACGCAATGGCCAGGCAACATGAGGAGAAAGCATCACCTCTTCGCCCCACTCGGAAACCCAAAGGTGCAAACACTACAGCTGCTCTTGCAGAAGTACCCAATCCCCTGAAGTGCTTCACCTGGGTAGGGGCAAGATGCCACCTCGAGATATGAACTTTATCATCCTCCTTCTATAAGAGCCATGGACACAGACAGGACGATGGCTGATTACTGGGATGTGCTGCAGCCCCATCTGTACAGGGACAAATATCTCCATGAAAATGCTGCCTGGACACAGGGGCTGGCCCACTGTGTGTCTCTTGCTCAAAGGGAAAAAAATTCTTTGCTCAGTGGCTGCCCTACCTTTCAACGAGTCTGAGGCTGGTTTTGGTTATGTCTGGCCAACTCACAGTCTCCATGGGAAGTCTAAATCCTTTGATAATAGTGGGCTTAAGAGTATGGATACAGCACATTTGAAGACTGCAAAATGAAAATAAATAACTTGCTCCTTCTCTTCCACAAAAGAAAGAATTCTGCTAAACCATACTGAAACACTCTCACCGGATGGTACTTTGGTGTGGCAGCACCTAATTGGGACATTCCAGAAAAATAAAAGCTTTATTAAATAAACAAATGGTGCGTTTTACATTTATTCAGAGATGCAGCACCCCAGTCATGTATGAAAACTCTTTCATTCGATTTAGAAAGGGAAGAAAGGAAACAATGAAATGACTTATTTTTAAGCTGAGGTTTAAAGGCTTTCTTGCTTTCCAAAAAAAAAAGTCCCACACACACAGAAGGAAATTCAATGCAAACCTCTGTTTCTGTATCATGAAAGCTCCTTCGAGCACCAGAGTAATCAATTTCTCAGAGCCTGTGTGGTCTTACAGCAAAAGCCAAAGAAGGTATTTAAGTTTATACAGCCTTCAGCATTTTGATGGCTTGCTTTTGAAATATGACATGTTTAAATTTTATATCTTTTTAAGTTGGTTATGTCTTTAGAAAATTGTGGCTGTCAGTAGAAAAAATAGGAACAAAGGAAAATAAATGAAATTCAACCTGGTTTCAAGCTGTTTGTACATTTTAGAAACAAAATAATTCAAAGTTGTACCAAGAAAACTCTAAAAATTGTAATTAAAGCACCCTTCATTATATTACACTCAGACTCATCTAGGCATCAAACACTTTGGCTCGCACTAACAAATAAAAATAATATTCCATAAGAATATTGCTCCCATGCCCAATACCGCTAGGTAAGCACCCATGGAAATTTACAAAAACAGTAATAATAATAATAATAATAATAGTCAGATGTGAAAGAACTCCGTACCTTTTCTTGCGTAGATGCCAAAGGCAAATCATAAATCACTATGGGATGGGGAACGGAGTCTTTGTCCTCACGGTAACCCCAGCTTCCCACCATGGAACAAGACCATCTTGAGACAAGGTTTTACAGCTGGGATTTAACTCGCGTGGTGAAGAAGTGTGAGATAGAGCACTCTTGTAGGTAGGAACAAACCTCTCCAACAGACTTCTCAATCTTTCATCAGTGCATTTTGGATCCAATTCACTTACCATGTGGGAACAGCAAATGGGGAACAAACTGTGAATTCAAATAACTGTAAACTCAGCAAGATGTGGAAATAAAACACAGATGGTGCACTTCAGATGAAGGGTCAGTGTTTCAGCGTCGCTTTCCACTTTTACATTCTGATAGGTGATGTGTAACAACAACCTCCTCCCTGAGACAGCTCTAAATAAAGTGTGACTCGCTTAGGAAAACACAGAGACAAGCGATACCTCCGAGGAAGGCGGGAGGAGCTAAGGTTGCTTTGTTGAGCTCACAGGTTTTGCTGCCTGAGGATTAACATTTGGGAGTGGAAGCTATCTCTGCTGGATGGACACTGCTGAGAAAAGCATCCTCGGCTTTTCCAGCTCCCCAGCATGCAGTGGCAGGGCATGCTCTGCCTGGCACCCAGCACAGCTCCCACACCCACTTGGTCTCCTCTTCACCATTCAAATCTCAGGTAAGACCTGGCTCTGATAGCCGCCTGCAAGAGCCAAGAACACGACTGCTTCTACCAGCATTACCCTGTACCAGCCCTTACAAAGGGCCCAGTACTAAAATACCTCTGGAGGTCCAGATTTGGCTTGCCTGAACGTCAGGTTCATTTCTTCCTCCAAAACTGATTTTGTCCTGAATCCCAGGAATGGAATTTAGGATGACTTCATTCTTGCTGCAAAGCACTAATTGCATGCCCAGGGCCCTCTAAGAAAGGGCCTGCTTGTAAGCACAAGTTCAAAGAAAAAATAAAGCAGTAAGTACAGACCAGATGACAGAAGAACTATAAATCTATAGGAGCTTGAAACGTCAGATAGAGAGGAGCAGTCGTGATTGGAAGGTGACTATTACCTTCAAAATATGCCGGAGGTTGTTTATCGGATCAGAGTTAATGAGGGAGAAATCTAATAGAACCATAACATTAAATTTACCATTTTAATGGTATCATCAATGCTCTGTAATGTGGGCAATTTACGGGATGTCTGTCAGTGTGACTCGGTGTGGGCAGTTACACAGGAGCAGCACTATCGTGCCCTGGCAGCCGCTTTTCTTTCCTTCTAGAAAGCGCTGTGTGTTCAGCAGACGAATGCAGATGCCCAAGTGAGATAGCAACATATATATTTTAAGTACACTAACACAAAAATGGGAAAGATATATGAACATTATGGAGTTTGTATATTCCTGAAAGACCTGGGTTCAGCTCTGCCCAGCTGTCCAGCACGGCCTTCCTACTTCTGCATTGCCATTCTGTGTCCTGCTGGGTTTTCCTCAACTCTCTTGCACGTCTCAAACCCTTATACACCTGGAATCAGGAGAGCTAAAAATAACCTCACTATTTAAGCTCAATTTTGGGATCTCACATAGTACCAGACCACCTTCCCAAAACATAAACAAACACAAATACACAAAAAAAAAGAAAACACCCCACAGCACAGAAAAACATGAAAGAAGGTGGCAGTAAGGGCCCAGAAACAAACAAGTACATGAAAAGAACGGCAATATTCAGTTTCAAGTTTTTACTAATTCAAGACCTATAAACAGCAGGAGATGGTAATGCTGCATTTATAATTATCCATCTGCTCACGTATTCAAGGAAGTTTGCAGAAGGAAGCAGCTTCTTAATTTGGAGTTCCTCCTTCCTCTGCCACCTGCCCCAGCCCCTCAGCTCTGATGTACCCAAGTTCAAATTCCAGACACAGCAAAGATTACCTGCATATTTTAGCACAGGACAATCTCCCATTAAGTAGCTGTAAGGGAACGTAATGTAGTGGCAGTATTAGAGCTGCCATGAAGACCTGAGATATAAACGAAATCATCCATTTACCCTACGGGAGATACCAGTTCTTCCTACAGACCCCCCTTGACCAACATCAACATTTCTCCACAGTAGCTTTTTTTTTAATTTGTAAATGAAGTATTAAACTTTAAGCTTAAAGAAGTGTGGGTGAGGAATGAGCAATGAAGAATAAAATAACTCAATGGCAGATGATGCTTCCAAGGGTCTGATGTTGTAGAACTTCCAGACCAGTACCTACCAGATCACGTATCTCCTTCTGAAGATACATTAGCCTTTCAAAGAGCCATTTATTAAACATTTTCATTTAAATAATAATTTCCACAATTCTCAGTGAAACAGATGTATTCTCTCCTAAATCACTAATTAAGAGCAGTCTGGGACGTTACAAAGCCCTTTAAAAGGGATTCAGGGAACTAGTGTCCCCCTTAAACAAATCTGTTCTGGCAATGACCCAGGAGTCTTGTCTTCATAACTCACAGCTCTAATTATTCAAGAGGACATTATAAAAGAAGAATACATCCAGGCCATTATGACTAATAGGAAAGATTTATTTCTCCTTCAGTAGGGGTGGAACTAGAAATATTCGTTCTATTTTTTTTTTCTACCTTCCTGTTCACTAGGAGGAGAAAAAATAAAATCAATGAAGATTAATTTACAGAGTTATTTCTAGTAAAGGTACTGGGTATGACTGTCCCCAAAGAAAACCAGCTAGCAGAATCTGAACAGTTTTATAAACGATCACACAGCTAATCTCCTCCCTGCTGAAATAAAGGCAGAAAGGATTAGAGGACAAATACAGCACACTTAAAGTGAAGAAGCTTGGTAATGTTAAATAAAAAAATAATTGTTTGAAGATGAAATGCAGCAAAACTGCATCCCCATCAAAACTGTCAGGAGTTTGCATCTGCCATTGCCTTCCTGGGCTCAGAGACTGCCACAGGAGCAATAGATGTGACTGGCAAGCATGCAGGTGTTTCCTCCTCTGGCATGCCACCACTTCTGGGGACCAGAATAATATCACATAAATACGATTTAGGTGACTTTTTTTTTTTCTTTTTTTAAGTACTGACATCTTTGACTTCTGTGAAACAATCATGCAAACCAACACATCCAAGCACAAACCTGTACAGTGTGATGGGCACTTTCCAGAGGGATTTAATCATGAAACATTGAGCATGCATCTCAAACACAAATGTGAGCAGAATAACAGGTTAATGCGTGGCTATACGTTTGATTTTTCCTAATGTTAAACTGCTTACTTTGCCTGGAAAACTCATTCTGTTGGCTTGTAGCATAATCAATACACTGCAAACCACAAACAGATACATGGCAGTTGTTGAAAAGAAATCAAACTGCCTGGCTGATGAAATCAGAAGCTGGGACACTGCAGCCACCATGAGATATTTAAGTAGGACACTAGGTAATTTATAGAAAGAACTGGATGGAAGGACACTCACCACCTTTGGCCACATACTCTACCGTTGACTTTCATTCTGTGGCTTTTGGAGATTTCTGGATTTGAAAGATTGGAGACTTTTTGGTTTGCCACTTCTATGGTCTTAATTGTGATGGTGGATAAAACTATTGCAGGACCGAGTGAGTTTTGAAGCAAATAGTCTGAGGGTAATTCATCTCCATCCCTTCAATCTCCCAACAACAGTACCTGCTCTCATCTCCGATTTACTTTCAGCTTTCCGAGACCCACAGCTTCAAAAATCTTTTACAGCATATGCACATACTTTGTTTGCACTACCTAAACATCCACTCGCAGATGCTTCACTGCAGTACAAAGCTATTGCAATGAAAAAACGCAAAATCAAGTACACTTGGGACCAACAAAGAAAACTAGCTATGTAATCTCTTCCCACACTTCTTACCCAAATCTCCTTTGGCAAGCAGCATGGGAGAGCCCATAAGGCTGAGCTCTTCTGCTTTGTACTGTTCTCTGGTGCCTCACACAATTTCAACTGGGTGTACAGTGAAACACAAAAAAGCTATTCCTCACAAATGGGTAAGCAGATGGAGCAATATTTGCTATCATAAGTGCTTTTATCTCCAAATGTGAAAAAAAAAAATACCCAATAGTTCCACTGGCACAAAACACACTATTGATCTAAAAGGACAGACCAGATGGAAAAAAAAAAAGGTCTGAAGTCTTCTAAATTAAACAGAAATAACCGTGTATAGAAAGGAACTAACCTACAAAAGCATCAGTCCTATTGTTCAAAACAGAACATTTTTCTCTCTCTCAAAAGTGAAAACACATCTGGTTCACTAACTTGTGAAATAATATCCCTGAAAACTGCAAGGGACTCTGCTGCAATTTTGCACTCCGTGGAACACAGCTACAAGAATTTTCTAAACCCACCAGTCGTGCTCAAGACAGTTCTTGCTGAAAACACAGGGAGAAAAAATAAGAGTACATTAGCTGGCAGGGAAAATATATCTTATATTCTTCACAGTTAGATACCTCACAAGGAAGTGTTCTTGAGAAAAATGATCTTTACGTACTGCAGGTACCTGTACATTGCACCCTAGTGATAAAGGCACTATTTTAAAAATATTTAAAACTTTCTGCACACAGAGATCCTGTAAAACAATTAATTACTCTTCTTGTGTTAGAAAAAGGTCAGCCCCCCGTTCATCACCTTATCAGTGTGTGCTTTCAAATGAATATTTCATGGATTCTGCAACTTTTTCTCATTACAAAAGCAAAATTACTCTTCTAGGAAGGGAACCGCAACAAAAGGTACTTGGATAATAAATATGGCTACAGTTCTGGAAAGCTTTTGAGAATTCAAAGAACATTTGTTTATATAAACTGATGATTTATTGCCTGTGAAGAAAAATAATTTGCACTGTCAGTGATTCTGTTTTTCAATAAAAATTAGTAACTAAAAATAAATTCAAAATTGTGACTCAAATTTCCCCACATGTAAGAGCACATGCATTTGTAGCATAAAGGCCTTTCTGCTTCATTTCAACTATTTTTTCCACTATACAGACACTCTGTTATGCTCAATATTCTAAAGAAAAGAACAACCTGTAAGCATGTTTTGCATGTCTTCCCATCAATCTATCATGAATAAACTGATGTTAAATGGCTTTAAAAGCTATCCTGGGAAATCATCCCAGCCTATCTAGGCTCTCTGGTCCTCCGTTAGCTGCAGACGATGGTGGCTTTGCATGTAGCAGCGCATTCGCCTCCTGGAGCAGCTGGACAACCCTGTGATCGTTCAATTATCCATGAAAACATTTACGCCAGGTAGCAAGATTCCATGTGCTCTTCTTCATCTACTTATTGAAGTCTTTTCTAAAAATATTGCGAAGTTTCCTTGGTCAGTGTTGTTTTCTTTCCTTGAAAAACATGTTCCATTTGCACCAGCAGTCGCTTGGAATAAAGAAATATTTCAGCAGGAAATTTGAGAATGAGTGAGAATGCTCAGGCCAAGCCAGTGCCTGGGAGTCCCTGTCTTTCTGAGCCTCCTTACAGATCACCTGACACTTACACTATTGATTTTTATCCATTCCTTCCCATTTGGCTCCACACTCTCCTCTAGGACTAACCACACCGCTGGAGCTACTGTTCTGTAATTGAAGACATGGGAACAGATCAAACCCTGGGAAGGCGAGAGAACAGACAGCAGAAATGAAAGTGGTATCTCTCCAACATTCAATTCGCCTGCCAATTAATCCCAGGGCACATACTTGTTTTGGGAAAGTGAATCAACTGTTGAATGGTGACCTCTTGAGTTTTTAAAAGTCAACTTTGGGAACAAAGGGAAAAAAAAATGAAAAGATTGCTACAGAGTATCTAGGCTGACATCATGTAAGGCTCAGCTCCAGGCTAGGCATTACATGGTCCCTGTTTCAACCATCAAAAAGACCTTGCTTTCACCTGAGTTTTGAAGACTGCAGCCAGGCAAAGGAAAGAAGTGCACAGAACTGAAATAAGACAAGTACAGAATATACTCGAATAGGGAGAGGACCACTGATCTGTTATAATATCCATGCCTGCACCATGGACTTTGGCAAGAAAAGGAGCAGGCATGAGCCCCCCCAGAGCCATCTCTGCACATCACACAGGGCTCAGGCAAGTAGGGAATCAAGCAAATGTGCTCAGGCAGAATAAGACAAACAACCACTCCCAAACACACACAGAGATAAGCTTTTAGGGAAATAATATCTCTCTGATTCTTCTTACACTGTGGAAAGAAAACTGCTGTCAGGTTGTTGAGAATAAGCAACTAGGACAAATGGCCAGTACTGCTTGTTTATTTTAAACAGATGCCCTCTACCATCATTTCAAAACGAGGAAGATAATCCTGTCTGTTCAGCCTTCCGTGAACAGTGGTTTAGACATGCTGCTGTGCCACAGCACCAAAGGAAGTTGCTCTCACATCCCTTTCTCAATTAACACTACTGCACACATATCCCAAGGTAAGGCTATTTGGAAACACCTATTTAGGATGCAGTAGTATGGACCTATTCTTACATGTGCTTCCAACTAATCACATTTTCCGCTAAGCAAACCTCCACATATAGCAATCCTATTTTGAGGAGTTCTGCTCCTAGAAACACTCTGTGAAACCTAATGCCAGGATGTCAGCACACTGCCTCCACGCCGTGGACTCAGCCTGCCCCCAGATCAGGGGCAATACAAATCACACCAATTTCTCCCAGCACAGCTGGACTCAGACACACAGTGTGCCCCAGCGAGCTGCCCAAAACAGCTGGCAAACCTGCCCTTCTGTTCTCAGGGCTTCTTCCAACTCAGTTTTGCTTGTCTAAGTGAAATCCATGCTAGAAAAAAGCTTTAGGCAAAGTCTCTGCATGGGCCAAAGCACTTCTAGTATAGTCATGGCCAGTAATGATGAAATCATTGCCAATTCACAGCCAACTCCAAGTTCAATGGAGCCATTAACTAGCCTACAAATAGAGCATTATTTCTGGTGGTCTTCATTAGGCACATCAGAAAACTGGAAAAAATGTGGTACTTCAAAATAAAATAATGCAAAGGGGAGAGCTAGAGCCTGGCCCAACATCTTGCTAATCTGGATGATGTATTTGAGGGTTTTTTTTTTTTCCTAATTTTGACAGCAGATCCTACGTGCTAGGAATAAAAATACTTATCTATTTGAACATATAAAGAGAGTAACCATACTAGAGTTTAAGATGCTGATTTCTCTTAAGCAGAGGACAAAAAATACTATAAAAAAAAGTCTCAGATCCAGCATGTGAAGTCAACAGGAAGACAGTGGAGGAAATAACACACAGTTGGCTTAGCTAAAATAAAAGCTAGCTCAGAGGCCAAACAGCACAGCACTTTTCCAAAGATTTGCACATTGTAAACTTCATTAGTACATACCCACCATCCCAATACATCAATAAGGTGTCCCACCTCTCTTCTTTCCTCTGGCTGAGTCCTAGATTATGATGTCAAAGTTGTAAAACCCAGAGAATGTTTTGTGTCTGTAAATAAACTCGTGGGTGTGGTGTGATAGCAACAGCAGAGCGCTCAGGATGGCACAACCACCAATCTTGGAGGCCACCTGGAAGCCTGTCACAGCTGTTGTTTACTACAGATCTTCGCAGGAAAAATCAGCTCAGTGGGGAGCAGGGAGCTGAGGGCATGGAGGGTGGGAGGAGATATGCTGGGGGCAAAGGAAGGGTGATCAAGGCTGGCCAGAGCTGGGGCAGGACTGCTGGCTGCTTCCCATCTGAATCAATACCTGCATTTATAGATTTCACTTCAAGCCTTCAGTTTGCAAAAATAATTGTGTGGTTCATCTCCCTCTTTCACTAATATCCCCCTTTTGAGTGCATTTCTAGGTCTTATCTCTTTACAGACAGCTCCCATGTTTAGCTATAAAGTCACCTGCACTCTCAGAAGACCACACCTGTGCTGCTCGTTCAGGCAATGCTCGTATTCCCTCTGGGAGCTGGCATCATCCCAACTCTCTTATCTTTGAGATAATACTTAACCAACTCTCCTACAGTAAAAACCTAAGCAACCCTCAATCAGCAATAATCACGTGAGATCCTTACCACACATTTTTAGGGAAGAACTGGTTAATATTGCCCTTCTCCACTTTGCATTTAATAATTATCACTTCATTTAGCCTTTCTATTAGTGCAACAAAAAGCAGTTGGCAGGCCAAGCACACTCAGTCCAAGTGACCTTGTGTTCTTGTTCGTGTTTACCACATAATCAGCAGAGAATTCCATTTTCAAAATACAAGACTTCATAATCCATTAGCACTGGAGATTGGTCCAGGGCTCTGGATTTACTGGTCACGTGTACCAAGGAATAAAAATATGAGCGTACAGCTAGATTAATCTCCAGACCTGTAAAGCATTCCAACCCACCATGTAGCCTCATTCAAATTCACACATGAATATTAGCATCATTCTTTAAAGCTACCTCTAATACCATCCCAACAGTACACAAAGAGAAAATTAAATGTTACCTGCATGATAACAAAGTGAGTATGGAGATATGCGGTAACTGACTCCACTTCTCAGATTTCCCATTTGTTTCATAAATGGAACATGAGTACTGATATTCTTATTAATACATTGACAATACATACCTCCTTCTGCTATATCCAAAAAGGCAGAAATCGCTTTTGCTGGTCTTAATTTTAAATCAAAAGTCTTTAGCGAGTCCAAGCAGTTTAGCTCACCATCAAGTTCAATAAATCAGAGAAAAGAATCAATGGAAAGCATTTCAAAACGTAACCTTGGCAACGCACAAAATGCTTCCACTGAACTTTGCCCATTTGCTTTATTTGCTGCTTCAGAAATTGGAATGTAACACATAGGCAGAAGGACATTAGCATCAAGACATTGCATCTACTGAGCTAAAACAATGCATGTGTTTTCCTAGAAGGCACTTTCCGCATTATACCTTAAAAACCTGCAGCCAAGCAAGTTAGATGATTGAAAACAAATCATATTTCATGTTAACAAAATGGAAAATGGAAGTATTCAATAGAAAATAATAATCCATATTTATTCTTTAGGTCCACACACGGCACTTTAAAGGTAATTTGGTCCATGCTTTCAACTGATAAGATGAAAAACTCAACAGTGACATACAACATCTGCCATTTGAAGAATCAACATTTATCAGTGTTACCACACAATTTTAACTGTGCCCCTACACAGTTCTCCGGCATGCAACACTTAGATTGAAAACAGCTATTACTCTACCTACCATTATGTGGTATTTGTTGGCAAACACTGATTCTTGAGTGGCAACATCATTATTCAATGTTTATACAAGACTACCAGGATAAACAACCTCTGATTCACGTAGACAGAGGGAGCTTAAAAATGTTTTGCTGCTCCTTTCAGCACACTGTAACTGAGAGTTTACTAGTTCTTATCCAGGCCTGATCTGAAATTCATAGCAATTTCTCCAGAGCTCATCAAGGTCCAAGCAGAAAAACTTTGTTTTGTCCTCTCCTGGAAGTTGGAGAACGGTGCAATGAAACAAAATCTTTTCCTGCTTCTTGTGCACCTTCCCAAAAAGATAAGTACAGTCTGATTTTGGGTGGATTCTCTCTAAACTTCTCAGTTTTCCTCCTGGTTGGTTTTAGGGTGAAAAAGAACATTTCTTTCTTAGCTTCACTAACTTTTACTGCTTATCTCCTGTTTGAACTGAGGATGACCTTCCAACAGTGGCAGTGTTCTGTTCCAGTGTCACCCAGATACGAAACACTGTCCAATTTCTCACATTAAATAAGCATCAGAAATGAAGTTCTGCTAATAAAATAAATATAAAAGCCATTTTTTATTCATAGGTTGTTTCAGACCACTACAGGAACAGGCACCATAACGATATTAACGAACGCTTTATAAGGCCATCAACCATTCCAAAAAGGTAATCAAAAAAGCCACATTCAAGGATGGACTGGTTTCCCTGAACCCTATCTGCCCAGCCTGAACACTGAGCTGTGCACACATGAAGACTATCTCAATAAATAAATACAACCAAGAATTGTATGGTAAGTAATCCACCAGGTCAGCGTTTCGTTACTTACAAGGCACAGCATGGCGATAAAGGTTATCTCTAATTGTCTGCTGTAGATCGTGATCCGGCGATCCTTTCTGAAACCTCTGGTTGAGATAATGTCTCAGGTCTTTGTTCAGTCTGCTTCCTGCAAAGAAAACAGAGCCATTTATTTATTTCTAAATGCACACAATTAACATTTCCAATTCAGGCAAATGTTAGGCTTCCATTCAGAGTCCCCTAAATAATGGCATGCTGACTTTACCAGCGGAGGCTCATCTTCCCCTACAAATGGCTAATTACCAAAAATAACTCGCGGTAAACAAGAGGTCTCTCTTGTCTCATAATGCATCTTTCTTCCTGTGGTGTTAAACAGATCATCATTCCCTTTTATCACTTCTTTGTCTGAGCAAATGGAGAAAGACAGATGACGTGAAACAGATGAAAAATAACAAAGGTAGAGTATTGTTTTTGCAGCTCACTGGAGAGCGAGCTGGGCAGAGAAATGCAAAGTGAAGAGGTACAAACATAGCTGAACATGGCACAAAATCAAAGAATGATACTTTGCACTGGTATCTACCCCAGTTAGGAAATAGTTTATTGAAGGAGTTAAGAGCACCTAAAGTCTTTAAAAAAGAAAAAAAAACAGAATAATATCCAACACTTCTCACTTAAATTTGTTTCTCCATTCAGATATGAACACATTTATAAGTATGTGAGAACAAAGACAGATGAGCTAAAAACAACTACAACCAAAAAAAAGAGAGACTTAGTTGTAAATGAGCATTGAACTCCACATACTTTCGTGCAGCAGAACATATGAACTGGAGCAACTCAATGAAGTCTTTTCCCAGAAATGAAACATTTCCAAATCTGAAATAATGCTGACATCAATTTGACTGAAAAGCAACAACAATCCCACATGAACCTACAGTGAATGCGATGAAAACTTTTCTATTGTTAAAATAAGGAGTGGAAAAATAACTCACACAGCCTGAGGAAGTGTGATGGTGGAGGCTGGTTTGCAAAAAATAGTAGGACACCCCTTCAGCTGAAAATGAATTGCTGGTGGCTAGGACAGTAGTGAGAGAAGAAGTGGGGGAAATATCAAATATTTCTTTCCTTTGCTAGGCATCTTATTTATGGCCACAGCCAAAGCCAGAACACTGGGCTACACAGACCTTCAGACAAGCCCCTACAGATGTTTCTACAATCTTTCACAATTTGCTTCATGATTTTTCAGATTGTGAATATGTAACACAGAGGCCAGCTCAATGCTTGTGACACTGAATGTAACATCACAGTTAGAGCTTCCTGGCTGGAGCCTCCAGGAACCACTGCAAAACAAATCAAGAATAATAACACTGCAAAGTAGCGCAGTCAGATAACGGGTCTGGGAGGCAGCAGCAGTACCAGACCGATGAGAAATAGTGCAGACCATTCAAAGAGCAGGGGCAGGAACAGCCTATCTGCCCAGGGAAGGTCTGCAGTAATACTGGTTTGAAAACAAACAATAGTAAAAATAACCCTAGTATGAAAAATGAAGTTAAATTCTATAAAATATGCAGGTGATTTGTAAGTGGGTTATTTTGTTGTTGGTTTTTTTTTTAGATTAAGTTTATTATTTGAGAAAGGAAAGAGGAAGGAACGTTTAAGCAGTGGTCCCTTTCCTTACAAGAACTAAAATTTTATAGACCAAGATGCTCATTATAGAAATGGCTGAAAAAACAAAACTGAAATAAAGGCAGACAAAACTGGCTCATCACACTTTCCTGACCTAGCCCAAGCAACACCTCTCACTCCAGGAGCAGATTATCAACCTGTTTTCTAACGAACTGTCTCTGGCTACTATTAAAATATAATACATAACACAGAAGGTGCTCAAATAGACTTGGGCTACGGTTTTCAAATTGCAGAGCCAAGCTTCCAAACTCCGGGTATTCAGGTGATGCTGAGACTTTTGACTCCAGAGGGAGACTGGGCATGAAAGAGCACCCTCTGAAATAATCAAGCACTTCATCTTTCAATTGAACAGTTCACATTTTCCTTTGCACACAATAGTGACACAAGGTGGTTACTCACAGCTAAAAAAATAAACATGGCAAGCAGTTTGGAGATAATGCAGGGGCTTATTATAGGATACGTGCTTAATTCCTATAATGTAGACTTTCTCCTGAAATGCTGTGTGATTCATGATTTAATGATTTATGCCACAATAATGTCTAGAGGTAAAAGCTCTGCTGAGCTAGGGTCTGTTTGACTGCAGAAAGCATGCAATTCACTGATGATATCTGCATTTATTTTCCCTCTGTGTCCACTCCATTGAGCATCTCAGTCTATTACGGCCCCCATTAAAATTTTTGGCCATCTAGTTATGCAGTAGCTGGGATTTCAAACTGAGTCACTGATGCGCAAGCCAAGATGGCAGCTGCAAAAACAGGGGCTAGAGCAATGCTTGCACTTGCATACTTGTCCCCTCAAGGAAGCTCACAATGATGCTCATTTCTTATGCATGTATTTCAAATGAGGAGGGGAAAAAAGAACAACTGAACTTGCTAGGTCACATTTTTGTTGTGAAATTCCAGAAAATTCCAAATTGTTAGGGCTGCAAGAAGCCTTTTTTCCATCTCAGCCCAGCAGCTGCTGAGCCCATGGCTGTGAACAAAAGCAGGCTCACCCCTTCCAACCTACTGCAGAGCATGGAGGGTGAAAATGAGCTAACATAGAAATGAATCCCTTGTGGAAAGCTGCCAAAGGGATCCACCCTAGAATACATTGGATTCTCTACCATTTGAAATGTTTCAGTCCACTCTGATTATCTTTTCTAAAAACCTTCTCAGACTTGAGAGGGCACATGCTTGATACTGGCATTCTTGAGCAGATTGTAGAGAATGACACAAGCTTACAAAGTCCGGTAAATTCTTTCTAAGCCTAAAACACATGTCCCTGCAACTCCTTAGAATCAGAAAGACAGGCAAGCGACATCTCAGCAGCCTCCCATGTGCAAACTGCAGCAGTAAAACTCATTCTGACCTCCACGGGCAGCCCTGCCTCATCACTGCTCCCTCTGCACGAGTCTCACCGCTGATGGCTCTGTCCATGTGCCAACCCAAGGCTGGATTAAAAAGCAGGAGCCCAGCACCATCTGATTTTATGCAGATCTTCTCACTTTGTAAAATCTAATTTGAGACGTAAATTGTGCTAAGAATACACCTGGTTTCAGTTTCCTTAGAGATGAGCTGTGTGACACTCCAAAACACTCCTCTGTTTTCAAGGAGATTGGATCTTACATTTGCACTTTGGAGAACCTTCCTACAGTGACAAGAGGAGGGCAACAAAAAAGGCAGTCTGTAGGAGATGGGTCATAACAGGCAGTGCTCAGATCTCCCTTCCTGCTGGTCAGGTTAGGTTGAAAACACATTGATTTGCCCACAGAAAAATTACCATGTCTTTTCTGTAATCAAAATCGGGCTGATATTCCAGTTTCAGAAAATAAGACATTAAAAAAAATTGCTTAATAAATAAATACATTTCT
This sequence comes from Penelope pileata, assembly GCA_013396635.1. Classification (NCBI taxonomy): domain Eukaryota; kingdom Metazoa; phylum Chordata; class Aves; order Galliformes; family Cracidae; genus Penelope; species Penelope pileata. The sequence goes on from WBMW01004283.1 coordinate 463,454, forward strand.
TCCCTACTAAACTTGCCAAAATTCATGCTTGAAAATTTAAGCATTAAAACATGTTGTGAGATTGACTTTTGTTGAAACAGATTCCTTCCATTTTTCACCTTAGCAGCAATGAAAGCAGAGCTTTTCTTTGTAAGAGAACCAACTTCTCAGTGCTCCTCTTCCCACTGTACACCTCCAAATCTGAGATGTTTCCATATTATTACCTGAACCCTTTACCATTGAATGAAACAAAGGGCAACTCTGTTTTTCTCAATTACTCTTAATTACTGTACCATATTTCAGAGCAAGTCAATCATCCTCCCAAACCATTATGCCATAATGATATCTTAGTAACAAAAACAAACATTGAGAGACAAAACATTTCTCACAGAAAAAGATCTAGTATTGCTGATAGTTTTCTGAGAAACAATAGAGGTGTTTGTCAGTTTTGTAGAGACATATATGCAACCTAAATGTTTTTGTGATTAATGAAAAATATTGACAGTTTCCAAATGCACTTCTTTCACACTCTCAGTCCTCTGTCACACATTGGTCCTCCAGCGATGAGCCAATTTAATGTCAGTACAGAAACTCTGCTTTGAATGATGCTCTGCTGCTTGTTGTTGCCATTCCCAGTTTCTGCAGGGGAGAAGGCTGCACACGAGATCAGCTCACGCTGCTGTTGCTGCCTGAGAACATCCATCTCTTCCAGAGCACTACCAGCAGCGAGCAGCAGCACAGACCTGGGGGCTGAAAGCTGCTTGCTGTAGCGACACAGGGGCTTCCAAGAAGGAAGCCAGACTGCACAAATGACCAAGCAGAATCTCATATTTTCCCCCAGCAGAAAGCTGAGCGTGAACATCGCAGGGCTGACAGCACCTTCCTGCCAGCTGGTAGGCAGCCTATGCCAGAGCTGTGCAATATGTACATCCTGAAGATATATCTTGAACTCCTGTTTTATGCATTTGGAAACCAACGCTTTACAGTTTATGTTTATATTAATCACTGCAGCTGTTTTTATCCCATTTGTGCTCTGAGATGGCCACAGATAATCTTGATAAATAGCCACATTCTGACAGAGCCTATAGGTGCTTGTGCAGAGAAGTCAGGGTCAGGCCCAGGACATAGTGGTCTCTGAATTATATCACACTCCTATAAGAAGGTTTACATCAGTTAATATTTTTATTTTTGCCCCTCTTTGGGAAGGCTACCAACTGCCGCATCAACAGTGGCTGCGGCATCTGAACTGGAAAAATCCCATTTCCATTCCTGAATTGCAGCAGAATCCCCCTTTTCTTATAGGGATCTCCATTTTGAGGTGTCTTTAGCAGAGCAATCCTCCATGGGCAGACAAAGACCATTTCAAAACAACAGGACCATGAAGCAATCAAAGGTTAAAGGCCTCGCTAAAGGGATAAGAGTGCAATAGAGTCATCTGGATTAAGACTCTCTCTTGCCTCCTGATGTCTACATTGAGGGAAGGATTCAATTTTTTAAAGACACAAAGATTGCACATGGATTTGCAGCATAAACCCTTGATTATAACATACTGTCTTCCAGCTGAAGAGCCCTATCTGAAGATATTTAGCAAACATTAATAAGTTATCACTGTAGCACAGGAGCAAAACCTGGCCAACCAAATGCAGAAATGCAGATAATGAAAAAAACAAAAAAAAAACAACTTGCTTAGACGCATGAGTTCACATTTCACAAAGCAGTGAGTGGACTTCCAGGAGTGCATTCCAGGCTGGGAGGCTTCAACCATGCTCCTGCACGCAAGGCTGCTGCTCTACTTGCAGACAGGACACTCAGCTGCAACTGCACCCAAAGCAGCTCCCCTTAATCACAAACTATATTAATCTAAGTTAATTTTAAACCCATCGTTCTATTTAAAAAAACCAAAAAAAAAGAAAACCAAAAAAAAACAACACCACAACAACACTAGTTAGCTAGCTAGTTGTTGCCTTTTGGAGTTTAGGTTTCCTTTCTCTTTCTTGACCAATGTTAAAGAATCAATGAAGTAAAGACAATTTCCCAATCTCTTGTTAAACTCTTACTAAAAATGGGAGGCAAACGGCTCCTGGGAAGCACTTCAAACTCTTCCATACAACATTTTACACAACTACAGTGCTGGCATCAACTCAGCGTTCATCACCATGTATATCAACATTTGCAACGGACTTTCTTCAAGTCCTCATGCAAAGGCAGCCCTGATATTCACACATACATTTTGTTAATATCTGGAGAGATTCATATTTCACTTCTGGGCCAATTAATACCATTTTCATAGTAAGGTCATTTAGGCAACAGCCCATCTTAGTAGACACAACAAAAGCTGAGTGGATTTTTACCATTTAACAAGACTGTGCTGGTAGCCACCTCATCATCAAATCTTCCTAATCCCAGCGGTTGTTACACAAATGATAATATTTTGTGCTATATCATTTCATTCTGTCCCATCCTTGTCTTCCAGCTGCTGTCCAAAAGTGATTATAAATAATGGGGCTATAAAAGCCATTCAATAATTAGAAGATTCATTGGCCATATGCCAGCAGTGACAAAAGAGAGTGATTTATGTAAGACGAGTCTGTCACATCTGCCAGATCACAGTTTCATTATGCCTGTGGCTTTAAGGTCACAGTTAAACACTGTTCCAACAGCCATTTGTCAAGGGGGCGATAGGGAGAAGAGTTGAAAGAAATCACCCTGGTTCTGTTTGCTTTCTTGTTTTAACTACAAGGTAAATAAGTAAATAAAGTCCAGTAACTACTTTTAGTTATTTTGTGTCTCTTGTGAGATCAAAGACACAAGGATATATACTAAGACACAAAAGATTCATTCATCACTGCTGGCCAGAGTTCAAATAAGATCACAAAGCAAAAACATCCAGTTTAAAAGCCTTAAATATTCATGTGGATTCTTAAATAGAACACGCTTAGATTATATTGTATCTTCCAGCCACCCATGAAATGAAGGCGTCTTGTAAACCCACAACGTTAGTAAATTAATTGCTATTACACTTTCCTAACACAAGTAAACTTAAAAACCTTTTATGGCTCAGTGTTCTTAAAAGATACTTGAACGTTGCAGTGGGAGTTCAGCTAACAATTAACATGGCTCAGCAGACACCTGATTTGATACCAGTTGTGTTTTCTTTTTTTCCTATATTAAAAACAAACAAAAAACACTAATGAACTCTTGCTGCTGCGTGCAAACCAGTCCCATAAAGTCCAGATGCCTGAATGTCCCACATAAATAGCCTCATCTGTCGTTGTCGGCGGTTGCTTCCATACCAATTTGGAGAGTTTCTGTTCACAAAAACTGGTACAAACTGGGTCTTTGCTGGAAAGCAACATACAGTCCCAATCTCACTGTCATCCACTCCAGCACGCTACAGCTGAACTCAGGTGAACTGCTGAGATCAATCTCTATTATTCTAATAAATTCATACCACAACGAAAGCAAAATGAGTGCTCACCCCTTACCTACCTTCCAAAAGTCAAACATCAAGTACTTTCCAATTTTTATGCTCAGAACAACAAAGCCACATTGACTGCAGTATCCTTCCAGTGGAAGGAAATTATGATAAGCTGGAGGGTGATATTGTAAAGAATTGCCAAAAGTTACGGGGCAAACTACCTACATGGCAATAAAACTCAACTTTGATGGAGCATGGCTAAGGCTTCAGCAGCGGCCAAGCTGCTGAATCAGCAGAGAGCACTTCAGTGCAGCTAGTAATTCCTATCTGGAGAACGAATAACACTTGTTACTTTATTACTAACAGAACTTCCTAAAATATTATTTTAGGTGTAAGTTGTGAATCTGAAGGAGATGCATTCACTCAAAACTTTCTGGTCGTGCTCAGGATCTGGAGCAGGCGAGAGCCTTCTTGGCATGGTACCTTTTGGTATCTCTCTCAATCTGCATGGGCGAATGAACCAGCACTAAAGTGGTAATTCAGCATTTGCTGCTAAGAAATGCACTTAACAGATCATAAATCTCCGGTGAAACTATTCTATGAGCACCTAACCTAATCTACTGTATTCGCAGGGCTCTCCACATTATTTTTTGTGCATTAATAGTGATTCATGTTTCTAGTGTAAATTTAAACAAATAGCCTTTCAGCTGAGTAGTTCCAAAAAAATAACAGAGCTTGAGCTTAGAGGCTGAAAAGAAAAATATCATTACTTAGATGTTAGGCCTGAAAATTCTGAACCCTTGTGACACATAGATTTCTGTTGCCCCTGGCTGAACACCAGCAAATGCAGCAGGAAGCCCAGCCTGGCTCCCCTTTGGCCTTTTCAAGCTTCCAGTGACCTTGATATTCATCCATGAACCCAAGACGGCTCTGACCTGGGACAGAGGGAAACCACACAGCCATGCAGCATCCCAGGAAGGCGAGCAGGGGCTGCCACACGGTGCCTGCAGCAGTGAGGTTGGACAGTGGAGTGCCCTACAGTTCTGGGCAGCACTGGCAACACTCTCAAAGAATGAGAGAAATGGATTAAAGGAAGAGTTTCACAATACATCCTGAAGATTTCTTCTCAGATTGCCAAGGTAGGACCCATCTCATTTAAAATCTACTGCAATATTAAAACGCCTTGTCAATCCAAGCTCCCTTTTCCTGGGGATTTAAAGGAGATCCTGGGTAGGCATAGTTCAGTTACCTAAGAGCTACTGCATGAAGGATGGAAGAAATCTCATTTTTCTGCCTCAAGAAGAGGCTTCTATTATTCTGCTGATCTTTGCCCCAGCTTTGCTGTAGACAGCAGCATGTTTCCATGCAGAGGGGTCCTACCTTGAAGAAAAGGCATGAGGAAGAAAACGAGGGCATTTTCTGCTTCTCTTTTCTTAAAGAATTTGATATATTTTACATTCATGTGGAGTCTGTAGCACCATGACACCAAATAAACAATGACATTTCTCCAGAGAAAGCGGCAACTGTACCAAGAAAGTCTAAAAGGATAGGAAATCTAAGATTGGGGTAACACAAAGCAAAAATATGGGTAATTGAAAATATGCAGCTCAAGCAGCATGAACACATGATGAATAGAAGAGGGAAAAGAAAGGTCAGCAGTATCAACAACCGCTGGCCACAGATACCTCTGAGCGCATGGGTCAGGCACTGAGCCTCAGAAACATGGCTTTGCCACATCCCCATGGGAGCTGGCAGATGTAGAGCCAGCCTTAGTGCTTCTTTCCTATATCATAGTCACTCATTAACCCAAGTAATTAAAAGCTGGAGGTTAACCACTACTGCTCTGCTGTTGACTCTTAGGAATCCCCTTTTCTTCCCTCGCGCTGTTTTAGGTAATGTTGTGAGCTCCCTGGCTCTTGGAACAGTTTTTTTTCTTTTTTGTTTTTTATTTTTTTTTCCTCCCCTTTCTCCTCCCTTTTTCACTTTCAAGAACCCACATCAAACACACAACAAGGAGGGAGTTGGGGCTCTCGGAAGAGCTCTAGAAATGACAGCAGAGAGTAAGGCATGCTAAGGTGGAAGAAGGGACATGCTGAGACTAAAAATGAAGAACATTTCCCTATTGAAGTCTCCAGGATAAACCATGATACCAATCAAGGGCTGCATGTGTAAAGTTATGGTAGGAAAGCTCAAGGAAGAGGTAGAGGTTCTAAAAACAAAGTACTGCAACATCCCGTGGACTTGTTTACAATGAAATCTGGATTAGCATTACACTAAAAACTTTAGGCAGTTCTGAGGCCAGATTCGTGCTGGACAAGAGGCTTGAGTGAGCTGACATCCAAACTGTTGGACTGAAGTCACATCCACAAACGCTTCCCCTTGGCAGTGACCTTAAATCAAACACCCAGAGCAAAGCCTTGGCTTTGCAAAATTTTACAGAAAGCCATACCCAGGGGTGAACTTTGGGAAGCAGAGACATTCCTGTGAGGAAGGCATTTTGTTTTGCACACAAAGACACTGCTGTGCTGGGGCCTTCTGTGCTGTGTGTTTCAGTGAGAGAAAGCAATGAGGAGTACGAAACAAGAGTGGCAAGAACCGTTCATGTCGCCACGTAGGCTTAAAGGGAAAAAAAAAAAGAGAAAGAACAGAAAAAACCTCCTACACATCTGAAGTGAATGCAGAATGAAGCCATTGTAAGACAGCAGCATGGGATGCAGCCTCTTTCCATGAGCTCTGAAAGAGTGAGGCTGAGGGCTCATGGCACGTCTCCGCCAAGCCTTCCGTCAATGAACACAGACCAGGCTATGTCAGCCTCTGCTAATGCTTCAGGAAAACACAGCCTGCACAGGAGCCACGTAACAACATTTGTCACTGACACCTACTCTGTAAAGCCATGCTGCAGGAAGCAACCTGGATAAGGGAGCATTGTTTCTTTTCCTTTGCTCCTCTTCAAAGCAATCAAAAAGCTTTTCCTTTTTCTGGGATGCAGGGACAGCTTACAAGAGGCAGAAGCAGAGCAGGGGTGAAGAAGAAAGTCTAGAGTGAGCAACGAGAGCAGGAAAATCAAGATGAAAAGCACTTACAGTCTTTCAACCAAAGGCAACGACCCGTTTCTGGAAATTAGATGCATTTCTCTAAGTCTCCTGAAAGGAGTTACCATATGTTCTAAAAGTAGGATATAATATTTGAGCTGTAAAAGCCAAATCAGCTTGAGAAACAGACGGTATTACAATACTTTAGCAGAACAAAACCCACATAACAATATGCCAGACTCATTTTCTAGAATGGCACTAGGAAAATATTTGCAAAATCTGCAACCCATTCTCCTAAATACTACAGCATTTGATTTGTCCAGTAAAAATAGGGGAGGAAAAGTGACATAAATACCAGTATTTGGGAATTCTGAGTAGCTATTCATATTCTTTGGAGGTTTTTTTGTTTTGTTTGCTTGCTCTTCACTGTAACTTAAGCATGGGGAGTGGTTTAAATGCTATTTTTTAAACGTGACTTCAAACTCCTTCAGCAGTCAAACCAAGCTCCTTTTCATCCTTGTTTTTCCTTGATTGCTGGAGGGAAAAACTCCCATTGCCCAGCCAGGTCACCTCTGAATTCTAATCACAGATTTATAGGTTTTTGCTCTGTCCTTGCTGGCTCCCAGGCATATGTCAATACTTCTAGCCTGATTTCCAGAGGTACTGAATACATAAAATGTAATGCTAAGAACCTGTGATGGTCAGGCAATAAATGCACTCCTAATGCACACACCGACAGAACACTAGAATTTTGATGCTGCCCCACTGGTACCTTCATCAGACAGACAAATTTGGCCTCCTTAGAAGAATCAACCCACAAATCACAATATCCTGCTCGAAGCTCTGTCCTAAGCAGTGCTGATTGACAGCCCGTTCTCTGCTGGGGCTGGATGATGTATGCTCAGCTGCCTCAATTTCTCAGCAAAGAACAAGAAGTCTATTAGTTTCTTTTTCCAAAATATTCATTTTCACAGAGGGCTACAAGCTAATTTTCCAACCTGCTCTAGCAATTTCTCAGAAACCAAATCTGCCAAGAAACCAAACCAGAAACAAGACATGCTGTGCTCTCACAGCAGCAAGGAGAGGTCCTGTTGCCACTACATTATTTTCATAGAGTGTAAAAATGAACCCTAGCCCAACATGCAACTGCCTTTATTTGTTTTTTTCCCCTTTCCTTTTAATGTATTATTACACATTTTGGACATACAGAAATGACACAAAACCACTAGCATGCAATACATAAAGGAAGCACACAGGCAATGAGGATTTGTGAATTTAGAAAGTTAGGCTCTCCAAGCTGAACGTAATTACGAGCTAAATCTATTGGGGGGAAAAAAAAAAACATTTAGAGAAATGTGTTTAACAGTTGGGAACTGTTGAAGCATGCTTTACAAGGGGCACAAGAAGCCACAAAAATCAAAAAGGTCACTCTGGTTAAAAAAAACCAGCTTGGCTTATAGGGAAAGTGAGTGTGGGTTTTTTTAATTTCATAATCATGAAACAAAGAGACAATGATATAAGGAACAAAATAATTAACCAGAGTTATACGTAACCGTATATATGTTTGCCTTATTTTTAGTCTATTGTTGGAACAGTCTTCTAATTGTTGGAGGATATTCTCCATCCTTGGAAAATGTTATATTAAGTTGTATGTTTTTCCTGGAAACAAAACAAACCAAAACACGTACATTCAAGTTTAAAGAGGAATTGATTCAAACTAATTCTATAATGTCCTAAGCTATAACTTGAAAATCTAATTTAGAAAGACAAACGCTGAACAAGGTAGGTAAAAGAATGGGAAGAATGGGAGAGCCAAGAGCAATTTAAAGGAGGTCAGAGCAAAATAATGCAGTGTGCTAAATCTTTTCAATTGCTTGGTTGACCAAGAACCTATGCAAGTTCAGGAAATCTCACCGGTAAAAGGAAAGTGTTAATGTGCCGATTCCGTTGTAAAAGCAATTCAATACACAGCATTGTGGACCTCCCTTTTGTGGAGAAAATGGAAATGAAATTCTGAAGTAAGATTTTCAAGCATGGACAGAATAAATGAGATGGCTGAAGCAAGTAGGAACCATGGCAGGTCAGCTTGTGATGAGTTTGAATACAGTGCTACCATAACTTATTGCTAAAACTCAAATTATCAGATAAACCAGGGGCAATGTTGCTGTTAGCTACTGCACATACAATCAGGTAGAACAAAAATGCTCTGAGTCTTGGGACTGCCTCTTCCACTGGGGACAATCCTTCTTTTCTGTACCCGCCATGATACAGGCTGTTCAATGACAACAGTTAAAACACTGAAACACATTCAAAAACAAAAAACAAATGAACTTGCATAGCCTTAGTCTCCAACATAAATGTAATACCTCATATAAAGCATGTCTGGCAATTAAAATAAGTACACAAAAAAGGTTACTAGGCTCTGTAGCAAGCAGCTTGTTTGCCTTGGTTGCAAGGTCATCTCTTCTTAATGTGTTTATGGGAGTGCCTGTATCAAGTTTCTGTCACCCTAATTTTTCCCCTCGAGAACCAAATATGAATATTACAGATGGTAAAAACCACATTTTGTCAAACAGGAAATAAATGTTTATATGTGTCATATAGCAAAATGCATATTTCCAGAGACAACAGCAACAAGATTTAGATTTATTAGACCAAGGCAGGAATTTTTAATAAAAAACACATTTTTTGGGATAAGAATTTTAATTACAGAGAAACATCACAGAAATGGCTCCTTTAGATGTAAAGCAGAGCAGTTCTGCAACAGAATCAAAAGGACACGATCTCTTTTGGTGAAAAATTGAATATTTGAATAGAGCGAGAAAAGTGTATGGCAGGCTAGACATTTTCCATGGAACACTTTTGATCAAAAATGGCATTTATCAAAATGAAGACATTCTGCAGGAACATGACATTTCTGCAGAAATTAGACATAGCTCTGATGGTGCCTTTTCAGATTAAATCTCAGCCTGCCAGGCTATCCTGATCCTGCCTTACAAACGCGGGTTCATAAGTTTCCAAGCCTGGACAAGTCATGCTCTTCTGCCAACACAACTCCTGTCTCTCTCCTTTTCACAACCTTCAGAAAATTCATCCTGCAGGAATAGGCATTAGCACACTAATCCAAAAGTGGTGACTTATGAAAGGCTACCAACATCCAGATCAGATCTCCACAGCACAAAAAGGGAGCCAAAACAGCAATTTGGTTCCAAAAATACCGAAAATTGACACCTCCAGAATAAAGTTTCACAGGTTCTTGTTTGGATGAAAAGGAAGTATCAGCTTTTTTGGCTCCTCAGCAAGGTCCAAGTGAGGGCTTCACATGTGTGAGCACATTCACTTAGCTGCAGGCACCTCATGCTATGAGCAATTAACTGGAAAGTACAAGTCCAGAATTGGTCAGAAAAACAGTTTCCCAGAACTCGAAATGGAAAGAAACATTGGTTTAATTCCCATTACATTACTGCATCTAGCGGTAGTCTTGGCGGATTTCTCATATATCCGCAATGAATGGCTTTTGTGAAAGATTAAAAGGAAAAGCAAAGATGAAGGGTTTAATCAAGCTCTGCTGCTGGCTGAAGCTTCATGAGAATTTTCCAATTTTTCAGGATGTAATCAGAGTTGAACAATCTTTATGCCCATTTTTGCCAGGTGATGGTGAGCTCTCCAGACTTGCATGGTTCTAAACAATTTGCAATTCTGCCAGGAAATCTGCATGCTCAAGCAGCAGTTCCACTCATTTTCATTAAAACCACAGTCACTCTAAGAGTCCTGATGACCCAGCGACAGACAAAAGGTGCAACAGAGAGCAATAAAAATCAGCATTATGTGTCTATATACTAATTCTTCCTCTTTAACTTATTATTATTTTGGAGAGCACTCTTTATGCTTTCTCCATTGGTTTGCTAACAAGCATTTTTCACCCGTACTTAATCAAATGCATTTGGATGTCTCATACACTGGTTCTGAAATGGAAAGCTCTGATCAGCTTAGCCTCCAACTCATTTTACGCTTCTCTTGCTTTTGGAAGCGCACAGTCAAAGCTCTAGGAGCCCTACAAAGACCGACTGTTAAGGCAACATGGGTACTGGAGTCCCTCCTACTCCCTATCTGCGACTCAAGGGGCCAGGCCTCATCTTCCTAGAAACAAAACTCAGATTGTGACTCTGAGCAAGCCCATGTTCGACATTTGTGGTTTTGCACACTTCTATCCTGGGAGTTTTTAAATTAAATGCCTAAAGAGTCATTCCTAGGTCTGATTTTACATTCCTTTGGTTTCAGTCTCTTCTTTAACACACAGCCTATTTGGTCGTTAAGCTTTCATAAGATGCTTCAGCGACTGGTACCTCTGTGATAGGATGCTCCCGCTGCTGCTTTTCCACATCTGCCCAGACACAGAAGCATCTTTCAGACAAGGTGCATCCAAAGCTGCCCTACAAACACCACGTACACACAAGCCTCCAGTGCCAGCACAGAAACGGCAGATGCGCGTACACAGGCTGACAATTGATTTACCCATAATTTGCAATCCCTTTCAAAGGAACCAGACTTCCCAGCAATCAATGAGAAAATAACCTTGTTAGCAAATAAGACAAGGTTCTTTTAAATTAATCAGTTCTTTTTCATCCAAACAGTACAGATAATGAAAGAGATGATGACATTTTGCATGACCTATAAAGAAGAGAGCTTCTATTTTAGGCTCTCCTTTGGTAAGGGTGCCATGATGATTATGTTTTGTTTACTGGACAGAATAATCTCTTATTTGTTAAGGCTTGAATGCAATTTTGTACAGTACAAAATTTTATCTTCCATTGTCTTAATTATCATCTGGAGGGCTGAAACATGAGATGGTGGCAAAGAACAAAATGAATATTTATGTGTTCTATCTGCAATTTATAGACAAAGGACTTGGAGCTTTCTTTAGCTCATATGCTGAACATGCTGCAGACAGGGGACTCGTAGCCCATTTAGCTCCTATTGTTCCTCTGAGCAGCATGAAGGCAACAGACATCAACCTTTTGCAGACTCCCTGCATTTCCAGCACTCAAATACACAACTCTTCCTCTAATTTCCTTTTACATCATTTGCTAAAAAGTTTTAAAACAACATTTGCTGCTTAAAACAGTGTGCAAAGCTACACCACTGCTGCTAAAGATTTCTGTAGGACTCCCTTACCACCTGCAGCACGTTCTCACACTGATGTAAAGGCAGTGGGAGCCTGCCTTTTCTCCCACCTAACTCTTCACTATCCTAACAGCAAGTGAACTCAGTGTCTGGAAGACAAAGCTGCAAGTCCACAGGAGGAGGTGGGGAAAGAGAAGTCTCAGGTGGTGAGCAGTGCACAGCGACATTCGTAGGCTGTCTGCAATCCTAGGGAAGATCAAAGCGAGCTTCCTGTGCTGAGCTTTAATTAAATACAATGCAGGGCCTGAGCAGTTTGGATTATTGAAAAGTATCAATAGGGATTGAAAAAGATGGTGCTTACAGATACATGGGTTAATTCTTTTGCCATTTCATTCTGCTGTACCAATGATGACCTTTTCAGGTCCAAAAAAGGGAAGAACTGAAAGGTTCTTTTTATTATTATTATTATTCTGAGGAAGAGGACTTCTTTTTTGATTTGGGGGCTTTTTCAGCTCCACAAAGGTATAAATTTAAAATAATTGACAAAAATCAAATCCCAAAGGGAGAAATATCAATTAGCATATGTTTCATTTCTAATTTTGAACTAATATGACAGTCAGGCTATGCTGACAAAAAATCTGCATTTTAGAGAAAGAGAGAGTTTGCATGGCTTATCAAGATAATCCTTTTTAAATATAGTTCTAATGCAAAAGGAGAAATAGCTGTGCTAAGACATGTCCCTCTATGGCATCCTACACCCACTGAGAACTTGAAGCAAATGTTTCAGGTTCGACTTGGCTCTTGTGGACTCCGGGGCTAATTGTGAACACTGAAACAACAGCATAAGAGATCCTTTTTCCCTTATTCTGTTTCCAGTCATGACTATTTTAAGGCCAAGATTGCACGAATCTGAACAACAACTGCATTACAGGTTTTCATCTTTGGGGCTCTTTTTGTTTGTTTTTACTACTCTGCAAAATCCCTCGAACGCTTAATTCTGCTTCAGTAGCTCCAAATTAAATCGAGTGGATTAACTTTATGCCCACCTAAGCAGTGTTCAGAATACAAAAACACTCATCAAGGTGTACCTGCTGCAAGTGAGGTTCACTGAAGGACAAGCCCAGATGAAGAAAGCACCATGCACGTGTCAGGGCCAGTTGTTTCCTAAAAGCTGGCCTGATGGACTCCTCTCCAACATACACATGACGTAGAATTATGGAGACTACAAAGGCAGTGAGTTTTTAAGGTATTAAATGTTTGAAGAAACACCACCAAAAAAACATCGAAGAATTAGGAGTTAATTAAGTGCTAATTATCACCACCACTCCACTCAAATTGCCCAGGAGCAAGTGGATGGGATCCACGCTGTTCCCAGTCTGGTTTATAGGGGAGGGGTGGAGGTTGCTTGGGGTCTGTCCCACCTCCTGTGACCATCACCTGTATAAAAGTCCTTTCACTGTGCTTCCAAATCATTTAAACACAGCATATGAAGAAGCATGAGTATCTTCTGCATATTGGATGACAGAGGACATTTATGCCTGAGCACGTAAAACCAGCAGTCATAATCTGTATCTGTGCAATGCCACTTGCTATAAGCAAAGAATAAAGTCACTCAAAAACACCCATCTAAACAGACAAAGAAAAAAAGAAAAAAAATAAAGAAAAAAAAAGAAAAGGAATTCGCAGCCAAACAATTGAGAGTGCAGTTAGGCTGCCAGAGGTAAACTGGGAGCAAAACATCTCTGATAAATGATCAAATCACACTGTCTAGCAGATTAGCGTCTACGGAACAGAAGGACTGAAGAACACAAACACTCCAGTGTGATAGCTATAAATCAGAGTTTAATGAAATGATAAGCTATTTATGCAAGCTATTCATGGCCACAACAATTCATTTGCACTATGTGACAATAGAGCAGAAATTTGTCTAAATGCAAATACAACAGCGACCTACTGACACGGGTCAAAACGAGGAGGGAAGAACCAACTTCAGGACCCAAGGGCTGCAATTACTGCAATGTTTGTATAAAGATGTGTCTCCTTACATGGTGATTTTCCATCAAAAGATAGATTTAAGGGGCTCCTTAATACAAAGGGAAGTGAATCAGAAGTTATTGAAAAGGAAGTGAGAAATATGCATTTTGTAATTTAAATTAAGATTTCCTGCTGGAGAAAGCCTTTATCTTTCCAGGCAAAGGAGCAAAATGATTTTGCAGGAGAATTTAATTGAGAAATATGGCACACAAAAGGGCTGCTTACATGCATACATTGGTGGAAGATACAGAGTAGAAATAAATCCTCTGGACAAAAATGAGTATTACACATCAGACACTGTTGCCAAGTGTCCTTGTTTATCTATGAAGTATCGATCTTTTTATCTTTTTTTTTAATATTATTTTTTTTTAAGGAAAGCTCCATTACTTCCCCAATGAAAACTCAGTGATTTTTAAGTTACTACAGTTGCGATACACTAAGCACAACAATATCCCTGCCAAAGCAAAAGGAAGCACTTGGATCCAGTTTTGAAAGTCACTGATCTGGTTAAGACCAGTATTTTGACCACCAGGTTTAATTTTGAAAGGATTTGAGCAGCTTTACTGTCCAGCAGCCATGAATAATTCTGTGCTTGAATACTTCTTACTTCTTACAGAAGGACACAAAGCAGAGCACCGCTGCAACACGCAAGGTGCAGGCCATTACTCTCACCAGCCTTATTACATGGGCAAATGAACATAAGGTAAACAAACTCTCAATCCACCTAGCTGACTTTTATTTTTTCCTTTGTGCTATATATGCGCACAGGTAATTTATTTTTTTTCCTGCAACATTTCAGTTTCCATAAGCAACACAACAAATTGCTTTGATGTCGCTACAAACAGAAGACAAATGGATTAGGTATTCTCTCTGTGCCCAGCAGAAACCTTTGAACACTTCTGCATTTCCTCAACAGCCTGTTTCACTTAGAACTCCCCTCTTCCTTCTGCTTGAATACTACAAGCACAACATCTCATAGAGCAGAAGGTACTGCTGGTATCTGGAGAAGGTTGATTTGGGTGACAACAAAGAACTAACATGAGTCTGTTGAATGCACACATGCAAACACACACTAAACTCATTTGTGTAGCACATCATGTTGTGTTACTTTCAGTGAAGAATACAAAATGGGCAAGAGAACTGCAGGTGTTCAAGAGGAAGGCAGAATAAGATACCTGACGGGTTTCAGTTAAGTTCTATCAACTGTTCCAGAAACTTCTTAATGCCAAAGGGGTGATGTCTGCATAAGCTTGAGGAGAATCACTACAACAAGGTAAGGTGCCTGCAAAGCCAGCAGCCTGCTGTGGTTGCCAGTGCAAGGAACCTGTACATCTCTGAACAGTGTCCCATTTTCCTCATAATTCCCCACAATGGATTTTCTCCTCTTTTGCATTTTACAGCTTTAAAATACTATAAAGCTTGCCAACTCCACCTTGGTTTTGATCTCCTGGTAAATCATAGTTCTGTGCAAACAAACTCACTGCCAACCTTTCAGCTCCCATTAAATGCCATGCTGAGTATTATGAACCCTGAAAATTAAAATTGCACCCAAAGCCTTCCTCTTCCAAGTCCTTCACCAAACCAAAGCAGCAGGCTTGACCGTTAGCAAATTCCTGATTCCACTATGGATTTGCAATTAAATATCACAGGAAACATTTTTGCAGTTATCCTTCAAATATGGAATGTGTCACAATGTTGTGGGGGAGCTGAAAAGAGAAAAGATGAAAACAGCATGGCTTGTCATCACTTCCATAATTTCATTGAAAAAATATTTCAGAAATATAAAACTGAATAGATGGGGTTTTAGAAAGACAAGGTTCTTTTTATTCAGTATCCACAGTGCAGACAGAGGAGAGTGGCAAGAAATGCTAATGGTAAACTTCTTAACTACATGGAGGTGCTTCAGCAGCTCAGCTTGCCCTTTAGCTTGCTGTTTTAAGAAAGCTCCAGACAACCAAGTGAGTGATTGCTATTCTTACGGGCCCTTCTGGGACCACAAAGTCTCCCTAAACTGGTGTGCTTCGAATGTCATGTTCCTCTTGCTAATGTGTGATAAAATGGTCCACAACTCAGGACAAAAAATAATCATGTTGTTGATTTAAGTACCCAGTGGCCACAGAAGTAACAGAAGGTGTGAGAGAGACACAAGTACATGAGGGTCAGGACAAACAATCCTTAAATGGAATAGACAATCCCCCACCCCTTTCCCCTTTTCTTTTTTGTCCAAAAGGGGCTGGATATTTTTTAAATATCTTATGTGCTGTTATCCTGCTTTTCAGATTGCAGTGCCATCCTTCCCCTTCCCCAGCCCTCCCACCTGCTTGGAGGGGAAGCTCAGTGACGCACCAGCCCTCTGCCAGCATCACTCACACAGTCCCAAGCCCCCTGACCCTCGCACGATGCCAGCAGCAATACAGACAGACACACACCTCCTACATGCACACAGCTGCACCATGTTCTAACCTTTTCTTCTAGTTGAGGTTACAAGCTTATTTTTGGGAACAGATCTGTATTTGTTCTAACTTCTGCAGGACATTACCTCCTGCCATGCATTCTCACATGACTGAGTAGAAGTAGTTTAATTGTTCCATTACAGACCAGTATTGGACCTGATAGCCTGTTTGCTTTGCTGTACAGAACCTAAAATAACCACAAAGAGCAGTAAATGTCAAAAGTTACTGTTATTACCAGATGTAAAGTGCAGAACAAAAATATTTCCCATCAGTTCTGCTATGAAGAGAGCACGATTCTGGGATTATAGCTTTCGTGTTGAACAGCACCACTGAAATTAAAGGCAATTCTGAGTGGAACCATCTAATAAAATAACAAAGAGAAGGCAAAACAAAATCTGCTGTAGCAACACAAAACAGCAGACCATATAAACTGGCTGGGGCACAAGAGGAGAATGTGTTCAGCACGAAGGCTGCAGAAGGTGGTTAGAATGGCTGAAAAGGCTACAGCCTCTTCCAAGGAACTTACTCAAGTTCTGAGAACAAAGTGAAAATGCTGCTAATAATAAGTATGCAAAATATTAATAACAGCTTTGAAACTTTATTTTAAAACACTGCTGAGATCAAGTCACATCTGTTAATTCATTGACAAAGAAAACATCACTGTGTTCTGCTCAGTTGTTTTTAATACGCATGTGTTTATGTATCTTAATATATGCTGTGATGCAACCTGCCATGCAGTAGTATCTGTGATACAAATTAAAGCAACATATTCAAATATGTAGGGGCAGGGAAATACTCATTTTATATATAAAAAGTTTTGATTCAGGACACGAGGAGCACATGCAGACAGAAGAGCAGCAAACAACAGCCCACCCACGGCCACTCGATGCCCGACCCCAAGCACTTTTTCCACTCTTTGCCCTGGAAGAGACATTTCAGAAAGCAGCATGGCTACAGCAGTCAGAAAGAACTCAGCGAGGAACTGTTCAGGGCACAGATCAATCCTAAAACATTTTGTGAACACGTTCTTCCATTTAGATTTCATCCTCTCGCTGTGGTTTTTATCACACAACACTATAATGACTCATTATGCTATAAATTATTTCAAGACCAAAGAATAGGACTGTGCATTGAAACACACAGGGCAACCATGAAAATCTCAAAATCTGTCAACAAATGAAGCTCATTTGGAAGAAATAGAATACAAAGGGCAGCTATGAAACCACACAGTGTAGAGCAGCAGGGAATTGGTGCTGTGGCATGAACTTGAAAGTAACTGTCAGTTTAGCATTTCTCATGATTGAAAGCCATACAAACCCGGGGGTCCTGGGGTAAAACAGGGCTGTCAGCCTGGGATGGGAATCCAACCAGACCACATTGTTACAAGGCTCAATCTGCAGCTAACTGGGAAAATCTCCGAGAGGCACTGGCACGCTACATCTGGTAAGGGAAGGGAATGAATTAAGGTCCAGCTTCCATCTTCTTTTTCACAAAACTAGATAGCTAACCAAGTAAATTAAACCAGTGGCAAAATGAAAAAATAAAAAAGTCATCTTTTTAAGAGGAGCATACAGAAAGCACTCCCATAACATGCATTGAAAGTGCAGTTTTCCCCTCCTACAACAGCTGGGAAGGAATTGCTCTCGATCTGGCTCTACAGCTATGAGGGGAAGACGACACCATCCACTAACTACAGCCAGAGATGTTCACTGCTGTTATAAAGCTGGTACTTCTGCCCATTCATCTTTCTTACCACACAGATATGAAGTCCTAGGAGGTTCAGCTACCTGCTTTGGCTGCCCAAAAACTTACAAGTTACCAAAAGTCATATTTTCCACACCACTGTTGCCATACTGCTGTTAACCTAGTTGGCTGTGTAACTCTACTCTTTTTTAACACAAACTGGCAGAAACACATTGCATTTTTAAAGCAAAGCCACCAGTCCCCTCTCCTTTGCCAGAACAATTTCAGCCACTTCTCAAAATAAAGCCAAGACAGATCCAGGCTCTTTGAAGATATTGATTCATAGCCTACTGCCTCAAGGAGTTGCTTTTTTCTCCTTTTACTTGTAGCAACCTTTGATAAAACTTGCACCAATATTTTTTTTCTGTAATACAAACTGTCAGCTTCTGGATTGCAAACGCTCAGTTCCCCACATTTCACTCATTTTATTGTAGGCAAGGGGCTTTGTTCTCATGAAGCATCGCTGGGAACGCTTTGGTTGTCATTCCAATTCGCCACCAGCTCCAGGAGGAGAACAACTGTTTTTCCAAAAGAAAAGGTCAAAAATGCTTTTTAGTCTTTGGACGATCAGGTTACAGTCAGACTACTAACATTTCACTGTGATGGCATCCATTTACAGTAGCAAAAATGCCAAGGAGTTGAATCTAGGCCATCATTACATATGCACTGATATACTATTTAATATTCTTTTCATGGCACTTCTAAGTATATTTCATCTCTTTGATAGCTTCTTGACAATACTTTTTCATTAGACTTATTATCTAAAAATCTCTTCGTTTTTTGTTTTAATACACAAATTTGTTGTGAAGCCAACTTAAAATACTGCTAAAGCCACTTGGTTTTAGAAAACTCAGGGGTACTAATCCCCACAAATTCTACTTTCTGAATACAACATTTTCAATTTCAGATTGGATAAAAGAATGACTAGGAGCACAGAGGTATCCTTGGTCAGTAATGGAAAGTTATTTTTCTTTTCTCCAGTAAAGAGCCCATCCAAAATAAGCTAATAGGGATCTTCACTCTGCATTTAATCATTGGGTTTGTTAAGAGGTTAATTTCACAGAATAATCACAGGCTGTGAATGAACAGAATAATCTTCCAAGCTGAATTCACTGGCAGAGATTTGTTCAACAGTGACTTTTCTGAATCTCAGTCCTTTCAGAAGCAGATCTTATAGATAATACATCTGTCACGTCAAAGCCTTTGAATTTTATGAGGCATACTATGATTTGCTTCTTTTGCAATTTTCACTACGTGGCTACCTCTGGCTATAAGGTCACTGGTGCTATTATTGAATCGCTGATACCTAGTAGCTACCACAGCAGAAGCAGAGGACCAGACCTGCTGGAATTGCCACCAACACCGTCATATAAAAGCTTATCTATAAATGCATCAAGCTCCAGCCTGAGAACACCCTGGTATTTGGTCTGTGCTGTCACTATGCTGCTCCACAGTTTTCTCCTTTATATTTTCAGCCTCCAACCCCAGCCAGGGTAGCTAGAAACTACGAGACACCAGGAATCCAGCAAAGAGCCCAGGGCCCTGCACTGCCCAGCCCTCGCAGCCTCGACGGGCAGGAATCCTGTTCTTCTGCAACTTGGAGAAAGGCAAAGACATCACATTACTGGAAAACCAAGGTCAGAGGTAGGTCCAAGTCACTGATATGACTCATTTTGAAGTGTTTCCACTTAGCAAAACCCAAGGGTGAAGCTATGAGCCAACGCTTTTTGCTATTTGGTAGCGATTGTCAATTCAAAGCAGATTAAATCCAAACAACAAAGACTAGGAGACCTTGTCTAGGAGGACTTAGAAAAAACTCTTACTTGATATATTTGAGAAATAAATAATATTCTGCTGCTTTGAAGAAGCCCAGGGTGGGAAGAGCAGAGCTGTCATCTGCTAGAACTGAGATAAATTAACACGGCTCTGTCAGAAAGCCCAATATAGGACCCTGTATTATGTACGGTCTCAGGCTGTCTTAATAGCTTCTTGCTCTCCTGAAAGCTTATAGCTCAGCCCAAATTCCACACACATAATTCTTCATCCTACATAACGAGATGATTGCTGCATCATTGACAAATGCAGAATAAAGAATTCAGGCTTTGGTTATGAAATATGCTAACCAAGAATCAAAAATGATTAAACCCAAGCAACATGAGAGAACTGATCGACTTTGCATTCATGAAACGTTAAGCCATTTACATAGGAAGTGCAGAAACGTCTTTAACAACTATGTTAACAGATTTCCTTAAAAATCCCCAAACCTGTCCTTGGTCTCCCTATGCAGATACTCTCATGTGAAAACAATTGAGGCTGGAGTCAGTACTGGCAGAGTGAAAATGGTCATTTGTGTGAAGGAGGAAATAAAACCAGACCTGGCACAGCATCAGTATTTTAACTCAGGGTATTGTTGTTGTGTAGTGATCTATGGGTAATATCTGTTTACTAAATAAACTCAAAGCTTACAGAAATTTTTCCGCAGGACTTGGTCGATGTAATGATTTTTGCTGTTGTGAAGAACAAGAGCTTAATATTAGAGAATACTTGCATCTGACTACGTTGCTGGTACGTCTTAACATTACAAAGATTAAAAAAATACAAAAATCGCCAATATTCCTCAAAGCATGACATGAAATTTTCCCACAGAAACAGCAATGTCATTCTGGGACATTTTCTGCAATGCTATTTCTACATTGCCTTAAAAGCATCAGAAGGATCCCTTAGCAGCTGTAGCCGTGACTCCAGCTGTGCCAAACTTGCAGCCCAGCAGTGCCCAGGGACATCCCGAGCCCCGGCTGTGGCTGCCCGCACTATTAAGCTGTTACAAGCGTCCCTGGCACAATTTTGGCCGGCGCCAACCACCATTTCCCCGTGCAATCCCAGGCACAGTTTGAGAGTTGGCACCATTTCTAGACCTATGGGAATGTTTTGTAGGTTATGAGACTCTTAACGCTGCGGATGTGGGTCATTCTGTACAGCCAGCCTCTGTGCCCAAAACATTCCTAGGCACATTTACTAGCACAGAGGCAACCTCTAATAAAATATTAATTGCAAAGTAAATGTTTGTTATACTTTTTTCCCCCCTACAAAGGTTCAAGATACTTCACAGTACTGAAAACTAGTAAGTATTTTTAAATAAATTCTGAGCTAGCACAGTGACAGCCATTTCCAGTATTTATTTCTAGGAGTGTCCTAGAAATGCAAGCTAAATAAACAAAAGCTTGTATCATTCCAAGTGCTCTGATAAGTAGCTGCTGAAAACTTCAACGCTTCTGATTCACAGAGCTTACAGAAGCAAAAGCATTTATATTCTGAAGCTACATTTGTAAATTGTTCAAGCATCATACCATGACAACAATCTTATAGGATAAAATAATCTTTAATAACAGGGAGAGTAAGTCTGTATTCATGCTTCTTGCTCCTAACAAGCATCAAAGCTGACTGTCCGTGTGACTCCATGGCAGTTTCTAAGTACTAGATTTAAAGCCCTAATGCTGCAAACCCTTACACATAGGATTAAATTCCACAAACAAGCTGCCTCACATAACTCACTGGTTTCCAGATCTTCATGATACTCTTTCTGGACATAAACTTACATCTCAATTTATCCTATTGCTGTTAGCAATTTCCCTGCAGAAATCTGGCCAGGAGCAATTTGCAGGATATTTGGCCACTAACAGCCCTAGGGGTGCCTGAGCAGATGGGAAACATTTCCCAATCCCACACTGTCTGGGCGGACCACACCACAGCTCATGAGAATGAAGAAACAGCACCAATGGACAACATGCACACAGACAGACACCAGTTCCAAAGATGACAAAGCCTTCAGTTCTCTCTATAGACTGGGAAGCAGTGGCAGGGGAGTGACAGGATGCTCAGCACATCAGCTCCTGGACAAGGGTCCTGCTGCTCCCTAAGGCTGTGCCTTCCCATCTCAGCACCCTCCTTCAGGAATCATTGTCTTCTCCCAGCCCAAACGCAGAACCATGTTCAACCTCATTCGAAATGGGAGCTAAACTTCCCCTCAGCTGAATTTCAGAATCTGGAAGCCAGGATACTGCGGGGCTCTCGGCAGCGCTGGTGTTCCTGGAGAACAGCAACGTCTTACAAATAGAGGCAGCTACAGAAAAATCAAATGGCTTTTCTGCAGCCTACCCATGAAAAGAAGCGAACCACAGCAACAAAAAGAAGAACTTATTACCATGGTTATTGCTGCTATTTCTAGACAACGTGAATGGGCTTTTTAGGCTTTCATGAGAGAATTTACAGACTCTGGGGCAAGCACACTGTTAGTAATTGCAGTTGCATTCTACCACTTGAGTATTTTTGGCAATTGAACTGTCAGAAACCATTTGATAGAAAAATGTCTCCACATCATTAGTGCCAGCAAGGAGGATATTATGTGCCAAAGTATGAAGTGAAAAGTACTTCTGCTTTTACAAGTGAATCTTCTGCAGCTCACAGATTTCAAACTGCAGCCCCCCTTCTTCCTGGCCCTTTGCAGGATCCAGCTTTGAGGTTGGCACATGTGCTGCCTGGTCCTTCAATGGGCTTTTTGGTTCTGCACAGGAACACATCAGTGTTCTTCACCCAAGCCCAATTGCTGCATTCCCTTTTGCTCCTCCAAGTGTGTCATTTCTGGTACACCACAGCCTTTCTCAACGGATCTCTGCAGTCTCTGTTCTCTCCTTCCTATCTCTAACAAAACATTTCCATTTTCAAAACTACGTCTCTCAGTGAAGCCAATATGAGCTGCAGGATATTCAAAATGTTTGAAAATTGCTCAAAAAACAAACAAACAAACATAAACCTTTGGAAACAAACTGGAAAACCTTGGGCTGAAAAATTACAAACTAAATAAAATCAGATGAGTTTTATACTCCTCCAGGATTCATTTCACATTACCCTTATTAAAATAAATAATTTACCATTTCTTTTTTTTAACTCAAAACACAGTAATTTCAACTGTCAGAAGTTTCCTCAGCTTTAACATTCAAGATGTTCTTCAGCAGTTAGGTACCAGCTCTTTTCAATTTATCAGCTTTTAATTACATTGGAACGTAAGCACAATTGTCAAGATTCATGAATCAACAGATCCCCACTCTGAGTAACTGGTTCTAATCACAACGAAAGTGCCCATCTTCATTTTGCTTACTGTGTGTTCAGTCCTTTCACCTCAGCCTTGCTTAATTTCTCATCGTAGTTTGTGGACTATTTTCTTTTAATGAGTGTGTGCATTCAGTAGTGAATTACAGGAGTTGTAATCAACCAGAAACCCATCCATTTCCATGTGTAGCCTTATAAGGTTGCAGACGGGAAAAACAGGTGTTTCAGGGCATTGCTAATGCTACCAGCCACTCACATTTTGTCTAACAAGACCTGTGCAAAGGAATAATAGCAATTTTGCACACTTCAAGTGAATATTTTATTAAATCAATTATACATTAAATAAAGTACTGTTAAAACTCTGAATCAAGTAGACAAAACAATGGCTGATTTTGCACCTGCACACCCCTAGGAATTTGTGAATGCAAGTGATACTAATGTAAAATGAAAAGATATGCAAGATTTAAATGCCTCCAGGAAAGGAGATCTAGCCGCTAGCGGTTACACCTGCCACTGAGCTGCGCATTACAACTTCCACCCATATTCTCCTGACAGTGATTGAACACCAGGTCTCTGGCAGTAACTTTTTAAGCCAAGAACTTCAGCAGTTGATTTAAGCGCATTTCGAACCAGAGAAGTTTTATAGTGACTTCATTGATCACTGGAGATAACACAGTTCCTCCAAAGGTAAGATGCTGCCCTGTTGCCAGTGGGATGAGCAATTCTACTGTTTTACTGTACGAAAGGATAAATTTGAGACAAGGGAGTTGAATAAATGAACCAGGCATCTACATTTTATAGTCAGTTCTGCCTCAGATGTCTCATCTACAGTTCAACTGTAGTAAAATGGAGACAACACAATTTTCTGCAGCTTCTGAAAGCTTGCCAGCTCCACCTGGCAGAGAGAGATCCACTTGATATTGATGCTCAGTG
Organism: Penelope pileata; assembly: GCA_013396635.1. Classification (NCBI taxonomy): domain Eukaryota; kingdom Metazoa; phylum Chordata; class Aves; order Galliformes; family Cracidae; genus Penelope; species Penelope pileata. The sequence continues at coordinate 487,276 of WBMW01004283.1, forward strand.
TGTTGGGCATGGGCAGACCCAGCCCTGGTGCCTCCTGCAGCCCAGAGCAGCTCGTCCCTAGACTCACAGCTGCCTTCACACATGCTCACCAGTACAACTGCAGGAGGAACAATAAAACTAAGGTGCATTTGCCTGAGAGCTCTGCCCCATCATCACCAAATGCTTTGAACAAACAAAATCTTCAGCTGCAAACTCCAAGATGGGGAGCAAGGTTAATTTTGTGTGGCTGCCACTGAAATATTCCTGCACATGTTGTGTTGGGTGGGTGGAGGGGAGCATGACCCCTTGCTAAACGTTTAAAGCCTGAGGAAGGTAAGTGAAAACATAAAAATGTACAAAGATGATTAAACATTTAAGGGTGTATACAAAGATGTGCAACACAAAACCATACAATTTGTGTGTACATGGATACAATTAAGTTTGGATTCTGGGAAAAAAAAATGCTAAGACAAAATTAAAATGCATAGTGCTACCTGCAAACTCTTCCAAGATTATATTTTAAGCAGCAGTGGATTGAATCAAAATACATAATTCAGTTTCCTCCTAATCCATTTCAAAGTGAAATATTAATCAGAAATATTTCATTCCACCATTTATTTCCTTTTCTCAGGAAAAACCACACTTCATTCTTCTCTCCTTCACTGCTGTGCAGAGGTGTAGGGCTCAGAATGCTCATTGACAGCTCACAGGTTTTGCTTAGTCCTATGCTAAGCACCTTCAAAAGCAAGCTGTGAATCAGCTCCACTTTGGAGCAGAAACTGGAACGAATTTGCCTACAAAAGCAGGGTATTTTCTGTGCATTTCAGACCTTAAACTGCAAGTTAGAATGCTGCACTGCGTTTTTCAAACTCCAGTGAGGCTCTGCCTTTGTTATGAAATTTGATCTTTTCCCAACTTGAATTTGTTAACTCAAAGGCCAACATATGCAAATCAGCTCAGGCTAAATTTTAGGCTTCTTCATCATCCTTAAAAACTTCTCCTAATTCATTTGTAAACAGCAGAGTCCAGCATCATCCCTAGGGTTTTAGAATGAATTAGTTACCCTGGAAAATACACACCTAAGGAGTGCTGGGCATATAGAGAGCAGTAACTGACTTAAAATTGGGATTACCATGCAAATAGCTCCCCCTGAAATTCTCTACACTGGGGACTACAGCTCCTACTGGACCATTTCTAAGCATTTTTAAAGCACTCCTAACTTTAAGATCTTTGCAGAAATTGTCTATAAACCATCAAATGACAATTATGCCCCTTTAAAATCCCCTCTACCACCGTGTCCTCATCATAAGATGCATGGCAATCTTCACATTTCACATAGTCCTGAGGAGTAAATTATCATTTAAAGCATGTCTTTCCATGATTTTATTAGAATCCTCCAGGCTGATAACAGTCAAATTCCCTTCTTTGCCAAACAATATATGCTATTTACTGTTACCAACCTCCAGAAAATGATGGGAGAGAGAGAACTGCTACTGTTCTACGCTTGCAGATCATATGCGTGGCTAATGTTGTGCGACCCAAGGCATGTTGGAAAGATAAACTGCAATTTTTAATGTACTGCCATCATGTTTTCACTGAATACCCTTCTCAGAATCTGAAAACAAATGACTCTTTGTTTGGGAGCCCTGGGATCAATTGGGAAGGCTGTTCTGAGGCTATTTCAGCTACATTGGCTGTGTGCTTTGCTGAGTACATAGCTTTGAAGAAAAGACATCTGTAACTAAGGAGAAATAGCTGATTAAGTGCCCTCTCCCAAACTAGTGTGCCATTATTTATCTTGATCAACAGCCTCTCCAAGGAGGCAGGAACAAGCCAGCCAGGCTCCAGCTTCTGCAGGCTGGGCCTGCATTGCACTCACACCTCTGGACCCCGCTGGCTCCACTTGTACTGTTCTTATACTGCCCTTGAACAATGCTTTTGCACTGTTCTGTGCCCACAGCCAGTGTCAACGAGGCCAAGAGGCAGCACAGCCATCGCGTTGGCCCGCTGCCATGCACGTGGCCACCAGAGCTGGGTGGTAACAAACCGCCCAGACTGCTTCAGCATGTTTACAGGCTAAACACAAGGCAGAGCCCTCAACCTGATTGTCTACTGCTTACCTGGAAACACCATTTCTGCATCTCAGCTCCATCTTGCTGGCCAGACCCCTGGAAGTTCCTCCCTGGGGCAGGCAGCTGCCACCCGTGGGGCCAGCAAATATTTCTGGCAGCACTAGCGGGAGGGAAGGCAAGGTGCAGGCCATAGGACAGGAAACCTCTGCTAGTGCTGCCCTCCCTGCTTAAAACGTTGCTCAGTAGATAGCAGATCTGCCTTTTCTACACTTCTCAGGTCTCAATCTCTGCCTCTTGCCAGCTCAGGTATCTCTGGATAAAGGATTTGAGCCCTGATGTCCACAGGCCTTGCAGAGGGAGGGCCTGCATGAACCTGCCCAGGGCACAGCCCCTCCCGGCCATCCAGGAGTGACAGCAGCCACAGGGAAGGTGCCTTCCCCTCCCTGTCCCACATAAGCCACACTAACAAAGCAGAGCTGCAGCCTGCAGGGAGCAGACCCTGTTCCCAAGGTGGGAGCTCGTGTCATTTTCCACTGACAGTGCTCTGCTTAGGGACCGCTGTGCCCAGCACAGAGTATGAACGTCCCTTACTAATGACGTCTTCCTCCTCTGAGTTATTTATCTTGTCAGACTTGAGTCCAATTACTAACAAAATCGTTGACGTGACAAATGTGCCACAGACTCTGTCACTCTTTAAGCAGAGCTAAAAGCAGCAAACTAGTGTGCGAGGATGGCACTCAGCAAGAACAAGTGCCTGCTCTCAGCTCTGCGCTCTCAAGACACAGCAGATCAAAAATCACATTGCAGCACTTGGTTCCAGACAGCCTGCTAAAGCTAACCTGAGTGTTTCTGGAGAACTATTTGCAAAAAATGTTAGACTTGGCCTGTTTGCATTCAGCATGAAAAAAGATAGCAGGACACAGCATCAAACAGGCATCGTTGGCAGTGAAAGTCTTGCTTTCCATCACTCCCTGTTGTGTGCATTTGTGGCATTAGATCAAAGTTTTCAGTCCATATTCCACACAACCCCATGGTATGGACGAAAAGCAGCTCACTGCCAGCAAGCTCCTTTGCTGTTCGGGATTTATATTTCCACTCAAAAACTCATAGGCATCCATAAATCAAGAGAGACAGGGAGGGGGAAAAAATGCCTGAATTAGACCCATGCTTTAGTGTTCGTTAATTTAACTTCCAATTTCTCAGCTACTAGCCTAATTCAGAGACTGCCATCAAAAACACCATTTCATTTATCTGTGTCTTGCTTCAGATTTTCTTAATGTACTTAACTACAATCTCTCGCACACAGAGTGTGGTTTGGATAAATCCTGTAATCTAATCAATCAGCTAATTCCACTGCAAGCCAAAAAAAAAGGAGGGGGAGGGAGACAAATCCTAAAACTTTTCATTACACATTTCTCTCAAAAATAAATCACCACCTAATGGATTGCTAAATTCATGCACAAGTAAATTACCAGCAGATAATTAAGAATTAATAGCCTTCTGCGATCAGAGGTTGCTATTCATAATGAGCTGACAGAGATTATAAAAGAAAGCTTTTTCTATAAAACAAATTGAAATACAAATGCTTCTGTGCTACAGTGTGCGTGAAAAACTAATAGAGAATATCAGAAATGAAATCGCATTTACTCATTCTCTCCATGGTATATGAGAATTTTAAGTAAACCGTAGCCTCATTTTCATGTTTGTTTACACTGCAGCATTACAACTTCTTTGTTATTAGTTGTAGCCACAAACACTAAATGAATTTCTAATGCCAAAGAATGGCTTCAGCAGTTTCTCATGATAAATCTGTCATCTCAGAAATCCAAGATGAGAGTTTGTACATGGGAAAAACATGTAAGGCTTACCATGCAAAAAACCATGTATTATTATTTAAAGATAAACACGTAGATACATGCAAAACATGCAGCATAGAACCTGCCATTTAATACAAAAAGATGACGATGAAGCTCTCTGATGCAACTTCAAAGTTCTGTTCTGCAGTGGCAAATGTGGTCTCACCTGGAGATCAGACTTCCCTTACACACTGCCCATTTCACCCACTGCGGGCATGTGAGCACAGCTCAAGGGTGAGAACCTCGATCAGCCTAAGCTGACCCAGACAGTGCAGCTGCCGAGAGCATCGGGGCCCTTTCCTACCCCTCACAGCTTCCCGGAGCCTCCCGGGGCCTGGCACTGTTGGGTTGGAGGGCAGAGCAGCATGCACAACACAACAGCAGCAACCTGCAGAGGTTCACTCTGTCAGAGCAGGAATCCAAACTCATCCTCTCTGGGGCCAGAAGAAAGTCAAGACTACACCCTTTAAAACCACATTCAAACACATAGCACAGTCATGTTTTCTGATGCCAAGTCTATGTTGATCTAAAAACAGCCTTGGAGAAACTTCCAGACACAACAGTGTTTTACTGCTTTGCAATATATAGCAATGCCCTCAGAAACAGGCTTATTCTTTTCTCCATAAGGCTCCAAGTCAAAGAAAATATTAGCTTTCATTTACAAAAGACAGAACATAGATCTTTAATTCCGTGTTTCACCCTGCTCAGGCTTCAGACTTGCGACCTTTCAGACCAAGATAAGGGAACAAGAAGAGAAGTTAAAAACATGAGCCTTAAGAAATAGATTTTTTCCTCCTGATTTTACTGGAAGACCATCAATATTGGATGAACTCCTTTAGATGTACTGTGCCCAGAGCCACTGAATACCAAATGCTACAGTAGCTGTGCTTCAAAGAGAATATTCTGTCATAAGCTGAGTTTTAGCAAGGCCAGCTCCAGATCAGACCACTGCCAAGAACCTTGCCAAAAAAACACAACCAAGAAGGCCGTGCTTCATTATTTCATGACTGTTGCTATACCACAAGCCAGCATTCTTAAAGCAAAAGTACACATTAGCAGCAAAAGCCACAGAACACAACAAAGACAAAGGCAGTAATGGGAAAAAATAGTCATATTGTGTTGCCAATAGTAAGGAATGGTTTTATCAATGATTTGGCATTCCTCTTAGAAGATACTTGCATGTGGCTGTGGACAGCCCAGCAGCATATTTATGAACAAAAAAATACATACAATATTCACTTAGCTCTGCGTTGGTATCCACTGGACCATGAGCCTGTGGAGATGTAGGAGACTGCACGCAGCACAGACAACAATGCTGTCTCGATTCAGGAATTAGATCCAGAATCACAATTAGAAAGAAAGGCAATTCCTGTTTACAGGCCAGTACAAAGCTTCCTACCCTACAAAAATCTGGGGGTGAGGGAGCAGAAGGAATTTCAAAAATTCTCCCTTTTCTGTGTAATCTCAGATTTCTGGTTTCTACCCCTGTAAAATAGGCTTATGTGTGCATCAATGCACTGTTGCTCTGGTAAATCAGCCTTAAAGGAAACTGTGTCCAAACAAAGAGCAGCAAACAGAAAACACTCGCCAGTCTCAGCAAGCAGAAAGCATGCTCAGCCTGGCCAGGGTCACCAAAACCTTCATTGAGAAAGATGTGTACCCCTTGGGACATTTTTGCTTACCTCTACCTTTTTCTGAAACAGATTACTTTATGAATCCATTTTATAAGCAGTTATCTAAATCACTATTTAAAGCACAGACATGAAGATTTCCTTTCTCTCTTCAGTTCAGCTCCAACACAGAGAACAGTTATGATTCTGCAGCCCTCCACATCAACCACCAAGACCAGCACAGTGTGGACTGGCAAACCCCAAGAACTTTCTCATTTCTTCTATAGCAAATGGCTAGAGATGTTCTTCCACATGAAAATTCTGGCCTTACTTTCTAAGAAACTTAGTTGGTCTAAACAGCTTTGTCATTCTTTCAGTAACTGCACATCTTCAGCATTTGCCTCGTTAGATGAAGCAATCGATCGCTTAAATCCTCCCCATCCATCCATCTCCCTGCATAATACAACAAAACTGTCAAATAAGATTTATTGCTATACAATTATAAGAGCAATTCTTATCAATGCTTACTATGGAAGTGTTAGAAATGCAATTCCACTTTTTCCTTTTCTTTTGCATGGTGGTCCAGCATACAGCAGGTAAGAGCGGATTGCTGCAGGGCTCTGCTCCAACTGTGCTCTGGCCATTCCCATAAAGTTACTTTCTACATCCTTCGATACCTTAGTCAGCAAAAACACAGGTAATGATACTCTTCTCTCAGCACACTGAGATTTACTGATGATTTCTTAGTGTTTTTCTTCTTTTCATTCAATTAATTCACTGTTGCCCAAGCAAACCAAACACAAGATATGCAGAATGAGCCACAGGGCAACCCTCTTCTTCCTCACCTCCTCCATGCCTCCAAACCCCTAAACAAATACCACTGAGGATTTTCATGGTTGTGTGTATGTTGGCAAATAGATGCTTGACAGACCTTCACAAAATTTATGATTAACTTACAAACTGGCATTTCAGTGGTGGTACAAGCTTGCTTCAGTTGCCTCAGCTGGCATTACTGCCAGACACTAAATTACCTAGAAATCAGGTGAATGGATTCCCTGTTAGTCATTCTGCACTGTCTGTGCACACACATCTAACTTGGAACAGCTTCCTAATGTGCCATAAATCTAAACTCCTGTTTATCTAGCAGTATTTTTTACATATCGAATAGTACATAAAGATACTCCCACACTGTCTTCTAAAAGAGAATGAAAAATATTAACAATAGAAATTTCACGTATTTGTATACTAAGAATTTTCACAAAACTTTCACGAGAATGTGTTTCTTCCTCTACACCATTGTCTTAAGCACTCCCACTCACTGGGAGTATACACATCGTACAGGTGAGACTGGAGATCACAGCTCATGGCTACAGCCAAAAGCACAGCAGTGGAAGCATGAAAATTTCAAGGACGAAACCACAGCATCAGTGAAGACTTCTTTCAAAACCTTACATGGATTTAACCTCTTCAATTTTCCATAGTATAAAGTGAACAACCAGTTGTATTTCCAAGCCGTGCCTGTATGTCTCCCATGAGGTCACCATATGAAATAACCAGTACAGGTAAAACATTTTCATATCCTGCAGCTCCTCCTAAGCTGTTTCTGTGAATCCACCTCCAGACTAAAAGCCAATATCAAGCTGGTTTTCTGCCCACTGCACCCCTCACCACTCGTTTGATATTTATTTTATTTTTAATTAAAAAGACATACAGTTCCTTCAAGGGCATTAAACAGAGCAATTGTTGAGGAAAAAAATCAATATAAGGATGGTTATGGTTCCCTATAGACAGCTTAATTGTTGACAGCAGATCTGCAGCAACACAGACAAGAGCATGAAGGGATCCCCGGTGTTCCAGCACAACCTGCTCCCGGCAGCCCGGCAATAGCTGCCTTTGGTCACACCTGTTCTGCTGAGATTGCAAGACTGATCCATTTGGCTCAGCACTGTCAAGGCTTCTGCTGCTTTATAAGGAAGATTTTAGGATTTATTTTGGTTGGTTTTTTGTTTTGTTTGCATCTGACCTCCAACAAAACATGTCGCTAAGCCTCAACATTCAGTGCAGGAGTATTAACTTTTTTCTGCTTCACGTTAGACTCAGACAAGTTGCTCAGCTCTGCTAACCTCAGCAGGTGGCTGGCACCTCCTTTAACACATGGTGTGGTTCAAAATTTGGCCTGGGTGGAAGGAGCAGTGTGACTGCAACATCCCAGGTGGGACACAAAGCTCTCAAGGTGGCTCTCAAGGATTTGCAAACAGTGATTAACTAGCAAGGTCACCTCAACTGCACTACTGCTGCAATTCCTTCCTTCCTCCCCCCCAAAAAAAAGTGGTTTTTGAACTTGTAGGGTAAAAAAAATAATAAAATTTTAAAATTAACCTAAATGCCAGGGATTGGATACTCCAATATTTCTCTTCTAGAATCCTCATCTTTACTTGATATCCAAAATAACTTTAATCTTTTCCTGCTATTTACAGAGGTTAAAAAAAAAAAAAAAAAAAGGATTCAGAAAGTAAAAGCTGGAACAACTTGCAAACAAGCTGAAATACAATAAAATACATCTGCCTATCAACAATTGGCTCTCATGGCCATGACAGGTTACAAGACTCTGAATTTTGTCTGGCTGTTCAAGTTGAGAGAAGTAACACTATTTGGGTGCTTTCCCTCATCTACCTACATATTGAAAAAAGGCCAATCTGACATAACTGATATGAAAAGATAACAATGAATTTTGAATTCAGACACTTGGCATTGTCTCAAATAATGAGTGAGACTTACAGAACAAAAACATTGCATTTGAACCTAAATATTTTCTTTCTGGAATCAAAAGTGATTCTAACTGTACTTTCTGGTTTAGTAATTACACTTAGCTATACACATGCAAGTCTTCTCCCACATACGTACCTTGTGCCTGAATATGTCCACCAAACAGGTTAAGATTTCATTTTTTAATTGAATATGAAAGGTGGGCAGAGACATTCTGATTTCATGTGCTGGTTGGAGGAACAGTGCATTGAAAAACCACTTGTTACAGCAGAAATACACAGTGCATGCCATGGACGTGGCAGATACAGCCTTCCACCAAGTACTGTCTACAGTCCAGCAGCATCTTCCTAGCAATGAAGATGCATCAGAGATTATGCACATATCCCAAAGCACAAAAAAAAAAAATGCATGTGGGGGCTGCATCATAACTATTCTGACTCTACTGAGCTATTTTAAATGACATAGCAAAACTAAATTTCATTGCAACTCACTTGATCAATCAAGCAGAAACAGCAATAATTTTAATGCTTGCAAAAGCCATCAGCAGTCTGCAAGCAAAATGTCTTAGCACTTACCTTGCCTACATAAAAAGATTTATCGTTAGCTGAAAATATAGGAAGCCTTTATATCAGAAATTAACATTTGGACATTTCAGACAGTATAGAACTTGTTTCCAGCAACTGGTGACCCCAAAAGAAAGGCCTTCGAAGAATGCTGACGACTCAAACGGATTTCTAAAGTACTGAAGAAACCAAGTCATTTTTTCCTGACATGTAAGATGAAATAAACTGCCTCACTGAAATGTTTGCATAGGAAACAGTAATAAGATACAGTAGCAAATCCTGCTGCAATTATAATTAAATGGGTCACAAATAATAAAGGATGACTGCCAGCACACAGCAAGTGCAGTAGCTTTAGAAGAGGTACAAGCAATGAATAAGGCAAGTCCTCAAATCCTCACTGCTTTCAGAGACCATCAACAGCTGATCACAGGTCAGCCTTCCGACCTAAATAAGACAAACAGCATCTTGGTCCCCATAGCAAACCACTGAGGCCACCACCACTGGTCCACGTTCAGCCCAGCTGGCACCCCCTGGCCCATGACATGGGCATCCCTTCTGCACCCAGCACAAGGCAAGATAATTGCACCGACCATAAATACCCAGGAGACTGAAGCTGTGCGTTCCTCCGTTAATCCTGCACGCTATATGGTGGGCATCAAGATGCCTGTGCTGGGCACCTCTAAGCCTACCTCTGGCTGGGTGAGATAAATTAAGGCTTGAGGAGCTAAGTCACACTTGTACTGTGCCTCTTCCACGTGTTTTATATATTAATACACGATGAAAGTAATAAAAATAAGGTATAATTAACACAGGGGAGAGCCCAGTAAAAGTTTTTAAAGCACAATGAACTTGCGCTGTTCCTTGCCAAGCTAAACCCGGGAGGATCATCTATTTTTTTCCCCCTTCGAACTGCCCTTCCTTTCACCTTGCCTTTTATGAGGCCCCATTTGGAAAGGTGATCCCTGAACTCACAGGCTTGGTCTTTCATGAAGCCCAGAGACAGAGCAGTTCACTTGAGTACAGGCCATCAATTCTGGAAAGAGACCTCTACGTCTGAGTTTGAAAGGGGAAGTTGCTGAACATCTTTCCAAAAACAACACACTTTAAAATGTGTGCTTAATGTATGGATTAAAGGGAGCTGGCCTGTGCTGCCAGCTCGAGGGGAAAATAAGAGCTCTGACTTAGCAGTTTAGAGCACATTAATGGAAAAGCCGTGAGGAAATCTTTCACTTGCATGCGTAGCCAGGGCATGCACATAGGCACAGTTTTGCTTTTTCATTTGCAGTTAGCAGGCTAGTGGGGACTGGGACAGCCAGCTGAGATGTTGCTTTACATAGCTGGTCTCCAGCACTGCTGCAGAGCCATTGTTTGGTGGCTTCAGGCTATTGCCACAGCATAAAAATAAGACCAATGCTCAGTAAATAATTTAAATGTGCTACCATCAAAGTGGCAGGGTGCATCCCCGGAGGAGAACTCTTATTCAGGGAGAAAACAGGAAAATTCTTGCAGCCCTTAGCGTGGTCAGTGTGATGGGCTCCCAGCTCTGATGCACATTTCAGTTTCATCCGCACGTGCTTTTGTTGTGGGAAATCAAGTAGATTCAGTGTTGACATTTAGAGCTAACACTGAAGATTTGCCCTTTTGAATTTTCTAAAAGTCATGGATAGGTCATTTTGGCTAAATATTCTGTGCCTGGGAGTTCTGCTTAAACCGCAAGCAACTGAGAAGTGTTACATCCAAAACATGGAAGAATCGTGAAGTGACATTCAGAGATCTGCATCTGAGACTGGGCAAGGCTGTTGAGCCGGTTAAATTGGTATTTCCTTACATATTGGACCACATCCTCCTATCATTTACATTCCCTCTGAACCACTGACTCGAGCAGCACTACACTTAATTTAGACAAGTCTGAGTGAAAGGCGAACCTAGAGCAGCCTTGTAAGTTACTCCTGACTTGACTTTCAAGTTTCAGCCATTCACTCCTGGGATATGGCACAGTCATTATTTTCCTAAAATCTTTCCATTATAATCAATGCAGTGGCACAGCTCATAAAATAGCCCTATCCACAAGTCATGGAGATAGAAGCTACTCCAAATGTGTTTGATTTATTTTGAATACGTGATTTTGGACTGCAGGCAGTCTACCAGGCAATTAGAGAACCAATATAAAAGAAAATAATACTTAGATCCCAACACAAGACTGTGAGTCAAGACAGTTGCATCTCCACATCATCATTTAGGGAACATTATGCTGAAGACCATCATCTATATCAGATCCAGTCTCCTGAAATTGTAGGTAGCCATGAAACAAGAGCTCACAAAAGACAACCTCTCTCCACGACTGTTCACCACAGCCAAACCTCTAACAAATGTCACACCTTTAGTGGCACAGGGCTGGCCACAAACTGTTTAAAGTGCAAGATGAAGAATAAAGAAAGGTCAAACGCAGCGTCAGGATCTCACATTCCTAAAACTTCAGGGAAGCTGGGTTTGTTAAAACACAAAATTAATTTTCAAGCTCCTAGAAAAGGCAGGCTCTCACCAGCTGCTATGAAAACATGCACGGGGCAGTCATCTCAGGAAGAAAATCAAGATGTTCCCCCTAAATCTTAAAATACACATACTTTAGCTTATCTGCAATTTGTTGCAGCTTTCTGAAAAGCAGGTATTTTCTATTGTTTAATGCAGATTCTTTTTCATGTGAGGGAAAAAGCCAAAATCTCACAGAAATCTTCCTTAATGCTTCCCTCGCACAGCACGCGTGTGTTGTGCCCAAGTCCTTGTTTAGCTACAGGCAGCCAAACCCTACCACAGAGCACCAAAAGTTGCACTGAACATCAGTTGCTGTGGTATTTTCTGTTACACACACACATACAACAAGATCAGCCAAACAATTTTAAGAAATTAACATTTCTAGTACTCACTGCTGAAAGCTAATTGTGACCCTGGACAGCTGAACTCCTATTTTCATCGCTGCTAAATGCCTGAGCGTGTTGGACTTCTCGTGTAGCCTTAAGTTCAGGCTTAAACGTTCTTTGCCAAAACTGAAAAAGAAGGCTTCCTGTTGAAACTTAACATTTGAGCTCGGTATGCATTTCTTAGGCTTATCTGACAGACTCCAGCCAAACTGATACCCATCTTCAGCCTCCTGGGAAACGTGGACCTCCAGGGAATAAGAGCACTGAAAACCTGGCAGACTCTGTTCAGCTGTTGATAACAGCATTTTGAAGGCCAAGAAACTAGACAACATTAGTTCACCGAAACTCTAAATGCATTGGAGTAACCTGAAAATGGAATCATGGCACTAAAAAAGTGGTGAGAATTGTTGTGATCTGCAAGCACACACTAAGCAACATTTCTGAAAAGAAAGCTACGTGTAGGTTTCTAAGTGATGATCCATTTAAAGGGAAAGTCACTCATTTAAAATTAAGGCTCAAATATAGTTCACTAACCAAAGTGTCAGGATTTTGATTCTGCAGGGACAAACACTGATGATATTTTAATTAAGTCCTCTACTAATCCTCAAGCCTTGAGTCTCAGACTGTCTAATTCATTTGGAGAAGGGTGATAAATCTCAACAAGGAAAGTCATACACCACTATCCCATATGGGTAGTGTTACATAGCTTTAATCTTTGTTGAAAGCAGGTTATATTTCTGTTGAATTATATATTCAGTTATTTTGAGAAGGATTGTTATCACAGCCTGAAAAACTCGGGAAAATTGCTTTTGCCAAGTTAACAGTATTTCTCTTTAGTGCTGAAAAAGCAACAAAATTAGGAAACTGCTATTTGAAATTTGGCAGCTACAGTCCTTGGCTGCAATATATTTAACATCCCCCAAGCAGTTTGCAAGAACCTGTGCAAGTTCAGAAAGAAACATCTGAGTGAGATGATTTTGCTCCAACAACAGAAAGGCTTTATGCCCATGACCTCAGTTTGACCAACCCATCTCCCTGAAATGGAACTTAAATGAACAGAGGAAAAACATCTGTAGATATTCTGTATTAAACAGAGGGAAATCCTTTAACTGTGTCTGGTCATTCTTTGATACAAGGATCACTTATTTCAGAGTCACGGTCACAGCAGTGCCTGACCAGAAGAGCTGCCCTGAGGACTGGGAAGCCTGTGACTAGCATGGCTGATGATCTTTCATTACTGAAGTGTGCTCACTGGGAATGAGAGAGAAAGGCACATCCAGAGAGAGAGCAACCAAAGAAAAGAGAAAGAGCCAACAATCCCTTTGGTTAGTTTTTTATCTCTTGTTCAAACCCGCTGCTTACTGAGACTCCAGCACACCTCCTGTGCAAACACACACCTGGAGTAGGATGGCTGATTTTCTTCCTGCTTGATCCTGTAGGAAACCACACCAAACAACAAGAAACATTAACACAGCAATCTCTGCAAACAAGATTTCTCCTTCACATTGCCCCTCTAGCAAAGAAATAACTTCCTCCAACAACAGTTTGCAACTCCTGCTGCATGCACCTAAAACTTGAAACCACACAACCAACATCAGACATGGAGCTGTAAATCCAGCCACCAGAGCAGGGCCAGGCGTGTACAAGCCTTCCTGCTGTACCACTGGAGGGTGCACACTGAGCACGATGTGGAGGAAGCAGACACACATTGCAGGTCTGCTGTGGAAGGAAGAGTTTGAAGGGGAGCTCAGCACTATCAGTGGGGAATCACTGGTGAGATCCTCGGTGATCCAGCCATGTGTGGGATCAAACTGACAATAGCGAGGCTTCTGCTGGTGGCTGGTCAGGGAGCAGGGGGGGCTGGGGACAAGGGTAAAGAGAAATGGAGGGGGATGGCAGAAAGTAGAAAGACATCACACCAGTGATGAACTGGGGCTGCTGTTTCAGTACAAGTCTAGGGAAGCTTAGAGAAAGACCACCATGATCCACATGCACACTCTCACAAACAGCTCCAGAGAATAGAATACCTCAACTATAAAATATAATTATATATATGTATATTATTATATAACATAATAGAATACCTTGGCAACTCTCTCCACCTTTTTTAAAAAGAGTAATAATTAAAAAAAACTAACATTTGGTATGCAGTTATATTACAAGAAAATAGCCTGGTTTCAGAGCTCTCGGCGATCCAGTGACTGTTAGGATGTCAGTTTCTGCCCCCTGCCAGGGCTGGCAGACCCCTCTGCATCCAACAGGCTCTGCTCAAGCAAAGTGGGATGAGTTCATCAAATTAAGTTGATTAATTAAGCAAGGAAGAGGCGGGTCTAAGAAAACCTTGACCAGCAGCTTTGCACAGCTTTGCTCCACAAAACAGACCCAGATCAATCCTCAGTGATAAGCTGTAGATCACGGGCATTAAATTCAGCCATGTTTCATAGCAGTCACAAACGATTACAGAGCAAAGTCAACAGTATCGACAATTACTGCAGTGCATGAATTTCCAGACCTCTGCTGCACAATCCAGAGGTTACCACTGCAGAGGAGGCACAAAGTGCTCAAAAGATTTTTAGATTTAGTTTAACAAACCCAGATTTCAAGGCTGACAAATATTTCTTTTACCAGCAAATAAAATTGATTCAATGCACAACTTGATTTTGTTCACAAAAAATAAAGCTTCTCTGACCTGGCACTTAAATCCATATAATTATTCAAATGTATCACCTTAACGTACTGCCAGGAGAATCCACGTTCAATTTTAGCATGTATTTATATCACAACTTTGCCTACATAATGCAAAAACCTTCTGAAAACTCCAGCATTGAGTCTAGCTCAGCTAATGTAAATACATGACAAACCTGCTTTGGTTTTCCTTCCCTAAATCCTTCAGGTTATTGATGTCTTTAAACAACTCCAGGAAAATAGCCTTCTGGAAGCAATTCAGGCATCCATGATTTCTATGCCTGCTACTTTATGTGCAGAACTTGCTGTTTGCTGTGACCACAGTGACTTCCACGGTTTACTCAACTCCTACTTTAAGGCAATATCGCCCTCTTATTCCTCTTTTCCCCTTCACTTTTGCACAGGCATCAAAGCTGCAGTCATCACCATGGAAACTAGCTGGAGGATTTTAAAAAAAAAAAAAAGGGAAAAAATCAACATGCCTCATCCAAAGCTAGCACACTGCCACCCACTGGGTGCTGGTGTTACAGAGCCTGCAAGCACAAAGCAACCCTGCTCAATGCAAGCAAATAACTGCTCATTGTAGCTGACCAACTGCATGCACTTCTGTGTCAATTACTTTCCCATCAAATGGCAGTGTTTGTCCTTAGTGCCAAGATCATTCTAGTGGAATTCAAGGTTCATACACCCCACCTCTCTTTGCTACCTCTCTAACACAAGAGACCTCTCGTTTTCAAGCAAGTTTAATCAGCAATGGATTCATGCAGGATGCATTACTTCACTCCCTGCAACGGCTTACATCTTCCCAGAGAGCAGACATGGGCATCCTGGTGTAACAGACCATGCCATAGCAGAGGGAGCTGCAGGTTTGGATGTTGTCAGGGATTAGGTCAGGAAGCTGCTGTTTATTTCAGCGCAGCACGAAATGCCCAAGAGAATTTGAAATTTCAGGGAGATGGGTTTTTTTGATCCATTATGGTTTTTTACTGACCAATATTAACTAATATCAGGTTTTACTTTTGGAAGATCTCCATGGTGATCTGAGCCTGCTGACATCAGCTGGTTTTTGGTGTGGATGTAAGAACAAAAAAAGACGGCCTAATTAAAGGGAAAACGACCTCAAAAAATTGGGCAAAGGAAGAAGAACTCATTTATGTGCTACAGTTCTGTCCTCCAGACAGAAGCAAGACACTGAGGAAATCTCTCTGATGTAGCTTAAGTCACAAAAAACCTTGGCTTTAGAGCCTACTCTATCATTTATTGAAAAATAAAGAAAGTAAGCTGACAAGGGGAAAAAAATGTAAAAAGAAAAATACCCATGAAATCCTAAACCAGAAGAATCACAGTAATTTCTACAGTGGTTTAAGAGAGATTTTTCAGATCTACCGCAGCATTACGTATCCACTCCCTAGCACAAATCTTTAAAAAGAGGGAGGAAGGAAAAGAGAAAGCTATGCAGACCTGATTTGTTCTCTTTGCTTTATGTTCCCACAACTTACAATTTAAAATACTTTTAATCAAGCAAATTGCTGAGATTTTCACAAATTTAGATGGGCATTTTTCTATTTCATCTCATGTTGCTGAAAACGATTAGATGCTTGTTTCCTGCATGACTATTTTTTCCCTTCTCTCTTTTAATAGGTTTTGCACATACATCCACGTGCTTATTTCAAAATGATGCACCAGAAATGAATTAGATTTAACATTTTTATCAGGCACAAGCCAAGCAAGAAATAATTTAAAGTAACAGGTAATTACATCAATGAAACATTTATGGAAATTGATTATGCCAAAACACTCATTTGTATCTCAGGATATTTGTATTTTGTATAACTAAGTGAAAAAGTAGTTCAGGAGTTCTACAAAGTTACAGCTCATCCCTTTTGCAATAGAAAACATAGGCATTAGTTTCCAGAAGATTAACCGAGTGCAAGCCTCTGTTGGTAGGAATATTTATAGTGGGAAGGGATAGCTATGAAAGAGCTGTTTTCTCTAGTCTTGAAACAGCCCCGGAGAAATAGAAATATTGAAAGTCATTCCTTCTGTCATCAGCTCAGAGTCTGTGCTGTGACGAACGATGCAGAGCCTGGGCTGTGCTGGGATGCTGCTGGACGATGTGATCTCTCACTTTTCCACAGTGGCCTGAGCAGAGTCTGAAACTGAACTGTGCAATGGGGCCTTTTCATTGCCCCTCAGGACACAGCAGTGGGTATTCATTTTTTTCCCCTCACTGTGTAAACGTGTCAGTAAGACCAGTGGGGATGGGGTTTCATAGAATCATAAAGGTTGGAAAAGACCTCTAAAATTGTCTAGTCCAACCCATTGACCCATCACCACCCACGCCCCCTAAGGTACTTACAAAGGCTACATGTTTATAAATAGTGTGGACTTTCATAGAGAGCAAATGGAAAGCATTCCCCATATGGATCAGCACATAGTCATCTATAAGCAGGGGCTGGAGTGGAATCACATTTAATCCACTCTAGACCTAAAGTCATCATTATGTGACAAACTGCTGAGTAGAAATGCAGTTTTTAGGCCAAATACAGTCCCTGTGTTGGTGCCAAGGCCAAAGGAGCTAAAGCAAGTGGAGAACTTGCAGTTCTTCCCTTGGGGGCCTCTCACAACAGCCTGAGGACAACAGATGGGAAAACACCACTTTGTCCAGGCACAGATCCCGTGCCCTCCAGCAACCCCAACAAAAGCTCATGTGCCACCGGCTGCTCTACCAGGCTGGTGTCACCCATCCTGCGCTCCTGGGGAGAACCAGAGGAAAAAAAGTTTAAAATAAATAAATAAATATGTAAGCATGCCTGGCTTTGTCCCCTAACACCTTTCTGCTCTGGCTCCTGACAAGGGGAGAAGGGACTACAGAGGAACTTGGTCCAGCCATCGCCTTGGGATCCCTGAGACATCTATACTGCAGGTAGCACCTACAAGGTGTATGTATAACAAGGCACGCATTCTGCACATGTATTCTCCAATATTTGGAGGATAGGAGAAATTATTAACAAGAAGAGGGAGAGCTTTAACATAAAAAAAAAAAAAAAACCACAAACAGTCTTGCATGGAATCAGTAAATGAAGGCTATATGATTTCTGCCACCTTGATTTAGAGAAAAGAAATTGCTTTCTAAAGATCTTCAATGAAAAGACTTTGAACAGAAGGAAAGATGATTAGCTCACGGATTTGCCAGCTTTCCACTAACCATCAGTTGATAACAGCATTAGAGATAGGAAGGAGTAAGAAATTAAGGGATAAGAAGCACAGCGAAAGTCACAGGATAACCTGCATAAACGCCACAAGGAAAAAGACAGTGAATTTAACTGCATTAGCTATTTCCACTTCATATTAGAGACAAGGGTGAGAATGTCAGCTTCCCATCACGCTGCAACAGCTATAGCTCTCCAAGGAAATACACTGCAATCGTACATGCATGTGTATCCATGTCTATATAAAACCTTTTGCCTGAATATATCCCTGCCCAACATCGGGGACAAAGGAAAGCACCCTTTCTGGCCATCCTCTTTGCTGTTGAGAGTCATCACATTTTTCCTCTGCAAAATATGCAGACATATCACGATGAAAATAAATAGAAATGATATGGTCATTCTAGAAAAGCACATGCAGTGAAAATTACACACAGCAATTAGAGCAGTCCTTCAGTTCGACGGACTGGAGCGGTTATGGTGGTATTTCCCAGAAATACTGCTGAAACCAGTAACATACCCAAAAGCTAAAATTAACTTTACACACCATTGCCATATAAAATGGACATGTCTAATCCAAATCAAATGAAGAGTGAGCTCCAAAACAAGGCAAGATGAATAATGGCAATATGGAAATCAGAGGACCTAAAACAGAAATTATACATTATAAGTTTCAAGGAAAGACAGATGCTGGTGCACACATTAAATATGGTGACACTTCCCCAGAGAATTATGAACACCCTTAAATAACACCGAAAGCGCTTCACAGACGTTAACTAATTAATCTTCAGTCCTCATGTGGATGGAAAAATTATACGGTAAGGGAATAAGGTCAGATCTTCACAGGAGACAAGGCTGAGATTAAACAGCCTGCCCCAAGGCTACATGCTGACGTGACGCCAAAGCTGGACAGGAAGAAGGCAATAGCAAAATGCCTCAAAAGGGGCTCATGGGGAACCCACGAAGAGCAGAGCTCCTCAGAGAGATGCTGCAGTGGTTTCAAGCACTTTCACAGTAAGGAAGCTCTACAAGCAGAAGAGTTACAGCAAAATTTTGCTGCAGGATCTGAAAAAATACACTGAAATCCAACAGTGTGCTCATGGACTGGCCAGAGGACGCTTTCTCCATCCCCAAAAGAAAACAAGGAAAAACCAAGAAAACAAGTTCAGCTGTTTGTTGTGGCATTAGAACAGCTTCTGACAGGGAGAGCTGCTGCTTTCACCTGCAGCTGCAACGCCACACAGTATCGACTCTCAGTCTTTTTAGAAAGTGCTAAGGCACTGTTTAAAAGGTTTGGTACTCACTGCAGCACTGTCAGAAGATTAATCAATTAAAAGCTTGGCTACTGCAAGCAGCAGAATGTCTGCTGATCCTTGGCTTCCTCTCTGTGAAGATCTGGGTCTTGCTTTTTGAAGAAAATCTGTGTCTAAACTTACATTAAGAAAAAAGCGCTAGAAAACAGCTGGACCTCACAGCTCTAGCAGAAAGATCTTTAAAATCCAAGGGCCTAAATGACATTTTCTTTTCTTCCTTTAGTCACTACTTTGGGGGAGAAGGCATAATAAGTTGCATAGCTGCACTGTTTCTAGCCCTTGTAGAAACGCAGAGCAGCAGACCTTCTAAAGGTGAATATTTACTTAGGAATTTAAAACAATACAATGATTCTGTGTTGCCTCAATGATAACAAAAAGGCCTAAAGAACTAGGGCTGGAATAAAAGCAGCAAGATGCCTTACCACATTTAGCAGGATGGCCGACAATGTTTCCATACACCAAATAATCTCAAGAATTAAAGTATTCAACACCGTGCAGATCAGAGAGAAAATGCAACAGTCATACAGCCAAATGTCAACCACAACAAAACAAAACGCCCACTTAGAAAAACAAACAATGGGGATCAGAGAAAAGGCATTTCAGTGACCAAAAAAGGCATTTCAAATATTTGACTTTGGGCACTGAAATACAGCAGGACGAGATGAAGATGCCTTCTTTTGGCCCTTTTGCTGTCAGTCAGTCAGGTTTGGGGCTTTGCAACACCTGCCCCTCGCATGCACCAAGCATGTCAGAGGTCTTGGCAGGAAACAGGCTGGGAGTGGGAGAGGGCAGAGGAGAAGCTTCCACTGGCACTGGCAGAGGAAAGCTCAGGCAGGGTTCGCTTAGAAAAGGTGACCTGGATGGAAACAGATGTAATCCATACATGAAGACAAGAAGCTTGCTAGACAAAGAGAGCAGGGAGGGGTGAGGAAGGGCATAGAGCTTTGAAGAATTAAAAAAAAAAAAAATGCACATAAAGATGTAAACAAGATTTCAGCTGGAAGGAACTGGCAGTTCCACTCTGTCTCTGGCATTTACGTTGCATTTCCTCCAGCTTTTATAAAACCTGTCTCCTCTAATTCATTCTAATTCACTCTCTAATGCTTCCACACGGCTCTCTCGGTGCATATGCGAGCAGTCTAAAAAGCAGCAGTTGGACACCTTTCGACTGAAAGGAAATGTTTTGGGCACAGCTCAAAGCCTGTGGGAGTCAAGAGAAAGTTGAATTTGGCCTTTAAAAGAAACAGGATGCCAGGACAGTCACACAAATGCCTAAAACAACTTCTCAGCTCAAACAAGATGCGTACGCCTGAATCTGGGTGTAGCCACTAGCTGGAGCAGTCTGTTCTCAATTAATAGCAGGTGGTGGTTCTCTCTTTTGGCTAGAGAGCAGACGTGAGTTGAAGTTCTAAGATATTAATGCACTATTTGCCTTTCTTAGTAAAAGCCACACTGCTCTGCAAACTGCTGTCTAGGGCCACATCTGTACAAACACTGCACAGGGACCTGGGGCCCATGGGGACAGGCAGCAGCACATGAGCCCAGGCAGCAGGGAAGGCCATCAGCACCCAAGGCTCTATCAGCAGGCACGTATGCCAGAGCAAGGGCAGTGACTGGCCCTTTTTGCTCAGTTTTCATTAGGCCACAAATGGAACATTGTTTCTAGTTTCAGGTGCCCCTAATCCAGGAAAGAGGCTGAGCAGTTTGAGCGAGTCCAGCCAGGGCCACCAGGACAGTCAGGGGTTGGGGCATACAGCCTTTGGGAAGGGGATGGATTAGTCTGGGTGCCCTGTACATGCCACCTCGAATGCTGTGACTGGCTATGCTCTATTTGGAAATAGAAGAAGCTCCCAGCTGATCTAAATTCTCCAAGACTGTAAAAGTGAATTAATGATGTTGATATTCCGTATGTCTAAGAATTGGTGCAGGAATGAAGTTCTTAAATCTAAAGGCAGCAGCATGGACTGTGAAAGCTGAGTAAGCTATTTCTACTGTAATAACTTGCCACACTACAGCCTGGAGTATTTTTGGATGAGCTACAGTTCAAGGGTTCAGACTGGTTTCTGGTTAAATCAACGGCAGTCTTGGAACTGACTTCAAGAGGGGCAGAACTGGGCTCAACTTCTCAGAATCACATACCATACCATTCCCCTTCTCTGCAAGAAAACCTCATCTGCATCCAGGAGAAAATTTTTCCTGCCTGAGGAAGAGTGAGGATGATAGGAAAAGAACTATAAGGAATGATGGATGCAGAATTTCAAAATTGGGCACCCTGCTGTTAATCATCGTCGTTCCCTCCACAGTTTACGCATATTAGAATTATGCTGGCACTTCTCCGTCTGGAGAAATAGCTTGAAAGGAAAAAGGCAAAGGGAATCTCTACAGCACAGCAGGCAGTTTGTAAATTCACATGCTGTATCAACTGGGTAGGAGAGCCAATTTTCTGAGTATATAAATCTGGGTTTAACCTCTTCAAGGAAAAAATAAATATATGCATATCTCCGTTCTCCCTTATCATATTAAAGGGGCATCTCCATTGGCTAACAGTGACATACAGGGAATCAAAATGAAAATGCAGACCAACTTCCAAACCAGCACGACCCCCATATGACCTCCTTTGCCCAGGTCCAGGGCTGTGTTTGGAACTAAACGGTAAAACACGAGCCCTGCTGACGGCACTGTTCTCCACTGTTGAAGCCAACCAAGTGCCCAGGGTTCATTTTGTTTCCAAGAAAAAGACAGTGATTAATTAGAATGCAAAGACATCTTCCTGCCAAATATTTTCCAGCCTTATGTTCAGCTAGGAATAATTAAGGCTCGCCCATATCATCCAAAAGACTTTTAGCCATTCTCAACATGACATTATCTATCACCCAACAAAAGTCCGTGTTTGCGGAGGAACAGATTGCAGCCAAGTAGAAGAGCTGCACGTTAAGCAGGAGATTTACTCGTGTCTGGCTAACAGCTTCTCTGATATAAAAGGCCAGTAGCTGCTCTCTTTGCCACAACCATGCCTAGCTAGCCTATAAGCACTACCAGCACTAGCTTTAAACAAGCATTATGTCTTGGCCTCAGCTGCTCATTGCATTCTTCCCTGGCGTGCTGCTGCAGAGAGGGAAGGGTGCTTTGCAGGTGAGATGGAGACCCAAGCACTGCCCAGGACTCTCCATGCTCCAGGCCAGGCTCAGCCCTGGGAGCTTGTATCACAACGGCTGAAATCCCATTTCACTTCCATGAAACTAGTCATGCTTCACATTAAGCATAGGCTTAGAGTGCTTTGCTGATTAAAATAATCGCAACCATAGGATTAAAAAGGAGTATTAAAGAAGGGGTAGAGGAACTCTGTGTAAGTAGAAGCTCTCTTATAGGAGCCCACTGCTACAGCAGGGACCTGCTCTACAATTCTGAGGCAATTTTCTCCATCTGCTTCTACAGTTAAAATGGTGACCCCCTAACAATGCTGAAAAGACAAGAAATGTAGTCACATTAGGATCGATGACTTGAATTAGCTCGGTTGCACCTGTGCCTCATTGTACCCACAGCAAAGTCAGATGGTAGCCTTGCCTTTAGGAAGTAATATTTGAGGGTTTCTTCAGTATGTTTGCCCAAGAAAAACCTTTACTCACATTATCTCAAAATAAACTACTTAAGAAGGAAAAATGTCTCCCACTATAAAAGTCTCAATATATACAAAATGCAAAATTCAAGCAGCTGTAATGAAGAGAATCAATTTTAAAGTCCTGGTGGCTACCTTCCTGCAAAGCTTTATTATTTTTCATGAAGTATCTACAAGAACCAGATCACGTTTCTAGCTTTCTGTTCCTCTCCTGTGTAATGAAGGAGAATCATGTATATTGCTTTCATTTAATTTACCCTAGAAATTCAGAGTTATTGATTGCTGTTTGCAGACTTCCTAGCTATAAGAGACTGGAAGCAACATTTTTATGCCTCTTGTATTGCTTAACACAGTGACAGACCAAAAATAAAAAAAGAACAAAATGAAATGTTGAGGCACAGGGAGAATGTAACTGAGAAGATTAAATACTGAGTGGCAATACCTAAATATATGAAACAACTTAGAGCTTGTGACATTTATTTAAAGAAATATCTGTACGACTGCATCTGAGCAATATCAGAAAGGTCTAGGGTTGTCATAAAAAATTTGTATGCAAAATTCACTGAAAAAAACACAAGTGTATGGGAAGAATCAGAAAATATTCTTTAATTTAGGTGATATTTAGTAAAAGGTTTTTCAAAGAGAAGGAATGAAAGCAAGAATTTAGAGGAAATGTTTTGTTTTGCTATTTAAAAGCACTAATTTAATTCAGAAAGCTGCCAAAATATCAAGGATTAAAAGTTTTGCCTTAAGGCATCATGTTCTATTCTTCTTTTATTTTCGTTGTGCTGCGAAAAAAAAAAAAAAAATGGTGGGAAGACCTTCAGTTAGATTTGATCAGAAACTCGTATTTTTATTCTTTACTATTTTTCAGTTTGGCCACTAAAACAAATTAGTTTAATTATTACCATAGCATTCAGCTGAGAGTATTTTTTAGATGAGTCATATCTCAAATGAAGAGATTTGAAAACTGGTCAAGACTGCGCCACGTGTTTTCCCCCAGTGACACACAAAGTCTGGCATTTGGTAAATCTGAGGTCTGGAGTTATCCTGGCACTGTTAAGTCAGTTGTTGCAAACATACCAGCCAATGTGCCTTTGTGGTGATGTTTGTGATGATGTGGAAAAAAACCTAATAATTCAAGAATGTTATTCATAGGGATTTCCTTTCTTCAAAGGTCTTAATGACAACCCCAAGCCCTCAAAAAAGGCATGCAACTTGCTCCAAAAATAAATAAATAAAATTAAATCCCACAAATAAAAGGAATGCATCTAAAACACAGGACTCAGAAAAGTAAAATTAAGCTGCATTATAAATTCAGAGTTTACATATTTCAGAAACCGCTTTCTTCTATAGGAAACTAACATCCTCATAGATACACAGTTTCAGGATCCGAGCCTCTTTAAGCATGAGCAACTAGGAAGACTCACAGCATGCTTCTTCTCATAAAGGTAAGTTAAAAAATGTTACAAGATTAAGCTTTAAAAAATGATCTTAAACTGTGCATAGGACATGTACGACAGATAAATCAATATTAATCACAAATGAAACATTGACACAATGATACACAGACAAACAATTGGCATCTTCAGGGCTATTTCTCATGGAAAATTTTAGAATATTTTTAACATTCGTGAATGACTCTTTTCAAAATACTGCAGTTAGATTTACATTGCTTTTATGCCTGGCGCTGTTTGATGTCATCTATCAGAACATGGATTTTATGAAAAGATAAATCCCTGTAAATGCTTCAGTTATCACGATTTTTTGCTAGAAGTCATAAAACCATACGTTACATTGGGTTTCAACATCAACTCTATGATCACATGCTTGATATGCACTAGAAGTGAAGACTTGTTGCTAGTTTTGCTTCTGCAACCTGTGCATATCACATCAGTGTGTCACCACCAGGGAAGGTGAGCTCTTAACTCCCAAGCAGAGGAATAGCAACTGGAACAGAGGGAACATACCTACATCAAATTTACTTCTTCTTCATTACAATGCCTCTAATTCAGGCTCCTCTCACTATTCCCTTCTTAATTTTGAACCCACTATTGCACTTCCCTGGGTAAACCCAGCAAAATGTTAAAAGAATACAACTGCTTCATGTAACACCTCTCCCATGCATTCTGAAATCTGTTCTTTATAGCTGGAATTTCACATCAACTGTTTAGAAGTAATGTCTTCCACTCAGTAAAAAAAAAAAAAAATTTTCCCCTAAAAAAAAAAAAAAAAAAAAAAAAAAAAAAAAAAATACATTGTCCTTTGGTGAACAATATGCAAGAATGGTTTTCATTTAAGTAAAATGAAATTATGATCAATTTGTATTTCGAAATTTACTTGCCAAATCTGTAACTGACCATGTATCAGGCCAAAACAAGCTTATTTCACAAAATACAATTCATTTATTTTTAATGCTTTTGCTTTGACAGGCATCTTAGCCCAACAGCGATGCTTTCACAAATCAACTGAGTTCTTTTTCTGTGTCTGCAGCTTGTTCACACTAAAAATTTAAAATGCTCATTTTGGAACAGCAGGCCTGAAACCCACTTGTCCAGCTGCTGCAGCACTTGTCCAAGTGTTCTGAGAAATGGCAGCATGACATGCAGTCTCATACCACTCCTCCAGGACTTCTAGCTGTCCAGGTACAGAGAGTCTTATTGAGTTTGGCAAGAAATTTTGCCAACTCAATGTTAACTCTCAGCTCAAGTGGACACCTGATTGCCTGTGCAATTCACAAATCAGGCTGAGACATTCACCAAGATCTCCTCCTTCACCCCCACTGTCTTTTAAAAATTCTTCACCATGTTAAGAAGAGATAAAATGCCTTACTTACAATCAGAGCTCCTAATTTTGCAGGCTAGAATACTTTGCATGCTTTGGTAGCTGACAAATGAATACAAGGAGCCAGCATCTGTCAACTCCCTTAGGCAGCCTTGCTTAACGGAATGCAATTTCTTACCTGAAAAACATAAATAAGAAACATACATTTACATTTTATTCTGCATAACTTAATATCTTATTTAGTACCTTAAATCACATGCAAAACCAATTCTTCCTATTCAGCATGCAGACACTGCGTCACTTGTTTAGACTGTTTCTAAAACGAACAGTAGCTTCCAATTAAAACAGCTCAGACGTAAATATTTATAGTAAATACAGGGACTTGATTAGCATTCCCACCACAGATAGGAGCTCACTGAAGTACAGCACTACCCATAATTGCCCCCAGCTTACGGACCCAAGTCCTTGATCCCCCCAGACATCAGGAAAAAGGAGGCTGCAGGGAACAGCCCCGGGGCCACCACCTGAACCTCAGCACCACGGCAAGTCTCTAGCAGCGTGTAAAGATTGACGCTGGTCTGAATCACGGACCAGCACTGAGGAGAAACTTCAAATAGCATTTTAACTTTCCCCACTCGTGGCCAGTCTGCAGTCCCTATCCGCCTGGATCAATTGGTATTGAACGTGAACTCCATCCCTGAGGCTCTAAGGTATTAAAAGCGTTTGGTGCAAGCCTCAGCAGTAAATCGGAACAAACTTATAAGCCCAGAATGATCCAAAATCCACAGGGGTCTAGCAAGAATCCATACAGTTGCCATGAGCTCCTTGGCTGTAGTCATAGATTGATTATATTCATTTTGAAAAAGGTATTAATGTATAAAGCTTCCACAGGGGACAAAACCCATGACAGAAGAAGAGAAAGCATCAATAAAATACAAGAGCTTCTCATTGACATCTTCAAGCAGCAACGTAAAGCCAGGACAAACAGCGAAAGCACAAATGCCAGGGAATTGTTCTTTGCCTCACGTGGGCCCACAAAGTCATTTCTTCCCTCCTTTTTCCTTTTCCTCCTCAAAATGCTTTCTGCTACTGGAGGCAATGGAACAAAACTTCAGTGAGCCCAGAGTAAGGCTGTTGGGGCACACAGCAAGCAGTCCTCCAAAAAGTCAGGAAAGAGATCTGATTTCCCAGCAGCTGCTAACAAGCCATCCCAGCTCCCTGATTTCCTAGGACAGAGCTGTGGGAAGAGCATCAAACCCTCCCTCACCCCACAAACTCTGTCCGGTTTCTCATCCAGAAATTTTTAATTGAATTTTAACTATGCAAATTTCAGCTGTGCTTTTTGAGGTAGAGCAGTGGCTCAAGTTGAAAGGAATAGGGGTATCCATCCCTCTAACCCAGTATCTGTAAAGCACTCGGTTCCGCAGTACGTATGGCCCACTTCTATGAGGAAGCCACTCCACATTTATTAAACTGACAGTTCAACTTCACTACACAGGAAACTTGGGAGAGCTCCCCCCACCCCACACCTTTAAATGGTAATTTCTGGAAGTAACTAAACCTGTATCTGCAAGCGAGGCACTTCAGAGAGGTTTCCCTGCTGTGCTCAGGAGTGCAGGAGCAGACCCAGGCCAAGGTATCTCAGCAGCTTTCTGACAGAGCCGTGTTCACAGGGCTCTCTGAAGTTTCTCCAAGTTCCAGGAACATCCTTGAGCATCGCTAAGGTCAGAGTGGATGCATTTTATTTTCCCCGCAGGTTTGGAGCACAAAACACCACCCAAACACAGCCATCTACATCAGAATGACACCGGGATCTTTGAGACTGCCTGAAACCGCATTGCCCAGTGAACGAAGGCAGTTTATAAGTGGTTACAGCAAGAGTTGGCCAAAGGGGCAGATCAGGGCTGAGACAAACCAGCCCTGCTCGCTGCCGGGCAGTGGGAACAGCAGCAGGGCAGGAGGGAAGAACACTGCCGGGTCGGATCATGTTTGTCCCAGCCCTGGCCAAGGGGGTCAGTACCCTGCTTCCTCCCAGAGCTGCTTCAACGTGTGTGGTTCTCGAATGGAAAATACGAAGGGAACGTGCATCACACAGAGGGCTGAGCAGCTCTCAAAGCTGGCCTCATACTGGGCAAACCAATCATCACGGAAAGACAAGGTGGGCGAGATGCTCCTGAGCTGCATTTCAGGAGCAGGATGACCTCAAGCAGTGGTATATTTAAGGATGGAGAGTGGGGGGCTGCTCACTTTTAAAGCTTGAAGCAGAGAGGTCTGACCACAGGGACCCCCTGCGCAGCACTCAGAGCCCTGCAGCCCGATGGCAGCACGTGCAGGCCAGGGACCGGCTGTGTGGGTGTTCGTTGAGCATACGCATTCCCTCAGCCACTAACCTCATCATTCACAATTACTGTACTTAATACACAGAAGTGCTGAGTGCTCCCCAGGAACTATCAGCAGCCTTTGTGGAAGAGCCAGGCTATGCCAGGCAATCACTCTGTGTAATCGCGTCAAGGGCTGTTCACGTTCTTAACACTGACACGCAAGAAGTGTGGCCCCCAGCACTGCACATCACTGAGCAGGACACCACGGTACCCACAACCAAAGGGACCACCAGGCTCCAGCAGCACATGAGGAGCACAAGACCCCCCTTTAACCAGCACAACACATGGATGCATCACACCACTTGCCTGCCTTGCAAGAGGCTCAGCTGCTGGCTCCTGTTACTGATGTGTTATACAGGAGGGCTCAGAACTGACAGGTTCCAACCACATTTGATGGAAATTTGACACAGATGTTGCTGTCTCAGCACAATGTTACATGGAAAGAAAAGCAAACCCTACTTCAACTTTACAGGAGATTTCCAATGTTGAGTTAGGAAATGTCCGAGCCCCAGTTGTTGATTCTCATCAGCACCTCTTGGCTCGCCTGCAGAGAGGTTTTGCTTCATTCCCCCCTTAGATACAGGGGCTCATTCCTTCCCACAGAGCACTGCTAACCAACACGCCGAGCTGCTGTGCTTCAGGTCATCACCCCCTAGGAGAGGTGCCATTAACACATGACAGTGACATTTGGCTCTGTTTGCACAGCACCATTTCGATGTCACAGGAAATGTGATATAGTCTGGGGACTCCTAACCACAGCACGACATTTCCATTTAAAGCACATACATCTCAGAGAAGGAAAAGGGGCATTTATCTCCTTCATGTCACACTGGTAGAACTGCTCATAGGCAAACAGGAATCATCTAAATGTTTTCCAGAGAAAGCTACACATACATCTTGCACCAGCACTTCCTTAATATTTTCCATTATTTCTGCCAGACCTTCAGGTGGTATTTCTCCCTGGCACAACGTGCTCACCCTCAGCATGTTGGCGGGAGGGAAATGGGTGAACACTCCCAACTTTGCTCGGAGATGGGAGCAGCGTGGCTCCCTCCGTACCTTGGGGTGGCCCAGAGGAAGCTGTCTCTGCGAGGTCGGGACATGCAGCGCGCAGCAGCAGGGTCCTGATCCCACCTGAAGCACTTCCAGCACATAAAGCTGTGATGACAAAGCTGGCTTTGACTGCTAAATAGTGCCTCTTTAAAAAGACTTCCCTCCCTCTCCTGTTCTTTGTAGAGTAAAACAAATGTTTAGACACTGAATGCATGCACTCTGGTTTTGGTTACACTGCAAAATATAAAGCATAGAGTAATTGAAAGGGACAGGTCTGAATGTTTAGCTGGTCTTTCCCAGACTCTTTCAATTTCACTGGTGAGTTAATGTGTGAGAACATCCTGGTGATGAATGCCCTGTTTATACCAGAAATTCAGTAATAAAAGCAATGTTCTTAGAAAGAAAACTGAAATGATTCAGATATACCTTTATGATTATGACACAGGGACTTGGGGAAAACAAACATCAGCAGTGGAAATAGCATATATCAATAGCTCAACAGCAATATCAAACAATTAGGCTGCTTACATCAAAAGCTTTCGATGAGTACAGCTGCTGCAGGTCCTACATCGTGGCTATATTACATTAACAATTAGCTACAAGATTATGGCCAGAGCCAAGAAAGGTGATAAATCATGACAACCTCATGATATACAAAGCAAAAAGAGATGAAAAGAATCCGATATTAGTTTGATACTTTCAAATCTCATCACATTTTGTGTAACAGTATGAAAACTTGTTTGAAAATTCAGTGTTATTTCAGCAGCAATAGCTTTCTCTAGCAGCTTTCGGAACACAGCTGCATGGGGAGGAAATTATTTTCCTAACATTTACTTCTTCCAAAGGCTAAAAAAATGTCATGGCTAAAAAAGGTAGGACTGCAACCGTAGGTACAAACTAATATTCATTTAAATCTCAGCTAAGGGTGCCAAAACCTTAGGTGAGTCATGGGTTTACCAGTAGCAAATAATAAAATGCCAAAGGAAAGCAGCAAAAGTTAACTTATCCGCAGTCCAATTAATATCCCAGCAGCCTGGAGAGCAAGTAGTTCCTCAGCTGTTTGAGTAAATATTGAGTAAACATTCACAGGAAATGAGGCCAGTTACCGGAATTTCCAAAGAAATCTGGAAATGTTTGGTATTGAAGCTTTTCCATGTTAAGCAGTGCCAAACATTTGGTGAGACCATAACTTCTTCTTCCCAGTTCCAGGACTCCAATGACAGCCAGGGCAGAGCCTGGCCACACACCGCAGGTAGCAATAATGCTGACAAACAAGATTTAGACCAAAAGATCCAGCTGTGCTGCTACACTAATGCTCAGTAGAAGACACAGAGAAAGGTACTCAGGGAATTAATTATCAGCCAACCCACCATTACTCATAGGTGGCTGCTAACAGAGCAATGCACTGCTGAGAAAGGCCCCAATCCTGACCTTACTGCAACCAAACAGGACCTCACAAAAAGCTCATTTAACCTAGAGAACTCAGCATAAACACACCCTTTCCTGTAAAGGAGAACAACTAATTTGCCACACATCTTTCTGTACAGAAGAGGAAGGAGAAGGGAAACACTGCCCTGGTACACATCTGCTCTTTGCAATGCAAGAAGAGCTGCGCTAAGGATGGAGTGACACTGTGCCTGCCCAAGGCTGAACCTCAGTTTTGGCAGAATGACTAAAGGTGCTAGGAAAACCAGCAGCAATCAAGCAGGAACCTTATGCACCAAGAATAAGTCCCTCAAATTCCATTCTGAACTGGTCTGAATTTTTCTCTGCTGACTGCAAGTCACCATCACCCTAAACCCCCAGAACTGCTGCCCGACACCCCAATGCCGTCAGGAAATTACCTAAAGTTCAGGACAACAGAATGGAACACAAATAAGCTGATGCCCAAAAATCCATCGCTAAGGAAATAAATTTTCCTTCACTGCATAAAATTCAAGGAATATGCTGTTAAAGTGATCAAAAGCTTAGTATTGGTGCCACTAAATCTCTGAGGGTTGCCATTTTGGATGCCTATTAAGGGTTTATATTTATGTTATAAATCATCTTATTGCATTCCACAGAGAGCAATTTTAACACTAGAATCATGCCCTTTAACTAGTTTTTATATGAAATTTAAAGGCTGAGGAACAGTAATGGTACTATTAAAAACACCTACTTTTTGCTCCTGAAAATAATAGCATGCTACAGAGCCATGAAAAGAGAAAATGATAGCAGCGTTAACCTGTAGTAATTACACTAATAAAGAGAAAATAGCACTGAAGAAATTATGGGGGAGAAGACACTAAAATTTCTGCGTCTAGCTAAAGCACTAGCATAACCTTTCAGAGAATATATTTGCAAAGTACATAAAAAGTTCCAGTTATTTCAAAGGTTACTATTATCACCTTCCCCTATTTAAATTGACACTAGTTATTACTATATTTTCTTGGTCCAGAATCTAAAAAATACAAAGAATACAAGCAACATAAATTGTAGATATAAAATTACAATGGTATTTATTATTACACAGCTATTAAGATGGTATTTACTGTGTTTGGGCTGCTTTTCCCCCCCCCAATGTAAGATTCAGCAAGAAACAGGAAAAGCTTGACTTTAGGACAGAATTAGCTAAAGGATTTTAGACTTCCCACATTTAAAATGTGATGGAGTAGAGGGAAATAAAAGCACTCCACGAGCACAGCACCTGGCCTTCGTGCTGCAACCACAGATGCTGGTCCTCCTGCTACCCATTTGGGCAATTCACAGAAATCTCAAGATAAGGGAGGAACAAGAGGATGGTATTTGTTTAGAAACAAGCAATAAAAACTTCTGCTTCTTACCCTACTCTATGTAAAGGCGTGCAGTGCTTGTACCTTCTCTTGCTGCTGGCATTGACTTCATCAACAGATGTCAGCAAAATGCAAACAAAATAGAGAGAGAATAGCAGACAATTTGATGAGTGCAACCCAATTTAATGATTTTACACTGTTACCTTCAGCTAAATATCATACATCATTATTCACCCTGAGAAGCATCAGCAGCTGCATTAGCAGAAACCAGTTGCTCAAGACAAAGCTGAAGAGATGTAAAGGCAAAGGGTTTTTTTTGCTTCAACTTATATATAAAAAAATATTTTTAAAAGGAATCTGAGTATAACCTAACCATCTGTATGATTTATTGTCCCCCAGACAGCAAGCATGATTCAGGAAAAAAGCCTACAGCACAAAAACGTGCAATGAAATGCAAAACGATGGACCCACAGGTACGAGCGCAACACCAAACCAAAGATTCGTACACTTTGTAAATAGACACAATAAGGAGGGCATATGATGCAAGTCCTGAATTACCCGGAAGAGACAGCCCTTATCTTACTACACCTGAAGAAAAACAGTCTGGAGAGGCCAATGCAGAGGTGTTTGAAACACCTTATGGTCTGACAGGCGCTACCTGTTCCCTCTTACGACAGGAAATCCTTTCAATTTCCAAGAGGCCAGCCCTTAGGAAGTGTCAGTAAAATTAATCTTAAGCATCAGAGAAAAACCTGCAATTCCTGGCTGCGAGCCATCCCATCTCCTGGAAAACAGGGCCCATCGCCTGTCTCTGTTGTCAAGAGCAACTGGTAGCACTTCAAGGGAAGAGACAAAAACCAGGAGGCAAATGTATTCAGCTTCTGTACTGCAGTGGAGGAAGTCAAAACTCTTCAACCATTCACAAAGGATTCCTCTAAAATGTATTTAATTCCCTGCTATCTAACCTCACTCATAAACTCATTAGGGCTCTGATGAATAGAAAGTCTGCACAAAAGACAGGTGAAAATGAGAATAAGGTAGATAAAAGTGCTGAATCTCCAGGAAGAAATTGTCGTTGTGTGTGTGCATATATATATATATATCCAATAGCAAACAGAGCAGACTGCAACCACCCTGTGTTGTAAATGTCTTCCTCCTACAGAATGACCTGAAGTGAGATCTCCATTCGGCACAGGGTGCACAGCAATCACAGAATATCCTGAGTTGGAAGGGACTCACAGGGATCACCGAGTCCAACTCCTGGCTTCACACAGCACCACTCAAAATCTGAAGCCTGTGTCTGAGAGCAGTGTCCAAATGCTGCCTGAACTCTGTCAGGCCTGGTGCGGTGACCGCTTCCTTCTCTGAAGGAATGCAGCCAGTGGAGAGCCCACGAGTGGCTCCTGTTGTCCAAGATGCCACCAGCATCACCGAGGGGCCCGGTCACACCCTGAGGTGGGATGGCTGGAACTGGCCATGTCCAGCCTGGAGCAGCCCCAGCCTCTCCTCAGAGACCTGCAACCCCACTGCCAGCACCTTGCCTCCTAAATCCAATACACAAACATACCATAACGAGTAAGAGCAACATCCCTCCTTCTCCCCAGATCCACAGCGCTTTCTGCTCACTCAATTCTTCTCACAGGATCATAGCATTTCAACAGGCTGCTGCCAAGCTCCTGCTATGATCGTGTCCACAGCAAAAATGGACTCCATTACCCGGTACGTTTCTGTCATGTGAGGATGAGGCAAGGGCTGAGGTGGCCTCCTCCATGCAAAATGCAGCCTTAGGCCACAGGCAGTCCTGTTGGCTGGGCCGCCATGCCTGCTGCCACCTGCCAGAGGCTCTCCTGCTTGAGGCCAGAGCCACCCCCCTCAGTCTCCTGCTCCCAGACAAAGCATCTTCTGGAAAAGCAACGCACAACTGGAGTCACCAACAATGAATCCACCAGAAAGGACTTTATTTTTCCCCTATAAAACAATACAGGGAGGTATGGCTCCCATTTGAGCAAGAAATAGGCCTGGCTTTATGTTTGTGAGCAATGCCACAGAAAACAATTGATCACCTGCAGCATGTTAGTGGCCCCTCCAGATTGGCTGGGAAAAAGCCATAACGTTGCATTGCTCCCTGAGGCCTAAAAGGGAACAACTGCAAGCAAAAGGCTTCCTCATGGCTTGCACCATTTCAACATCTTGCTGCTGAGTGAGGCATCCAGAGAAGACACAAGATGTTACACATGCAGAGACTGTCTGTGAGCTGTTGTGCAAGCACTTGAGTTTCTTTCCTTTTATGTTCACTACATCTTGCAACACACCTTAACCTTTTTTCACTCCTTGCCTCCTCATCAACTCAGCTCCTTCCAGACACGTTGTTTGCAAACAAAAACCACAAACAATGCCAAAGAGCCTCCTTGGAGCGTCATTGTCTCAAGAGCTTCCCACTCCACGTGACAGACAGCCTGCACAAGGCAGTGTCAGACACGTGCCAAGGCAGAGAAGTCAAGCACCAGCTCCTGCTCCAGTGGGAGGCAGAGGTGATGGCCATGTTCTTCTTCTCACCCACAACAAAGACGAAAGCACACTCAACCATGAAGTCAGCCTTGCTTCTTGCCCAGGTAAAGAATCCTGCCCTACTTAGAGCTCCCACGTGTATGAGGAATGGGGCTGTGAGCAGATCTAATCACAGCCCAAGGGATGACAAACAGGCATCACACAGGAATGGATTACAAACCTGCCAGCCCATTGTGACAGCAGCAGTGTTGCTCTTTTGAGTTTTTATTCTTTGCTATGAAATCAATAGCTTTCACTCAGCTCGAGACAGTCCACCCCTAGGGTCTATGGAGTTCCGGAGCTTTAAAAGGAACAGTGGGTTGAGCTCCATGGAACAGGGCTAGAAGCTATGGCATGACTGTCCACTAAAGGGTTATATCATAGAAGGCAAAAATAATGCAAAACAGATTCAGATTTCCTACAGCTGCTTTCAAGCTTCACATCCCTCCCCTTTTTACGGGTCTGTTTCACTTTTTTCTATTCACAATGGAAGCTCAAGCACAACACTTAGTTTTAAGAAGTACATTGATTTAAAGGCCTCTGTACACCAGTACATAGTTATAATCAAAGGGAGGAGTAATTTAATTTATTTTTTTAAAATCAATACGATTGCACTACTTCTAAACCCTAACAAACACAGGGATGGTGATATGAAGGCACCTTACACTGCTGATAGCTCATTCTCCTCCTTGCCTGGGAGCAGCCAGAAGCATCATCACCCTGCAGCTACCCCCGCATTAGGAGCGGTGTTGGTAGGTTTATTTATAGCAACTATACCACTAATTCAGATGTATCCTAGGTCTGGCAACCCTCTAGTTAGCTTTTTTCTTCTCATCAAGGCAGCAATCCCACCACCAGCCCGATGCTAGGAAAAGCCCTGGTGCCACCGCAGCTGCAGGCAGGGATCCAGCCTAACAGGGAGCTGCCAACCCAAATCTTCGACGGCCTCAGCGGTGCTGGCCCCACTCCACTCCTGTTACGGGATCACATTTCACCAGAGCCAAGGCAGGAGGGATGAAGGGCCAGAAAAAAGCTGGTTTGGCAGCACAGGGAACGCTCAAGAGTGGAGTACATAGCATGGGCATGTTGGCAAGGGGCTGCTTTTACACACCTGGCTTCTCAATCACTCCTGTGCTCCCAAAATGGGAAATGCAGACACATCTCACTGCCTTCATCCAGCAAGCAGTCAGCAGGGTGCTGTGATGGGTGTTTAAGTCTGTGCTCAAATCCCACCAGTCTGCAGAGAGCTCAGTCACATGCTCAGATCTTGTCTCAGCTGTGAGAAGGGTAAATCCGTACTTATCATAGTCTGATGAATTGGCATGCAAAGCAACTAAGAGCTATTTTGCTGAGTGAATGTTGGGACTCTTGATTATGTAAATAGATGAACCTTGGGGAAAGGTTTCTACTATCAGATTTGAATATTTTTTTTCCAGTAGGTATCTGCCTATTTCAAGTTGGATTTGCAAGTAAACCCACCTTGTACTTCGTGTTCTGCCCAAGCAGAAAATTGAAGAAAACTGAAAGACTTCTGAGTCCCACAGAAAAAGAGGGAAGACCCACACAGGACTGTCTGCACAGCCATGAAAGCTCCACAGGACACACTAAGTGGTATCAGCAACCCCAGGATCATCGCTGGGCTTCAGCTACGTCTCTGGGGTGCAAGAACCAAGCAAAACATTTAAGCATCTGATCTGGCTGAGCACTCTGTAGGACTAGCTTGTCCATTAAAACCAGGTGCTCCCTCCTTTTCCTTGCAAACAATATTGCCAAAGCAAGGAGTCCAAGAGCAAAAATACAGAACAAGCTATTACAGATTAAATTAGAGCACTACAATCAGGAAAGGAAATCAAAATATTATTCTGCTTTGTCATTTTATTCATGGGAGATCAAAACAAAAAGATTTTTAAAAATCCCAATACCATATGATAGAAATAGGTATTATTGCATTGCTCATATGATATTAATATAAGTAATAGAGAACATAAAGCTGAGAAATCTGCAGAATAGATTTAAATATAACTGAGCTCACCCACTTTATCGGCCAACATCATCTTCATTTAGAACTAATATACCACAACAGAAACTGCAAATAAATTCATTTTATAGAACTTATTTTCAAATTTTTATAAACCTAAGCCAATAAATAAAACCTCACATCTGTTGCAATTCTATTAGTTTGCAAGAAGACTTAATTTTGTTGGCAAGGACGTAAGAGCTTCGGGCACGCATATCACTAAAATAATGAAACCCAGCTTCACGCATCAGACTGAAGAAAAAAAGAAACCAAACCATAACAATGAAAGCTGGTGCCCCTCTGTGCAACCACAGATTTAACAGAGGCCACGTTTCTATGTTGTCTACAGCCAGGAACAGACGAAAGACA
The DNA here is from genome assembly GCA_013396635.1 of Penelope pileata. Taxonomy (NCBI): domain Eukaryota; kingdom Metazoa; phylum Chordata; class Aves; order Galliformes; family Cracidae; genus Penelope; species Penelope pileata. The sequence continues at coordinate 523,785 of WBMW01004283.1, forward strand.
CTTGTGCCATCAGTTAACAAGTGGTCATTTAATCCCCCTGACAAACCCTCCTTCTCAGTTTCAGGTTCTCCTGTTACCCCCGGATGTCTGACTGCCTTGCTCCAGCACGGTCCTGGCCCTGCACACCTCATACAAGTCTGCATGTCTGGAAGAACGCAGACCCTTTCACTTGTGCCAGCAAAAGGAGCAAATGCTTCAACTGACTCAGAAATGCATTTGCTTCTATTCTTTAGGAATTTAAAGTTCATAGATGACCTTAGATTCATGGTTTAGAAAAAAGTCCTTATTACTGGATACGTGAGGACTCTAGTATACGAGAGGTAAGGATCCACCCCCCCACAGAGCCACTACCTGGGTGCTCCAGGATACAGTGGAAAAATTTGTTACCAAAAGTTGTTTTCAAGAGAGCACAGCATGCACGACATAAGAACATTTAAAATACATGTAGGCTGACAGAGGCAAAGTTCATCAAGTTACACACTGTACAATGTTCTCTTCAGTGCTGATGGCTGAGATTGACCCTCTGTTTACATCACTGGTCTTGACTTGCAAAACATTCTTTATAATTACAGGCTTACCAGAGATCACATGCTGACTACTTTCATTCTAACTTGAACCTCCAAATAGGTCTTGCTCTCAGTTGTCACTCTGTTCTTAACTTCTCAGAAGCAATGCATAATTTGCAGTAATCACATTTAAACTACATTCTCTTAGAAGGGAATTTCTGGCTGTACTACACCTTGCAAGCATGATTCGTGATATAAAGCAGGGAAAAAAATATATAATAAAATAAGATCATCTCTTACCTCCCCCTCTTCCTTTATCTAATCACTTCATGAAAAATTACTCAAAGGCGCCTTTAAGGCCAAGGAACACACTCTCAGTCATTTGGTTTCCAGCCATTGACTTTTAAATGGATTGCTCGAAGCAGTGTAAATTTCTTGAATTCCACAACAGTAGCAAGATACTGAGTCTCCCTTTCATCTCAACTACTCAATTTATGCTCCAGCACACGTTACTGCAGATATGACCTCTTCCATCACGAGCCAGTGACGTTGCCAGTATTAATGCAGACAGCCTTGTTCTACAGCTACACGTGAACAAATTGACTCAACTCTTCTTGAATTGACATTAGAAGGTCCCAATTAGTCCCCAAGAAAAGTTTAGAGAAAGTATTTTTAGCTGTCCTACACCAAAAAAAAACCAAACAAACAAAAAAATCAACATTTCTCTTCTAATATTTGTGTTTGATAGCTCGTGTTTTGCTAAGCAGGAGTTTTTAAGCACAAGAATTACTTGATAATTCAGTATTTTTTTTTTAAGCCATTAGAGCATTATTCTAATTCCAAAAATTGAAGTCACACCGTTGCTCCTTTGCCCCAAGAATCCTATTTAGTATCCATTCTCCAGCTGAATTAGTGTCTTTCAGGTCAAACAGTAAAGACTTATGAAGATGCAAACTTGCCCTCCATAAAGTACAATGCCCAAATTTCCTAAAATCTGGGAGCACTGCCCAGACCATTATGGAGCACTATTTGTCTCAGTTTCAGAGGCAGTAGGGTCTCACAGCCTGCAGTACATAAAACCTCCCTCTGTATATTACTTTCTTGTCAATGTAAATTAATGCCTCTTTACAGTCCAGTTAATAAATCTGAAAGTCCAGTTCTCACCTCTGACTGTGCCTGATGCAAACAGTCCAAAGGAGTCAATGATAGAATCTTTGCAATATTTACATCCAAACATAATACATCTCACTAAACCGAGAAGAATAACCAAGGTTCACAACTTTCAAACCTGCTGGCATGTCTGCCAACACCCCAGATCCCCAGAGGTTTTCCATCATTATTTGGGGAGCAAGGGGCAAATCAGCCAAAGCCAAACCATCACTATAATGAGACAGGAGGAATACCTACCTACATTTAATGTACAGGACTAAGAGAGATCCACAACGGCTCTATCTCATGAAAAGACATTCCCAAATAAATTATTAAGTGGAGCCAGTGTGCAGAAACTGGTGCTCACCACGAGAGGGCACTTGAAAAAAACCTAAAGCTGAGAACTCTATAGCAGCTGCTGTACCAGCAAGGGAAGAAATGGTTTGGGGATGAGGGAGGTGAATGCTCAGGCATTGTGACGAGAAAATGTGAGATGTCAACATGCACACTCAAGCCTGAGACAGGACAAACCTCGCTGTGACAGACTGATCATTGGCTCTGGCACCGGTTCTGTGCGGGCACTCAAGGTGCCTCGCACGTCTGCTGTCATTGGGAAACGTCAGCTGTGATTTCAGAGTGCTCACAAAGTCAACTCTGCGTTCCTCTTCTTAGTGAGAAAGCTATGTACATAGTTAAATTGCAGTCCAAAGTACAAACATTAAAATATTCTGGGAAAATAGTTATTCTATTCAAGTTTCCCTTAAACTCCAGACTAACAGACACTGCTCTGGCAGCTCCACTTCTGAGCGAATTTGTCAAGATTGCAGGAGAGCCCTCCTGCAGGCAGGGCAGCAGCACGTTGCTGTTGCAAACACTGCACCTTAGCAGAGAAAGCAGATCTGCAGAAAGGTCATCAGTTTGTACTGGAGACCTGTAGGAGTATCTTGCATAGATTTAGACACTGTCTTTTGCTACAATTCTTTTAAACATAGGAGAAAGTCCATCCCCTGCTGTAACAAACACCGGATTATAACGCAGCTGCTGAAAGCTCTAAGGGTATATATTCCCCTTTATTCACAACACTATATATCACAAGTATAAATATTAGCATTCCCTCAAAACTCTATGAAAACATTAGAAATAAAATGTATTCATTTACAGCACAACACAGCATCACATGTTATTTTAACAAGCTGCTGGGGAATACTTCAAGTACATTCAACCTAAAAGGAAAAAGGATACTTTATTTCAACCAATTTAAAAGCTCACAGGATTCAAACACAAGCCCAGTTATTACTCCTTTTTTGATTACAGTGAAAACAGTGATACTTTTCCCTGGCAAACACATTTCTTCAGAAACGAGCAGCCAATACTGGTTCCGATACCGTACTCTGCCATCCCATTCAGGGTTTTCCATATCAATTTGCCTGTTAATAAATCTTTTGAAAACATTTCAAAGGAAACTTGCTCTCCTCAGTTGCTCTCAGATTTCTACAAGCCTGACATGAGGACTGCCTCTAATGAAACAATTAACAATGACTCTTTTCTGCTCCTTGCAACCACAAAGCCTGTGGATAATGAAAACCCCGCTGATAATAAAAATTCAGCATTTCTGTCAAACTTTCTTTATGCTGAAATATCACTGTTTACAACACTAAGGAAACCAGTCATTATAATTCAGCTTGTAAGGAAATCTGATGAATTCAGTGGGACTTCCCACACCAAAGCAGTCATTCAAACATATTGGCAGAACAATGAACCTAAGCCAGGATGGGTAACGGCCCCACTAATGCTAAAATGATCTAGCAGCAAGGAGGTATGAAAAGGAACATCTGGCTGGCAAAGATAGAGGGCTGATTCTCGGTTATTCCTTACGTTAAGGCAGCCATGGGACACCTTTCATAGCTGATCCAAGGGCACAGCAAAAACTGCCTGAGGAAGAGAGCCTGGGGGACATGACTGCTGTGCCACCACCTGCACTTCTATGTCGGGCAATCCCACACCTGTGGGAAGCGCTCTGCAGCTAAGGAGGGGTTCTCAGGAGGACGACACACAAGGATGACCACAACTTCTCCCAGCATCGACCACCAGCTCGAGACCTAGCTAACACCCAGCAAGCCTAGACGTCAGTGGCAGCCTGCAGGCTCCAAACAGGTTTCCATCTTTCCCCTTCCCAGGCTGCTGGTGCTCTCCCTAATCACTTGTCAGCATTTTCCCTTTCAAGATTAACTGACCACAAACTATTTCAGCATGAAGTCTATAGGCTTCAAGCGTGCAGCAGACCTGGTAGAAGCCCTGCTTCTCTGCCCCTCTAAAAGCCAGGGCTCTCACAGCAGGATTGTTCCAGCACAACCACATCAGAAAAGCCCTGACAAGGAAGACAAGGGAGACCAAAATATCTCAGCTAGCTCCAGCCTGTTGCATTCAGTGCTGCTCACAACAGGAGCAGACAGGCAGCAAGCTCAGCTCATGGGGTTTCTCTCAACTCCATTACGTTTCCATCAGGCCCACCAGCTCCAGACAGCTCCTTTGATGGACATCCTCTAAGCCAGCTTTGGCTCCCAGGCTGAGCTCATGGGGCCACATGTTTAAGCTTTCTGAGGCAGAGTTGTCACCTACTCACATCTACAAAACGTCCTTGAAGCTTGGACCCCATTTAAAGTCTTCACATGGTACAGCACACCCAGCCACGCTGATTTCAAGCCACCCCATTTAATGGCTCACTCTTCTTCCCTGCAAGGATCTCTTTGCAAAGAATTGCTGCTTTATCTAAATAATGAATTAAAGAACACAGTGCAAGTGGTATTCGCCATTTGGGACCACTGTAATGTCACATAACTTCCACAGACCTCAGGCGCACGTACAGGACTGCACTGTGTGTGCTGGCTGCTGCACTTGCCTGCCCCGAGAAGGGCACTTCCACTTACAGCCAGGTGAACTCGGTGAAACACTGCATAATGTTTAGAAGTTATGATGCTATGGGAATCTCTAAAGAATCCTTTAGAATGGAAGGTCACTGATGAATGAAATATACAAATAAATAAACAAATAAAAATACGAAGTGCCAAGTCCACATCCCTGCTTGTGCAACTTGTTTGAACTTCAGAGCTAATTGCTGTTTCCTCAGTACCCAGGAGCAGACTGGGCAAGCAAACAGGCATCCTTAATGCTCAAACAGAAAGCCACTTGAGCTTACACATTTAGCTGAACACGACAGACGCAGCAGCGCTGGTCCCTGGAGTCACGGCGGTGCTGGCTCCAGAGGGAGCCACTGTCTCACTTTTGCAGTGCCAGCAAGAGGCCAGAAAGCAACAGCTTCACCGCCAAAAAGGCTTTTTAAACGAGAAAGCAGAAAAATACAAGGAGTCTCTTCTGCATTAAATGGTGAATAGCATAAAGACAGCTACTTTCCCAACAATAAATGACAGCAATCATGTGTTATGCTATTGTGATCAAACAAAATAGCTTGTATTATAAAGAACACAAATAGTTGAGTGCTGCCAAAAGAGTGTGGGTGTACATACTCATCTGTGTGGCTGGAGTGAAAGAGCAGTTTACATTCGAAAGCCATGCTGTGAGTGTGAAAGCACCCTTCTTGAAGGAGCTTACAGAAAAACAATCCAAACACATGCTGTAAAAAGACAACTGAGAAGAAAAGCAGCCCGTTGGAAAGGGCTGTGAATAAAATACGTAAGAACACCTTCTGCTTGATTCCTCAGAGACACTTGTAATGTTTTTTTTTTTTTTTTNCAAAAAAGATCTCCTTTAGTAACTGCTTGAACTGTGCTGAACTTGGAATGTGCTCAGCTAACAACTTCTGATCACAGGACAGGGAAGGGGATGAGGCATGAGCAGATAGGGACAGTCAGAGAGGAGAGTCACACACCTCAGTATGGCCAGGAGCAGAGCCACGTGTTCATTATTTCCTCCTTCCTGTCTCCCAGGGGAGCGAGCACTGGAGGAGCGAGTATATCCACAACACCAAATGGGATCAGCTCTGGGAGACACCATGCAGCTTCCTCAAGAGACTATCAAGCCTCCCGAGTGGGTGCTGCTGCTGCACAAAGCCTTCTGCCAGGTGCAACACCCAAAGCAAACCTCAGAGACCACCGAGTCCATTGCCATCCGTCCCAGTAACAACTTAGCAGTGTGGGGTAAGTGCTCAGTGGCACAGTCCTTCCCAAAGCTTCCCCTGATCCACTGCTCCTTCTTTGAGGAGGGGATCAGTCCATCTCAAAGCTGTGCAAACTCTAATCCAGAGCACAGCATTCCCCTTGATCTCTTCTCAGAAGTCTAAGTGTGGAGGGGTGGGTGAGTTATGGGCAGACATAGTCCAAATACATTTTCTCTTTTACAGTGGTCCAAGTACGGCTGCCAACTAAAATCAAAGTTTTGTGGTTTTCTGTCTGCATAGCAGCAGTCAGCCTTTGTGAGTAGAAACCAAATCCCACAGACGCATAAGGGCCAGGCTGGCAAATGCTCTGGCTTCCAGCAAAGCAAGAGAGAGAATTTTGCAGATAATAAAGCAACGTGACGCAATTTCAGGAGACTGGTTTGTTTTAACTCTACCTGCTGCACGCCATTAAAAAACACAAGATGTGCATCTCAGCTACAGCTCATTCACAGGGAGACTAATGGACACAAGCTCATACATATCACTGATGAGTTCATAAACAAGCACACCGATTTTCCCAGCAAAGATTGCCGAAGCAGTGCTCGCATTTTATGTGCCAGAATACACCAAGGCCACACAGGGCAGTGGGAGAGGAGCACCCAGGTGCTCACTTCATGCCAACGAGGTGCACACCAAAGCTCAGCCTCCTGCACTCCTGCTTACCTTGGCCCCTCCAGCACTCCCTGGCAGCAGCACATCCATCAGGAATGGTTCTGGCCTGCACCTGTTGAGGTGAGCCTGGCCAAGCTGAACAGGAATGTGACCAGCCCCACAGACATTGTGAGGCAGGATGTGGCAGCTGCTGCCTCCGCCTGAGTGAATTCAGAGCATTGCTCACCACAGCTACTTCACACCCCAAAGGAGAACTGAGCAGGAGCACATGTCCCTCTGGCACCCAGGGGATGCTCACCCCTTCCCAAGGAAGCCCTTGTAGGGCAAGCAAAGCTTGCTGACAGCTTCAGAAACTCTTCTTTGACATCTGACTTTCGCCTCTGGTGTAGGCAGGTAAGTTGAAAGTGGAGCAAAACGGGACCACATGATGTCCTAACATACAGCCAAGGCAAAGCCTTTTCCACGGGGTGGTTATCTCCTTCACCAGCTTTCTTCCCACAGTAACAGCCCTTCCCTTCCCACTCTGCCCATGCAAGAGGAACAGACATCTCCCCAGCAGATCTGCTCTGCACAGGGAGCGCGGCCAACCCCAGTGCACCTCTCCAAGTGCAGCAGCCCAGCTTTGTGTTATGCAATGGAAACGTTCCTACTAAATAAGTATAATAGCTGGTTCAGTGTTGCTAATTGCTTGCTCACAGGTCAAGGTCTACTCTGCAAGGAGAGAGCAGCAGAAAGCCACCCCACGAGCCACGGTTCCTTCCATTGTAGTCCTCTCCTCAGTTCCCTCTGCAAGATGAGGTGGAGGCTGCAGCCTCAGACATTTTGCTCTGTCATAGATCAACAGCTTTGTTTTCCTCACCTCAGAATGAGGTTGAGATTTAACGCTGTTTTTCTTCAGAATCTATTAACATTCATTACACCACAATGAGCGTTTTGGACAGAAGAGCTATCTTACTGGTTGAATGCATTTACTACATCAAGCAGAATAAAAATCAAGCAAACGCAAGTATGCATTTTTAAATGAAAAGCTGTTTTTACTCAAGCAAAGGAGATAAAGACAGTAAAACATCCAGGAAAAACTAATTATAAAAAAATCAAAATCCCTTTGAACGGACTGGATGGTCATTTGGAAGTAAAACTCTCTTCTTAATGCCTCAAAATGCCTGCTATGTCAAGATTATTGCCAGAAGAAAGGCTGCTTACAAAGATAATTTTCTTTCATTAATGGACAACAAAGTATTTATATGAAGACGTTCCAGACAGAGAGCAAGACATATTTCCTCCCTCTGCCACCAACATGCTGTTGAATCAACCTTCCTTAAATACACAATCTGCTGAATTAAGGGAAAAATCGAGCAGGTCACAGAAAAAAATGAAGGAGGACAAATGAAAAGCTTGGCTCGACATGTTAATCCGTGCTGCTTTAATTATTGTGTTTAACATCAATAGGAGAGAAGAAGAAATGAAAGGCCACAACAAAGCTGTGTGTCCTGGATGCAGCGTGCTCAGCAGGACCTCTGCCAAAAACAAAATGTTGGGGAGTTGTTTATGTTTTGTTGTTTTGTTTTTAAATCAAAACAGCTTCTGATTAAGCTTTCTCCCTCCCTCTGATAGCCCTGTGCATTTTCCTCTCCAGATTTAGAGCCAAATTAGCTATCTGTTCCAAGGGTTAACGTTCTGCAAAGTCTTATTATGGTAGCTGTCTGCTCAGAGCTGCCATGCATGAACTCAAATATGCAACAAACTCCAGTACATTACGGCAATACTATATAAGACTCAGATAAGATAGCCTCACTAAGAACTGCAGCCGACTTCAGGCTTTATTGTCCTCTGGTGAGCTGAGCTGGGAGGCAGCAGGATAAGTCCTCTACTGCTGGAATCCCATCCCTGGTCTGGCTCCCAGCACTGCAGCATGACAGCTGCTGGAGGGAAAGCTTCTTCCACACGGACCTCCCTCATCAATAACCTCAGAGAAAAATGCTGGCTACAGCTGAATACTATTTTTGGTTGACTGACAGCCTTAGGTCAAAGAAAAGGAAAAAACTCTGTTTTATACTATCCAGTTTCTTGTAAGCAACCTCATTGCAGAAACAGGTGTCTGACCAGAACCTCATGCCAGAGGGAGTTACGTGCACCACGAACTCCTGGCTCTGTGTGCATCTTAGGGGCACCAAGGTTCACAGCAGCCCCGGGGTTTTAATGATGAGAGAACCTGGTATCACCATTTTCCCTTAAATGAAGGGAAAAGCAGTAGGTGTAAAACAGAGGGTCAAGTCGACACCACCACTCTTAACCACGCGCACTAAACAGCCTTGCAAGCTTCAGACTGAGCCCAACCCCACACCTGAGGGGTCTCCAAGGCTCTGCATGCTCTGCTTTGCCTACATGGGTGGCACCCAAGGGCTGGTGGCAGCCCAGCTGACACCCAGGGAACGGCTTCTACCAGCATCCCTTTTGATCATGAGGCTTCCACACAGCTCAATGAAGATTTGGAGAACAAGATGAGGACAGGACTGTATGCCTGCAGCACAAAAAGCAGCAGTGCAGAGCAGCAGTAAAACAAGTGGTCCTTAGGCATTCCTCAACTACTGTCACATTTTAAGGGTAAGAGCTTGCAATTTCCATCGCAGTATTTCTACCCCACCTCTCAGAGGAAGTCACTGAAACATCTCATAAAAAGGAGCACAAAGCATTCCTCACAGCACCCTTCCTACTTGCTAACACAGTTATCCTAATTTGGTTTTACAATCCAAGAAATGAGGCAGAGAGGCCCTATCTCACTCCTCACACTCAGGTTGTTCTTAGGCACCAGACCCCAACCTCCTCCCACCCCACAGCCCCTGACCATCAGCTTACACTGCTTTCAATCAAGCTGCACAGATTCATTAGTGCTGCAATGGCTTTCTTTATCTAGCTGTGTTTTTTTTTTTTTTTCTGCAGCACATCTCTGAGGTATAAACCAAGCCTGGAAAAAACCTAATTAGCAGACAGCACTGCAATGCAATTCACGATGTTAACAGCCTTTAAGTTTTCAGGAGAGAACGCAGGAAGCGATAAACGCCGGTACACTGAGAACCAACTAAACCTCTGAAAGTCTATGCCAGGGAGACCCTATTCAATAAGGATTTAGATTTGAAAGACTGTATGGAAAAGCTTTTTAATTACAATAATATATGTAAAGACAACTGTTACTTCTGCACCGTGCTTGTTTAAGGCTTTACTGTTAATTAGTTTACACAAAGAAGCAGAAGAAAGTTGACAAAAAATGAAAGGTTATTTGCTCTAAATATTAACATTTGTCTGTTAACTTTGATAGCAGCTCATTCATGGGCCATACCGTAATGGAAAAATGAGGATGTGAAAAGTTTCCTCTTTGTCTTGCTATAGTACAGCGTTTGCAAAATGCAGATTATGCCATGCGGAGCAAATATTACAGTTATTTCCTTAAATGTATCTGATTAAAGCATCAGCAGAGGGTGGAAAAGCAACAGGACATCACCAGCCTTCAGCTGGAGCTCTGCAGGTCAGCCTGCCCCAGCACCATCACTCCTACTCTGTGCTGCCAGCTCAGCTCCCAGCACCTCTGGTACCCAGGCTCTGGGCATCATCTTCCAATCAGCCTCAGCCCCAGCAGCACAAAGACCCTTGGCTACACCCTTTTGGGAACAGGGAGAGTAGTTTCAGAAAGCTCATGAGGCAAGTTGGGTTGATTCTTGGGCACTTACTGTATTGGAAACAGTGTGATTTGTGTTCTTAACAGTGAAGACATCCTTTGCTCTTAAAGTATAGCAAACAAGCTTCGAAGGCAGAGCCACCAGCATTTCAGTACTGATTTGCAGAGAATAAGAAATTCACCCTAATGAGAAGGCTTCACAATACAAATGAAAGGATAAACTAACTCATATTTTGCATGGCTTCACTGTCTTCTCATTAGCTTCCCCTCTAAAGAGAGCTGCAAATGCCAGCACAGTCTGAAGAAGAAAAGTAGTAACATCAAACCCCAAAGTTCAAATAAGCAGGCATAGCAACAATTCTTGTGCCAATCGGCACCTGTTTTCCTATTGACTGCTTCTTTCTATTTACAGGCAAGATACTGCAGAGGAAAGAAAAATGCATCTATTTGGTAATGCGGTATCATAAGCCAGCCCAACCTTTCCTTTTCTATGGGCTGGTCTAGTTGAGAGTAGGCAAAGGAATCTTACCTCCCAGTCTTTCTCATGCACATCCCCCCCTTTCTTCCTATACATCAAGACCCAGATCAACTCCAACACAGTTGCAGAAAACAAGGCCAATGATTCATAGGCTATTTTTATTTTGTACCATCAATGGCATAAAAGGTGGCAGCAGGTACTGTCGCTCCCAGCTCTGTGCCAAGGCACATGCCACCCTGAAGCAAACAGTGACCTTGTAAGCAGCTTGAGTAGAAAAGCATGGAAATCTAGCCCAAAGGAAAAGGGATTCAGGATAGCTGGAATGGGTCTGCTTACAATCGAGCTGTGCAAATGCATGCATCTCACTCTCCAACACCACACTTTTACTTCCTCTTTCTATTCCTCCCAAATCTTTGGAATTTTATTTAGATTCGTGGGTGTTCAAGAGCATAAGCTTCTCCTGCCCTGAGTGCCTTGACCTCTCTCTGCTAACGGTGCCTACAAGAACAGGGAAAACCATTTTAGAAAGTTTTAAAGCAACCTGCTAAATATAGTTCCCATTCTTCAATTGTCTTAACAATCCAAAATGGAAGAGGGCACCTACCTTTTCAAGATACCGAGCTTCCACTGAAGCATAGCAAGAGACTATTCTCTAATCCTATTTCCTTAGTCTGTTTGCTGTGAACCGATTCGGGCAAAGGCTTCAGAAATGGCATAAGCCCAGTATGACAGAGTAGTATTTGCCTAAATACCAGGAAGCACTTTAAAATGTCAGTATTAAAGTAGAAGATTCCGACAAACACTGCACCCCTTGTCTTTGTAGGAGTCAATAATAAAAACTGTAAAGCTGAGGCCCTGACTTGAGAAGATTGCACACTGCTGTATACCCAAGGGTTAGACTAGACAGATCATATTGTGCTCTTGTTTCCGACTGTACACATGGCAGAGCTAAGCTCCTTCACAAGAGTCCTCTTCACCCCACCTGAGATTGTTTTTGAAGCAACAGTAGTAGGCACAACTCCCATTGACTTCAGGAATATTACTAAAGTTCACAGCTAGTTCTCAAAAATATTTAATTATATGGGGAAAAATATCATTTTAATCTCATATTAAGTATCTTCAGAGTCAATGAGAAAAGTTCTTTTAAACTGCTGGATGTCATAAATGAGCTTGAAACGTTCACTGAATGTTCTTAAAACCTTACAATGACCCTGAAACTAGAGATTAATTCCACACTCAACCTCACTTGGGATCAGCTTCTAATTGGAATTATAATAGTAAAGTAGAAGGAAAAAAAGAAAAATGGTCTTGAGGACAAAAATTAATACCTTTTGATGCACCTCTGGGTCAGCTTAGCAAATAAAGCCATGCCTCCAGACACCTGACAAATGTGTATACAAATATGCAAGCTGAACCCTTTTAGATAAATGTGTTAGTCACTTATCAAGAAAATGTGCAATCTGCCCTCCTGAAAGCACTTCTGTCATTTGAAGAGCAAATTTACTTTCTCACAGCACATCAGACTTCAGGCTGCTGCTTCATCCCACGTCACCTCCTTCACCTTCAGACAATGAACGATTTAATTGAGCCAATTACAGAGCTGTAAGTCAAGAAGAGAGATGATAAGTTTTCCTTTGGAGTGAAAGTCTAGCTAGCAGATACTGATGGTAGGCAGTACCTGCAGAAAGGACAAGAGACCAGATGGTGTGTTTAGAAACCCACCAACTCTGGTTTCTGTCAAAAAGCTCTAAGTGTTAGGGGATGCCCTGAGGAAGCACTTCAAATGAGAATTAGGTAGGTTTGGGTTGCAAGTTAGCAACGTTTTGGAGTATTTCCTTTTGATTCTTCCCAACTGATATCAAATGTTTTTCATTACCACTTGATGCAACTCCCTAACGACAGTGCCATCAGGCAGAGCTTCGTCTGTGGATGATAATGAGATGTCCCCAAAACAGGCACTCAGCAGAAGCTGAAGCAAGCATGCCAGGAGCCTGGCTCTGGAACACCTGGAGGGAGGCACTGAAAGAAGCCTTCTGCTGCCTTTAGGAAAGCCTCTTGCATGGAGGTCCATAAGAACGGAGGTAGGGAAGAATCCAAAATCTCAGATGAAAAAGATTACCCATTTTCTCTTCCCAACTGCATGCTAGGGAGCAAAGGAGAAGCCCAGAGCAGAAGCCCACATAAGCCTGTTTCCACTGTTAAAAATATAATGTAAGAGGATAATGAATAAACAAACTGCCAGCACAGCTTATCCCAGGATGAGCTCCAGTTCACTAAATATTTGTTCTAATGCAGAAGCAGAACAAGGAAGCTAGAAAATACTTACAGAACTCCTCATCCATTAGCTTGGAGCCACTAATCTAACATGGAGAGCATAAGCACAGCTAACAAGCCTGTGCTTCACTCTCACCAAAAAGGTAAAAGGTCTCAGTACTGTCAATCACACCTTTTTCCTACATCTTATGGACTATCTTGATGTTTAATGCTGCTCAATTGCCGTCTCCACAGCAGAGAAGCTGCTTCTGTAATTGCTGTTTTCCTCTGATAAAATCAGGCTGAAGGTCAGCGTGAGCACCACACAACCACCTTCTGCCTCTGCATTTCACCCTCCTGCTGTCACAAACAACACCTCTCACTTTGCTCTCGGTCACAGCTGTCAAGCCTTCTGCAGCAGTGACAGACAGGGATCCGACACACATTTCCTCAGACACAAGATGGAAATAAGATTTGGCCAAGCACATACACAGGTGGAGATAAGCACCTTCATGTGCTTCCATCCCTCTATTCTTCCCAGTTCTTCTTCTCAAGGCAAACCATCAGAAAAAGCTTGTGTGAGAAAGAGATGGAAGGGGCAGGGAGGTTTAAAAATAAATGAACAAAATTCAACATAAATCCATTTCGGTTCCTAAAGAAACAAATAAGGTAAAATGAGAAGACATTCAATACAGCTAACTTTTTCCTTTAACAAAATTGGGCTGCTGCCCAGAATTGAAGGAGAGATGCAAATTTGGCAACAGGAGCCAAAAGAAATGGTTTTCACTTGATAAGAGTATCCTTTATGAGACAGCAATTTGCCAATTTTGCCATGGATCACATCTAATTCTTGGAATATCTCAGAATGGAAAGAGTTTCGGGTTTTATTAGTTTTGAATATGCTCAACTTTCCTTTTACTCATTTTCCTTGAATGCTCCTTCTCCTACAGGCATTAAGTCTCTCTTTGGACATTTACTCAATTAATTTGCCTTAATTAAATTGAGATTACTCCACTTAGGAAGTAAAGTGAACTGAAATCAAATTAAGGCAACTTTAACTCTGAGAAGTGTGCAAACACAAAGGTTTAATGAGCTTTAAATAATCCTTTTTAAATTCACACCTTTAGCTAATTTAATTCAACTTTCCTGAGAAGCCCTGTACGGACATGTTGGGAAGAACAACACCCACAGAAAAAAGAAGATAAGGTGAATTCTGGCTACAGATCTTCCCTGCAACAGGATGAGATCACTTATTTCTCTGACTGTAAGTACCTTGCTAACAACAGGAGCATGGAAGAGGAGGGAGTGAATCTGTATATGACCTAAGCACAGTGTTTTCAATGCTTACACAGAAGAGCAGACCAATGAGAACACAGACCTAAGAACATTTTGTCAAATGAAGAGGTGAAAAATTGTAGAAAAAAGGACACCAGCAGCAACCAAGAAACAGGCAGAGATAAATCAAACTTCACTCTAAGGTGTTTACAAGGCCTTCTGTAAGTAAACATCCAGGATACACAGAAGGGGGTGAAATGATGCAGCACTACTGCTATGATTGTGCTATTGTGCATGGTCTCATCGGGGCTGTTGGAAATCCCTCTGACCTCCCTAGAGTTGGAGGACAAGGTTGAGAACAAGGGACAGCACAGATGTGTTGAGATTCCCCCAAAGTACCATGCAAGGCTTGGTAAGGAAGACAAGTACGGTGTGATTTCAGCAGCTCTTCACCTCTCATTCTGGAACCAAACCACCTGCTGGTCCCTGCTACTGAAGGCTGGTCATGGCTGAAAAGCTCTGGTTCACTGACTTGGATAGTGCTCCAAACCCTTACCCATGGTTTGTCCTTTTAGTCCTCTTAAGTAGCCACTTGGCACAAGTAGCTGCTCTCAGCACTTGAGGGCACATCCTCTGAAACCTTCCCCGGCTGATTTCCAAAGTCCCCTTGCCGTCATTCCGTCTCTTCTTGTGCATACTCCCTCTGCCTTCAGACCCAAAGATTTTTCTCGTTTTTGTCTCTCTCCAGAGAAATCTGCGTTCCCACACCACTGCACTTGAAAACAGAAGAGCTGGAGAGACCCAGCATTGCAGGAAGGTGCTTAGCTCGAGCTGATGAGACAGGCAGTGCAGCAGCAGGATGGAGCCAGGCCCCAGCAGCACGCACGTAGGTGGACCAACTCTTCCCTGTAAGGACTTTACCATCCTTCGCATTGGGTGCTCCAACCCTTACGGCCACAGCCTGCAGAAATCAGTGAGACTGCATGTGCCTGTGCGCTTCTCCAAGCCAAGGCATAAGCGCAGACACGTGCCCGAGTATGAAATAAATCCGAGTATGGCCCTGGAAGCAGTGTGAGCTGCACACATTTGTTACCGCTGCACCAGCTCAAACTGTCATCATGTGAAGATGAGACACTGACAGCAAAATAAAACTCTCGTTTTCATACAAAGACTGTCACTGATGCTTTGAAAGGCAATTTCAAATTAGGTGAATAATTCCTTGTCTAAACTTTCCTTCAAATATAATGAATTGCTGGGTTTAGTTCAGGCATTCACATTTTCAGCTCAAGGTGGCAGAGAATTTTCCTTCTCTCCCACACGACTGGAATGCAAAAAGCTGCTGGAAACAGGAGGTTTATGACTGATTCACTTGCACCTGCATAATCTTGCTTATCACCCATGTGAGACATAATTTAACTTTTGTAAAAAATAAAAACTGGAGACGAGAAGATAAAATATAATAAAAGAGCTTTCAAGACATTACAGAAAGCGCTCAGTCCTTGAATAATCCCAGAACGCCTCTTGGTTTCACAGATCCTGGCAGGAGGAGACCTCCCCAGCACTTAAAGCAGAGACACAATTGAATTGTACCAACAGCAGAAGTTACATTGGGAGACCACAGGGAGTGGGGTAATTGTGGGACTGTGTACAGAAATAACACTGCCACAGAACAATTAAAAGCAGTGTTCAGAGTCCTTTCTGATTTACTCAAACATATTTCCCTTAAAAGAAAAAAATCATAATCAAAACCTCTCAACTTCTAACACTAGCTCATTGCTCCCTCTGGGTTCTCCTGAAACAAGCTCGTGCAGTCTGTTCTGCAGCTCTGCAAATCTTGTGCCTGCACGTTCACGTGAAGCTCTCCCTTACAACGACTGGCACAAATTAAGCCCAAAGACTTAGCAGTAATTTCCATACAGGATCTCAAAAACTTTGCATACGTTCAGGAATTAAAAGCAAGACAACAACAGGGAAGGTCGACCTTGCTGAATCCACCAGACACCTCCTTCCTGGAGGCCTGGAACACCACCAGGGGAAGGCAGGCAGCACTCCCTGCCCAGCTGGGAGCTCTCCAGGCTTTCTGCCAACACCAGGCAGCGTCAGCCTGCGCCGGGCCGTGCAAGACGGGAAGGGGGTCCTAGACAGACAGGGCAGGTTTGGTCATGGGAGAAAGCAGAGTTCAGTGCTTTCCTCTGGTGAATACACTCATGCCATAGGGCTCGCTGCTTCCCAAGAAGAGGAGCCTCCTGCAGAAAGAGGTGAAGGAAGGGCTGGGTCAGCCAACAGGGTACCAACGACAGCCCAAGACAAATCTCTGGCATCTTCCAGGAGCACCTCTTTGCCTTGCAGATGGCCCCAAACAGCTCTCAGCCACTCAGTAGTGGCTTCAAGAGGGGATAAAATAAAATAAAAAAAAAAATCACACAAGGGCCTTGTGAATTAGGAGGAGGCTTTTGCAGAGGATATTAAATCTCGTGCTTTGGGGATTAAGACAGTCTTTATCTGTTAGAGATCAGGATGTGGCTAACAGTAGGGGACAGATTATCTGCTTCTGCCGACTGGGCAGGATTTACACCTTCTGAAGCATCTGTGCTGGCTATTGCCAGAATGAACCCTCAGCCCAAGCCAACGCACTCCTATGGGCAAGACAAAAAAAAAAAAATAATTGTAGATTGCGTGCAAAGGCCTCTGAGTGGCAGCACATAGGACTTTTGAAAAGACTTTTGGTAATTTGGAATAACGGAAATTAAATATTGATTGTTCTGGGCCTTGCAGAAGTTAATTTTTCAACAGCAAACACGTGGGCTGGCCCTGGCCTGTGAAACCTGCCTGTAGAAACACCCAGCTGAAGGTCTGCCATTGGATATCAGCCCAGGGACCTGGGCAACGAGCCCCCTGGAAACTTCCTGAAGTTCTATAGGTATCTTTTGGTGAGAAAAAGGTACGTACATGAAGAATAAGTAATTCATACCTTTCCTCATTCCTTCCCATATTGAACAGCTGCTGGAATTGAGAATAGCTGCCCTGCTCCTTGGGATGGGGCCATGGTACAGCCATATCTGAGATGCTCATGTGCACAGCTGAGGGTGCACACCACACACCATTAAGGCAACTGTGAAATGTATTTACAAACTCTTCAAATTAATTTACCCCAAGTTCTTTAACTGTGCCCCTGCCAACTGGATGACATATCCATTTATAATTACAGCACCAAAAACAAACAGCGTATTCTCCAGAAAGCTATTTCAGAGCCTATCTCAGCTGTCATAGAAATAAATCAGTCCAAATATTCACAAAATTCATCTTCCAGAAAAGCTGATAATCACATGCTCATAAAAAAATAAATGTTCGACTGGAGTCAGTTTTGTAATATATTAATTAACATAATTTTCGTCTGCTGTGACAACAGGCCATCTGCTTATGCTGGCATCAGGAGAGACTGGGTTTCAAGGCAGTTTAAGCTGCTGCTTGTTGTGCATGGCTGATTTTCACCTGAAAACTAAGCATGGGTTTTGTATCTCTCTGGACAAGCACCTCCCAGTGAGCAGCAGGCAGACTGGGGACTGGGAGCCCAACGTGCCTGCTCTCAGCTCACTGCAGCCCGGTGCTCAGGAGCATTACACCATGGTCCTGTATGCGAATAGGAAAAACCATCCAGAGAGCAGTCAGCAGGACTTCCTCCCTAATAAATTAAGTGCAGGCTTCAGTGGCAGAAGCTATTATCTAGTTTGTCAATAAAACTGGCCTAGGGGCACAGGACTTATGGCTGTGCACCTCCACGGACACAGTTGTTGTGACAAACTTGCTGAGCGACAACCAGCTGGCCAACTTGAAGTTTTATTCTTTATTTCAGAGCGCAGATGTCAGCAGAATACCATCTCTATTTGTTGTGACTGCCTCTACCTTCCAGTCTCACAGTAAATAGAGAAGAATACAAAAAGGGATGAGGTTTTCCTAACAGTTACTGTCACTCACAGGCTCACATAACATTTACACTGCTCCCAAGTAGCAGCCAAATCAGCAGAGCCCCAGGACAAACACCCATCATTTTGGTGAAGACAAGGGTTTAGGAAAGTCACCCACATACTGAGCAGTATGCTTCCCGAATCTAAACAAGAAATAACAACCTCATAGTTATAAAGCAGGTTCATTTACTCTGCTATTTATAGTTTAATTATGTAGATGAGCAAGCTATTTCCAGCAAGATCTGGAAAGCTGCAGTCATTTTGTAAACAGAAAATCCCTTGGAAGATGAAGTTCAGTCCTCAGGTCTGACGCCAAGGTGAGAAACAAGCAGCTCCAGCTCTGCAGGCCTGAACGGCTTCTTCAGCTACCTATGACCTGCCCTACTGCAAGTTAATGGAACTGCACTTACACCAGGCCTTCCCATTTACAGCACGGAGTCAGTCCTGTCTCACCATGGGAGCGGAGCCAGGGAGAAGTTAAACATTTGCAGAAGGCAGTTTCGAGTGTGCCACACTGAAACCCACAGCAGGGTTTCAGGTATTACACAATGTTGACTTTCCGAGAAGCTGGCACCCCACAGCTCCGAGACCCACCAAGCTCCCTTCACCTCCGCCTTCGCCATCAGTCCCAGAAGGTCCCTGGGTCATCACAGACCCTGAATTCCTGAGGGAGAGGAACATTCCCCATCCATCACGGGCCTGTAGGACACTGGGCAATTGATAGCAGTGGTTGTTAGCAAATGTAACCGGATGCCAGTGAATGTCTCCAGGCTCAGAAACAAAACATTTTCCAAATAAATTCTTACAACACTGATAAAGGTCATTTACCAGAAATCAATATTTGAAAAAAAAAGACTCCTGAGCACAGCAGATTAACACTGGTATTTACTTTCATTAAGAGTAATATTTGCAATAACAGAACATTATTTTGTGCTTCGCACAACACATGTAAGAAAATCTAAACTATTTAAATGTAAATGAGAACATTCATATTTGGTGTCAAGACTTTGCCATCCGTTATTTGCCAGAAGTATTACAGGATTGCTATTTACCAATTTCAGCACACAGTGAACCGTGCAGGCTTTCCGCTAGACATCTTGCCTGACCCCTTCCAGTCCCCTGTCCCCTTCCCACAGATTACATTAATCCTCCTGTTTGTTCTTTCTTTAATTAAATGATACAATCTTTCAGGCAGTCTGAGCACAGATATCAGCAGATAAAACTTAGAGCGTGCTTTACCATGTTAATTAGCCCCCAAAATAACCACGAAATTGCACTCAAGTCTAGTAATGGAGAAGCACGCAGAGAGATCCCAGCAGAGCAGGATGCTTAGGGCCGTGTCCAGCTGGGTCATCTCCATCCCTGGAGATCCCATGCAGTCCCCTCAGGGCCATCTCACCAGCCTTGTGGCAGCCTTAAACCAAACCAAAGGTTCCCAAGTTCCAAATTCCATCTCTTGCCTCTCATCACCAATAAGACTGGAAATATATGACCCAGGAATGCTGAAAAAGGTCTATTTTAGAGGATTTATTTTTTACAGGCGCATTAAATAAATATCTGTTCAGACAGGCAGAAGTAAAGTCGATCCTCTCTGGTAACAAGACAGGGAGATTTCTTGTGACCCTTCCAGAAGACATGTTATAATACTTTATTGTGACATTTAGCATAGGGACCTGTTTCCTGCCTTGGACACTAATCTACAGGAGAGCAATTCACCTGAATCAACAGGCTTGCTGGGAAGAGACTTATTCATAACCTGGAAAAGAGCTGATAAGCACCGAGACAGCCTTGATGGATTTTGATGGATGATGCAGAGTCAAACAACCAACTTTCATTTGTTTTCTCTCCTTCTTCAGTAAGATGATTAATTACACAATAATCTTTGAGAAGCTAGTCACTGCACCAATTCAACCACTACATTTTAGTCATTATACCAAAGAAATGATTAAGGTTTTTTTGATCTAATGAATGAGCTTCTCTTCTGTCTCCACTAATAATATTCTAAGAGAGAGCAATTTTGTCTTAAAAAAAAAAAAAGTCACAGAAATTCTTTAAAGTGCTGCCTCTCTAGCAATTAAAAAGTGACAGCCTGTTAGAGAACAGGAGGATACGTGCTATTTTTGTGCACTGCTAAATAGGTAATGCCATGCCAAGACAAATCAGAGCTGTGGCCTGCCAGGCACACATCCACCAGAAATACATGTGTGCAAACCTGCGCCCAATGAGGAGGTGCTGGGATTGGGGTGGGGGGCAGTTACCAACATGTGCTAGAAGGCCACATTAATAAAAGAGGTAAAACAACAGTTTCCAGTGTTTTCCCATGCACTCACCACGGCATCAATCTCAGTGAATGTTTTAAGTGAGAGGGAGACAGACCAGCTTGCACAGCTTTTGGAGAGCTGCCATACCTCCATGCCAGCACCAGCACTGCCACCTGCGCTCGTTAAGGTTTCTTACAAAGGCTTTGAACCACCAAAGCAGTGAGGTTTGGAGTCTTCTGGGGAGTAAAAGGAAAATTATGTCATCAATTTCTGTAATGCTATTATATATGACATGTCCACTCCTGGCTTGTAGGGATCTACTCGAATTGGTGACCATAAGGTCCCTCCCAGCTCCATACCCAGACACGGTAAGGAAGCAGCTTTCACACACAGCTAATGAGACACCAACGAGATCTGTCTTATCCTTCATCAAGGGCAACAGCTTAATAGCTCAAGCAGATATTCATTCTGCAGTCCAGACAGCTTTTAAACAAAGAATTGAAAGCATAATATGTTTTTAATTAACAAAATTATGAACTTCTAGTGCTTTGTACAAAAGACCAACAGTTGGCACTTAGTCCTCTAATGTTGGTAGCAAGATACATTCAGTTGCAATT
Source organism: Penelope pileata (assembly GCA_013396635.1). NCBI lineage: Eukaryota > Metazoa > Chordata > Aves > Galliformes > Cracidae > Penelope > Penelope pileata. The sequence continues at coordinate 544,748 of WBMW01004283.1, forward strand.
CAAGGCAGTTCATGTTTTTGCTGTTAAGGACATTGTTAATTTGAAATCTAATCATTTGGAGAGAAGTCATAAGTGCTTTCAAGTGCTTTCACAGTCACATTTCCACTCTTGCAAAACCTCCAGGAGCCTTTTCTCCCAAAGCTACAGGCAAACAAGAGAATCCTATGAATAGATTGGACCAGAAGGTACAGCACTTCGGTGGCATTTCTTCTACGCATAAATGAAATGGGTAAGATAAGTGATACTTTGTTTTACAGACAGTTATTTTCTACTTATAACAATGCCATTTAACATTCTTAACGAGCAAGCTGAAGACCTGCATGCACGACCTGACCAGGCTCACATGACAAAGACATGCAGGGGACACCCCCGTGCCCAGGTTCCTCTCTCTAGCAGCCATTTATTGACCACGTGCCCAGGGCTGCCATCAGCATGTGTCCCCCACCCCAACCACCCAAGCCCACAGCTAGATCCATGGCAGCACGGATCCCATTCTATCACTGTGGCACGTAGTGAAACGGCTGCAAAAGAAAAAGCTTCATGCTGTGCAATAGTTCTGGTGATGACATGACTTGAAAAATTTAAAGCACGTGAGCAAGATTTTGTGGTCAGACAAAGAGCCCATATGCTAGCAATTAAACTCTGCATGGGCAATATGGTCGATTGTCACTACCAGAACACAAATGGAGCCTCTCTGGCTTTCAGAAGCCCGGTTGCAGCTCCGAGCACTTTGCCCCAGGCTGCAGCTCAGGGCTCTCTAGCTGCACCCCCTCTCACTGAACAAGCCTTCGCATCCTTTGGGTTGGGTTTCAAAGCTCCCCATCCCAGCCCCATGCTCTGTTTTTGCTCTTGTCCAGCTGGCTCCACACTCCACTCCTCAGTGCCCAGAATCAAGACACGAGCCAATTGCAAGCACAAACCAAATCCCTTCCAAGCTCCTACTTGCTTTAATCTCTCGCTTATTGCAGCAGGCCTGAATTACAGATGTTACTTGCACAGAATAAGAAGTTGTGATTTTTTTTTTTTGGTTTGTTTACATATACTTCAAATACCCAAGCCTCTGTTTTCTATGCATAATTAACCACCATGTCTTTCCCCCACTCAGACCACACTGCTTTACTAACACACATCGTTAGCAAAAGCGTCAGTTGACTAAATTGACATGCTCCAAATGCCACTTAATCCTCAGAAAATAAATCTGGTAATAAATCTAAACCTACTAACAGGTCACTAAAGACTGAGCTAAGTTCATGGGCAAGCCTTACCCTGAATGCACGCACTATCGCTTCACACACCTATTGGTGTCACCCAGCTGTTGCTGTTTGTGGCACTCGTTTAGACAATAGTGACATCTGAAATGCATGTACTGGATCTCCCCATTCATAAACACAAGCAGGGAACTCCTAGCTCAGCCCATGTTTTGGATTCTAGCATATAGCTTGTATCTGTTTTAACTTAGTGTTTCACATTGTGGTTGACAAACAAGACACAGCACAGCATGACTAAGAGCCTAATTTATTTTTCCTTGTAGAACACACCATCTCCCCATGACACAGGCAGAGAATTAAGACATGCCCCATAGAAAGCCGCAGAAGGACTCAACAGTCAGGGCCAAGAGGGGTCTTACAGGGAAAGTCACCTTTTTTCACACAAGTACTTTGAGCCAGAAACACCAAATCCCAGTAGAAAGTTTTCCCATTACATCACAAAGTTGACATTTACAATTCTGTACACAAAAATGAAATCATTTCCTTTTCATTTCCTGAAGACACAAAAGAAATCTCTCCAAAGGAAGGAAGCATTCATCTTATAATTACAGTTTAGATTCATGCAAGTTTTGCTGTAGCCCTTAGCATGCAGATATGTCAGTAAGCTGTGATTACTTGGAAGATCCAGTGAGTCTGAGGAATGAGATGGTCAGGCTCTTAGGTACAGAAAATTGCTTTTATGTTGGATTGCTTTGCTTAATTTCAGAGAAAGGTAGACTCTGATAAATTGTATGCCACACAATATTTCCAAATGTATGATGTTACAGTTCATTAAAATTCCCCACCCTTACCTGTGCCTTTCCTCAATACTACTCAAAGTTAAACTTGTTTCACTTCCCTCCATACACCCAGGAGTGTTTGTTACTGTTGCTGCTGTAAAGAAACTGAAGTATGGAAGAAAAACACCCAAAAGTATAGGAAACCCCGGCCCTGGAACTTGAATTCCCTCAACCCCATTGCACATTTTTTGAACTTTAAAACACTTCCCCAGTAGAACTCAGCATGCATTGGAGTCAGTTACTTGGCTCACATCTAGAAGTTAACTTGTTCCTCCCACTCTGAGCAGAGAGCAGCCACACGATCCCAGCTGTAAATGGAAGACGTTCTGCTATCTAGCATACAGACAAATAAGTCTGGCAAAAATCAGACTGTTTTTTAAGAACATGGCAATCTCTGAAAATTTCCTGGGAGTAGCAAGGAGACAGAGCAACTAAAGACAGCCCAGCTGGTTTTACCAACATATTTCAGAGTTCCAAGGATTTGCAAAAGCCCTTGAACCAAACTTCAGTGTTTCTTTCAAGTCCTCACTCTCCACTCAAAAAAAAAAAAANCCTTAAAACACAAAATGAACACAACACTAAAATTACAGGTGGGAGACACAACACTGCTGATGGATGTGGTTGGTAAAAGTTGTGTACAAGTCTACTTTCTGCTCTCTTCAAATGGTCTTCACCACGCTGGGACCATTTGTTAGACTGCAGCCAGTGCCAAAGCGCAAGGTGATATCCCTGACAGTAACCGGGCTCGTTATGCACTGATTTATGGAACAAGACCTCTGGGGGGCCCAGCACACTGTCTGAGAGAAAACCACCACCAAATCCATCCAGAGGTGACATTTAATAGGTTTGTGCATTTTATAGTAGCCTTAAGCGTGCTTCTATAAGAGGCAGGGAGGATGTGCTTCTTCTGAAGGAAAATTCACTTCTGCCTCTCAGCCCACTTCCCTACATGGCACTCCCCAGCAAGTGCTCTGTTTAAGGACTGGCAGCACTGTCCAAGAGAACAACATCTGGGCACAGGCATCCCCAGGGAGAGATGCTCACACATTCCTAAAATACCTTGTAGATAAGGTCAAAACACTTAGCTTTAAGCTGTAAAGATCTTACACCAGCAAATACTCAGGTCACAGCAGCAAACACTCCTTTTCACTTCTGCTCCTCCTGCAGGCTCCCTGGCCACCAATTCTTCCTCCTTTACAGCTGATCCCCACACGCCCACCTCACCCCTGCGTGCAAACATTGAGAGCTGTTAAGAGCACACAGGAAGCCAACAAGAGCCAGGGCTCACTGTGCAGGGAGCTAACAGTGTGCCCTGGCCTGGATTTCTCCTATTGCCTTCTCACCCCAAGCCACAGAAGCCAACATATTCTCCCACGTGAGCCTTGCAGAAGCATGGCATCCTGCAGCCCTGACATGGGCACCAGCTGGGCAGCAGAGATGGCATGGGGCATTAGCTAGCAGTACAGAGCAGTCTTTTTACCTCACACTTGCATTAGATTGAACTGGAATCTGAAAATTACGGATCCAGAGGTGAAAGGGAAACAAAGTAAGATGACAACTTCACGTTTTAGAAAGCATGCTACCAATTTGGGAGGAAAAAAAATACATGCTTCATCTTGTCCAAACTGATAGAGTAAGTCATGGAAAATGCAATTTATTTTCAGTATGCCACACATTGAGAGTGTACGACTCTGCCTAAGATCCTTCCCCCTCCCCTGCTCCGACTGGTTAGGAACCTTCTACCAAAGTTAAAATGAGAATTACATCTCGAAACAGCTTGTGTTTGCAGGACAGAATGGATTCAGTGAAAACAAGTCCAATTAGTCAATCATACTGGATTGATGAGAAAAAAACAACATATGAAAGCTCTATTTTAATGTTATTTGAAGTGTAAATATTTAAACGTCTTATTATAGAGAGAATAAAAACTTGCAATGTTATTGCTACATATTATTACAACAGTGACAATCAATAAATTCTCACACACTAATTGCAACACTTGAGCACAGCACTTTGATTAAAGAAGAAAAAATCAAATCCCAGTGAGAAGAAATGGGAAGGATTTACAGCTCCCTAATAGCAGCGTTACGTACAGCACATTAAATCTCAGACAGATGTTTCCCTGTGCAAACAAAGAGCTCAGTGACAAGACCTCTAAGACTTTTTTTACACCACGGAGCTATACTGTTGCAGTCTGCAACATCAGTCAGGCAGCCAGGCATGTACAAAACCATGCACATGCTATAAAAACAAGAAACAGCACTTTCTCCTAAGCAAAGCCACAGGAATCAATACTTTGTTCAAAGTGGTGCATTAAAAAAAAAAAAAAATGAATTCAGACTTTTAAACTACAAAAAGTTAAGTTGTGTGTAGTAGATGACAACCAGCCAAGCAGTTTGCTGCAGGCAGAAGTTTGGTTTTTTGGTTTCTTTCCATGTAGTGGCCATTGTCAAAAACTATTAAAGTGATGAGATTCTGAAGCTGACCTTTAAACCAGCTCCAATTTTAGTTCCCAAGACAGGATGAGGAAAGAAAAAGGACAGGAGAAAAAAAAGGTGTGTGAAGTCTCTACAATAGATAGAGTGTTCAGCCAGGGCAGCAACAGCTTGGGCGGTATCAGAACGCTTCAGCTAACTTACTGCAGACTGCAAATCTGGTTCAGCACTGAAACACATTTGATCTTCTCTCTAGGTACCTATTACTGTGCTGCTTATGATATCACAACACTTGAGAAAGGCTGACAGACACTCTTCAGTTAAAAGGCATTGAAAATGTACTTAAGGCTGCACAGAAAGTTTGTAGAGTTTCTGTATAAAGGATACGGATCAGCCCTTCCGTTCCCTTCTAACTGAAGTTAGTTCCATTTTGGTTTGTCCAAGAGCTGCTCAAAAGCCAGTCCTTCCATGCTACAACCCTTCCCACACCAGCTTTTCAGTCAGAATCCATAAAAAAATAAATAAATAAACAAACCTCCTGCTCTCTAGACACCACCAATGGTCATTTCTCTGCACACTTCTGCCCTTTTTGGCATAATGCTTTGAAGTTGCATCATCTGTCAGAGCCATCACCACACAACCCCAATACTTTGGAAACCTGACCTCATCCCTGCAGAGAAGCAAAGACCACTTGGGACGGTCTTTCTCCCCTTCCCTTGGCTGATCACAAAGAAATCCGGTGCCTGCTGCAGTGAGAGATTCACCATGGGGCTGGAAGAATTCAAGCTCATGGCAGACGATATCACCATCGCCACTTGGGGCCCCATTACATACAGGGCGCATCAGCACACTGAGCTGATGAACCCAGTTATGTCAAATCAGTCCAAGTAAAATTATGTTGTCTGAAAACCTATTAGCAGAAAAACAAACAAAAAAAGCCAATGTGATGCTCAGTTGGGTGAAGACAGCCCCATTTCCAGCGTGTTACTTAAACTCAGGGGGTCAATGGTAAACTGAACGCCTGGAACTGCTGGGTGGGAGCCAAGCTCTGGGTTACACAGGCCAGGCTGGATGATCTAACAGTCACCTTGGCCATAAAGTCAATAAATCACATTAACTAAGCAAGATTTTATCAATTAAACACGTACAGAGCATTAACAGAGGATCTTCTGAACCTTGACACTAAAGTTCTTTCCTAAAGAGAACAGGAAATATTTTTAGAACTGCATTTGCAAGAGTCAGAAACGATCAAGAATTTGTATATAAATTCTTAACGCATTAAATATTATTATTAATATTATATTATATATATTTAATATTAAATATCCCACTGTAGGAGGGATGAAGTAAAGAAGAAAGAGAGTGATTTCACAGAGGGTGGAGGTCAGGTGTACCTCTGGCCACCTTTGCATCGAGGTCTCATGGTTACCTGGAGTTTTGCCTAGCAGATAACAGGGTACATACCATGTTCATATACACAGTATATAAACAAAGTTACTGTGATTTCCAGAACCTGCATAGGTATAATCTTACTATCTACTCTATCTATTAAACTAGATAATAGTATTATATCTTATATATACAGATAGATACGCTCTTTCTATATGTAAAAACATTACTATGCTCACTGCTATATTTTAGTGCACAACACTATTATCTACCTTTTACTTCTAGGCACTGGTTACAGAGAAAGCACACTATTTCAGGCATGCTTTAGGTGCAAGTGGAATAGTTGCTACAGTGAAAACGTAATGAAAAATAAATGCTTTCAGACCACTTGAAAAATCATTCCTCTATCTTGCTGACACAGTGATAGGTGATGGTGTCATTTATAAAGCTGAGCAGTCTGACTTGGAGAAGGTGTCATGCTTCACTTTTGCAGCATGAGCCATTTGTTAGGGAGATACTACATCAACATTTCTCCAGGATGTTAAAAAAAAAAAAAAAAAAAAACCAGCTACATTAAGCTAATTTTAAATCCAACAGCTTTGTTACTTCACTTGAATCTTAATCACAGTGTCTTTCAAACAAACGATCCTGGCTCTTCATTTCTCCTCCCTCCCTTTTCTTTGATATTGCAGCTTTTTTTTTTTTTTTTTTTTTTAAGATGGTGTTGGCAGTGATGGGATGTCAGTGTGCTACACCAGGCCTGAGCTCCCCACCTCATTCATGTTCAGTGACAGCATCACTCCAAAGATACCACAAAGGCACTCTCTGCTACTCACTGCCGAGGTGATGAGCTTCCACTGCTGGACGAAGGGGAGAGAGCCCAGCGCGTCCAAACCACAGGCTGCACTTCAGTTCCCCACCTGCCCCGTTATTTATCTCCCCAGTGCCCCAGTCCTCTCTGAGCACATCTCCTGCATGGCTGCCAAATTCCAAGGCCCACACCAAAAAGGAGGAAGCAGACTGCAATACAACTCCACAGAAGGTTTGCCAACTTGTTTTATGCAGTGATTAGTTGCTTGCCGTCTGTTTTCTGTATTTAAATGCATCTGCCAAGATGCTCTTGTGCTTTCTACATGATCCCCCACTCTGGTCAGGGAGGTTTCCCTTCACAGCCCGTGCCATCTCCCTCTACATCATTTACAGCCATTTTGTAAAAATAACCAATCTTGCCACTTTTACAGCCTGTGCTGTTCATTCCTCATTAAATACACCTCTCCTTGCAAAATGCCATTTGCTCTCAGAGGAGCACCAGGCAGTTATTGCTGGCACAGACAGCAGCCCATAACACTGACAAATGCTATAACGATTGGTAAAACACTCATTGGCAAGAAAAACTTTGGGCTTAATCTGTAACACGCTGACAGCACATGGTGATAAACACTATATCCAGTTGCACTTGAGCAGTAACCACGTACAAGCGGCCTTTCCACACCCAGGTAAAATCAACTGTAGTCTGAGGACACTCCAGGTGACACATCATCTTCCAAGCTCTCACATTTTTGTCTCCTTCAAATGAAATGGTCAAGATTCTCCACCTTGCTTTCCCACTACTGCGTGCATCAAACCCCAAGAGCATAAACAGAGAGGAATTGAAGCAAGTTCCAACTCATTCTTTTCTATGAACACAGGAAGCATCAACGCCAGGACTGCTAAGGAGAAAGAGCTGATTTAGAGGAGGAAAGTTCCTTATTTCACAGAAAATTCCTGGGAAATGGCAATACACTGGGCACAGGAAGGGGAGGAGAGCAGTGCTGCTTGTTTTGTCACTGTGGCCAAACTGTGGCCAATGTGGCTGCTCATTCTTCTGGCGGGACGGGGACTTGCTGCTCAGCAGGCCAAGGAGAAACCCACCTAGATCCCCACTTTATGGATATTCACATATATAGTTACACAAAAAGCTATTGCTGATGAAGGTCCACAGGTGGATGAACTCATAACATTGCCATGCAGTAAAGCAAAACAGATTTCCTCATGCAACACTGCCTCACAACAGAGCTATCTTCATGCGGGTTATGGATAACAGGCCTACAGTTCAACAGCAAGCAGCAAACAAATGATTCAGCCACTTTTCCCACAACATCTTAGCAGCATGATATGTAAGTTCAAAGCATTTGTCAGGCTTTCTCAAGCTCCTCTCTGCTGAGTGTGCACCTCAGAAAGTCAGTAAACATAGCACTTGTAAATGCCTGCTTCCACATTTAACTAGCCCAGATTGAAGGGCAGCCATTCCAGGCCATGGCAGGGCTGAGAACCCAGGCTCCAGGAGCACTGAGAATCTGGCTGCAGTCTTCAGCCTCTCTGCCAGAACAGACCACATTGCTGTTATAGGTCACTGGAAGCACAGGGTGCACAGAGGAGGGGGAGGCTGGCAGCCACTTCATCTCTTTTTTGCTTTTTCCTGGGATAGCCTCAGAGTTCACAGAAAGAAAATAGCAGTAACCAAACAATACGAAAAGCTGGAGCCCAAGAGGAGCAGAGCTATGTTTCTCTGAAATGAGTGGATATTAGTTTTCTGACAGTTTAAATACTGTATTCTGCTTACTGACTGTCAGTAAATTTACAAATAGTTGGCAGCTTGGCTTATGACCAGGACCCAAAGGAACGTCGACTGGAGCAATTTTATGGCCTGTTCCTATCAGCAACAGCAGCAACGTTTAAAATACTTCTCATTGCTAGTGAATTTATCCAAAGAAAAAAAAAAAAGAAAAAAGGAAAAAACCAACAGCAGAGAAGATGTTAGTTTTACATTTTTCACCCTGCTGAGGCCTCACATTAGATCATTATTCATCCCACACACTCCCAGCCACTTCTCCAAAGCTTTGAATTTTGCTTCATTCCAACTGCTAGGATTGCAAACTCGATGATGAAAATAGACATCTTCTGGCTTTTTAACAGAGAGAAAAATCCCTCACTCCCTAACGAAGGCTTTATGCAGTATTTAAGCACTGATGAGTCAGTGATGCCCCTACACCAGAGACACTAAGACTGGTTGTTCTCAAACTTTCCAAATTTTTTGATGTCAGAATAGAAAATGTGCAGATAGATAAAATTTTAAGAGAGCTGTGCTTCAAAAGCTTACACTGCTTGCAATACTCCCAAAGCCCATTTTCCAGCCTTGTATAGCAGAGCACATCTTTTTCTATGCAAGAAAATACTGCAGCTCCTATCCAAGAGGCAGTGGCTTTGTGCTTCCTGTGTTCAGAGGTCCTCCCTTCTCCTCTTGTGAGCAGAGGGGAACAAGGACATGCTCGGGTAACTGTGCCAAACCATCCCCGCTGCCCGCACCCAGGGAGATGTGCTGGCACCATCAGGTGCTCAGAGCTGTGTTCCTCCAGCAGCAGCCATGCAGGAGAGATGTGAGGTCAGGATCTCTTGCTGGATGAGAGTCCCGCTGAAAATTTTCAGTGATAATGCTGACCAAGTGGATAATTCTTAAATGACATTTACATTCTGTCCAAGCACAGTCAGGCAGTCAACACTAGTGAGCTTTTTCCGGCACTTGTATTGTTCCAGGGCCATGATGCACCTCCACCAGTAGAACTCTCCAAGCACAAGTTGCACCTGCATCTCCCAATGCACATTCCAGCTAGGTGAAGCAGGCTGGTGAATTATTTTCTTCAGCACAGCTTCCTCCCTCTCATTCCTCCATGAATTTCTGAGACATTGTCCTAAAGACAACACTAAACAGACTAAGTTATGAATTTCACTGCAAAGAAATAAATCTATAGAAAGTGACACAGTTAAACTAATCAAGAGGTTGCAGAGGATAAAGTGAGTGTGGGAAATGCATCGAAAAGGAAATGGTATCAAAATAAATTCAGGATGCCCGTCTAGGAATGTGAACTGTTGCTTTCCACACAATTATATGGGAGACAAATCATAGCTGTGGCTGAAAATGTAAACATCTCTACGAGCAACGGAGGAGGAAAAGCAGAGTATCCAAACTAAAAGGCTCTCACACCATTAAACGTAATCACTAGGCAACTATTAGCCAGTCTGAAAAGAAGATGAAAGGATAATAGAGGGAGATATGGGCTGGCAGTAACAGGGAAAGAAAAGTGAAATAGTCCATATTTATTTTTGTTTTTATTAAACTTCCACAAATATTAATAGCCATATTATACAGGGTGGTTGGGATGAAACCAACCCACTTAGGAGCCAGGATTAACCTTGGGCTCCCCATGTTCCCAGAGACAAGGACAACTACGTGGCTACTCCAGCTCCAGCCCCACAGTTCAGCACATCGGGGAGTGCAAGTCACGTAGTGGTGAGACTGTGTACGGAAGGAATAACAGTATTATAAGAATATCATAGCAATAACAAGAACAAAACCTGCTTCTGGTAGGTCTAGATTTTAGGACACAGCTGGATGCACCAAGTGTCTCACTTTAGGTGGGGGGCTGTTTGTTTTACTAGAACAGACTTTTGTAACTAGATCTATCCATCTAATCAGGGCATTTCAGGGTATAAAACCAGAAGGGGAGATGATGACTTTCTCCCAGAACTAAAGCTCAGCTAGCTAACTAGCAACGTCTTACAATACTACAATTGGATGTTAGCACCAGGCAGGCTATCATGTAGCCATCTCCCTCAGCGCAGTCCATGGCAGCTGGCTGCTGCAGTTATCACTTCATGCACAGGGAGCATGGGGAAGTGGCACAGCTCACTGCGCCCACCCTGGAGGCCAGCGCCTGGAGTCCCCTCCCACCAGACCACACACATTTCGCTCAGCCCCCTTCCTGCAACTAAAGAATTTCTAAAGATTTTATACAGTTCCCAGACTCAAACACAAATATGATGTCAACAGTCCACAATAGACTAAGAAAAAATATGCAAGATACCTTATCTATCGTTCCTCTTTCAAGAAAACTGAAATAACGTACTTTTAAAGAACCACCTCACTGTGTTTAAGAATTAACCTTACACAGCTGCATCCAAGACGAGATGTGTAGGACAGTTACACACTACAAAGCACTATTAGACAACTTCTCATGGCAGAAAGCAGAGCATCAGTTGAAGCTAAATGTCTCCTAGAAATCCCAGCAGTATATCTGAATCAACACAATGCTCTTCCCACCATCAAGAAGACCTCAGGGATTCACTGCCAAGTGACACTATTTCAGCACAGTAGGGTTCATTTTTAAAATATTCTAATAGAATGTGCTCAGAAAGCACAGAGACCGAATGAAAAATACATATTTCAGAGCATTCACCTTTCCTTACAAAAATCTATTATGTTTCAAGAAATCTGTTTGAAAAATTTGGTGAAGGACCCAGAGGAGATGTTTTCAGGAGCACATCCTTAAGACCGTATCAGAGAACTGCTTAAAGTGACGCCTCAAAATGCTCAAGCAATCTCTGTCAGCAGCACTGCACCACTTAGTGGTGGGCTCAGAGGTTCCCCTCTATCCCTGCCAAGCTAGAAACCACAGGATGAAGTGGTACCAGCACTAGGATAAAAATCCATACTGCAAGATAATGGTGGAGCTCTCCAAGACAAGGTTTTCATCTTTGCTACACGCTGGTTAACATCCATGACAAAAACACATGGTTTTGATTGTACACAAAATTGTACCAACGCTTTATATTTCTCCTTTTAAATAGCTATACAGAAAAGCTATCAAATCAATAGAACAAAGAAAACATAGGTGCTATTTGTAACTCTTTCTGACATTCTGACATTTGCTATTCTGCTCAAAATAGCAAGTAACAGCTATTAAAAAAAAAAGTAATATTTGAACAAGAAAATATATTCTAGATAAAATGCTAGGAAGAGCAGCACCAAGGTGATACTGCTAGTACGGCATATGCTCAGGCAGTGAGCTGTCAGACCAACACTTGGGAATCACATGCATCCTTTCTGTAAAAGTATTAGCAAAATCATAAGGTTATTCAACTAGATTTTCCTGTGAAGTACATTGCTTGCCAACAAACATCTGTTTCTTGTCCAGGGCACAACAAGAAAACACAGATAATTAAGACATTTGCAGATGGTGTTTGAAAGGCATCACTCGAAGTTCAAGGAAGAGTAAAAACTAGACTTTTCTCACTCAGCAATCTGAGCTCTGTCACAGACCTTTCATTAACGGCACAGAAATTAGGAGTTTTGGTTTTTTGCTACATCATTTTCTTAGAACATTAAAGACTTCAGTCGAAATAAAATGACGCAGTAATGTCATGAACGCATTGCATCTCAGAAGCAATGGTAACCAGGTGATCCAGGAGCCAAACCACTTCATGTCACAGTGACCCAGCACCTCCTGCGTACCCACATACAGAGAAGCATCACTTCATACAAGGGCAAACTCAGGTCTGGAGAAGTCTTCTCCCTTTGCCTCTCTCAGCATCAGACTCCTTCACTAGCGGCCAGTGCTGCTTCTTAGCAGACCTACCCAATACATAGAGATTGTGGCTTAGTTTTCCCATTGGATGACAGAAAGAATTCTTTTTGTCCAACTTTCAGGTTAAAGAGGAGAGAAAAGGGAGAGGAAAAAAATAAAAAAGGACATCCCCAGTGAAGCATTCCCCCAAACAAAACTAGTTACTCTGCTACATTTGGCAGTTATTAGGATTTACAACAGCACATACAGTAATAAACACATTTACTTAAAGAACAGCCAGAAAAAGAGTTAAGCGATACGTTCTGACTCAGAAGTCACAAGTCTTGCAAGCAAAAGGACCAGTTTTTAGTTCTTGCATACTACATCCTTCAGATTCCACCTGAAGTCACAATTTAAGAAGCCATCTCAAAATTAACTTGCTACTGTTTCACCCAGGCAGGAAACAGAGTAGGAGCTTAACTACTAAATAAATGATTCGTTGCAACAATTAAATGAAATTAAGTCTTTCTGGAATCCCAGCGTAGCCCTGGCAATATGCCCCAAGCTCTGCTGCCAGCAGAACTGTGAGGAGCAAGTCAGATTTACCAGAATAAAACCTGAGCTGATACTGAATTAGGAATATTCTGCAAGGAACGGAGAGCTTTTTTCAGCCTTCATGCAAACATCAGAGTCATATGCGTTCTGCAGCCATCGGTTTTGGCAGGACTTATGCCATTTTCTTTGAATGACTTTGGGGGGGCTTTTTCTTGGAGCTTCAGTCAGAGGATATAAAGAATGACCTCCTTTCACAAGATCAGAGATGTATTTGCACATAAACAGCTGAAAAGTACTGGACTCAACAGTCCACAGATGCCCACGATATAATAAGAACAAATAAAAAGCTTATGACACTGTAACTCTGCACCAGCAAGGACATAAATCCTGCTGGAAGCACTGGAATCAGATGGCCTTTGAAATCACTCACAGGTTCTAAAATTCCTGGCAATGCACTGCAGGGCTGGTATTAAAACTCAAAATCTTTCTGCCAAACAAATACTGAGGCAATAAACAGTGACAGGAAAGCAGAGACAGACAGACCTTAGAATCTACTGATCAAGAAAATTGGTATCTCAAAAACAGTGTGCACATCTTCTTACTGGACCTGATCAAGCAGCGCCAGCAGATACTAAAATCTTCAAGGCACTCTGTGACACCCTTCTCCCGTTTCCTTCATGAGGCAGCATCACTCTGGATGGAAACGTGGAGCAGTAGGAGGCAGAAACCATAGGGAAAGGGCTCTAATTTGTTGCCAAGAGAATAACTAAAAAGCCTAAAAAGGAGACATTCAACCACTTGCAGAGTCAAGTCTGCTGACCTTACCATACACTTCTAATAAATTCCCATGTAAACAACTGGGCATTATTTTTTATTTTTTTTCAATGTCTCTATGATCAAGCACCTCATCCAAAAAAGCCATGAGCAACTTCTCATTCCCTCATCCAACTTTATGCTCGCTCCCAGCACTTCTGATGGCAGAGTGATAGAGATTGGATCAAATACAGAGTTTGCATTAAGCCACAATAAAATAATAAATCACTTCATGAGCCTTTAGTATTCATAGGCGAATACCTCCTGCACAAACTACAGCTACACCATCATTTAGCAGGTAATTGCTTTCAAAACAAGTTGCAGCACAAACAAATCTGTGATTAAGTAAATGCTAATACAAAGAAAACGTAACTTACTATGAATCAAACGGCTAACAGAAGCACAGCTAGAGAAATATTTTCTCAAATGCACTCTCAGTAATTCTACAAAATGTGCATAACCTGTGTAGTATACCCAACGGTAAAATGCTAAGAGGATTCATTTTACAATCAGGATTGAAAGAAATTCAAATACAAGGAGTTATTGAAACCTGAAAGCCTCTACATTTTCTTCATTTCAAGGAAAGCGAGCAAATGTTTGCTTTTCAGTTTAATGTGTTTAACCACAAAAGGAATATCACTCCACAGAGTCTTTTTTAAGATAACACATACTATTCCTCACCACTAACAATTTTCCTTAGAAACTAGCAAAAAACATATGGTCTCTATTTTTTTTTGTTTGTTTGTTTGCTGTAAAGGTTGGAGGGGGGGGGTTCTTACTGTGAAATCTTTTCCAATGAGACACTGCAGCCTGCGACTCTGATCTTCTCTCTCACTAGCTAAGCCAAGATCGGTTTGGTGCACACCCACAGAGGCACCAACACAGAAGTGCTCATTAAATCCCTCTGTTAATTCACAAGGTGACACTGAGCAGCAACCAGAACAATGACTCAATATGGCACACCGGTTACTCAGAGAAATTAAAGACACTACACATCCAGGTCTAATCTTCTATCAATATTTACGGGTAACAGATTCATACTGATATGCAGCCTCCGGGGATCTGGAGATGATCTATTCACATCTCCCTGTGTAACAAAGGCCACATCACATTCAATCAATTTTTCCTTGGCTTGTCCTTAAACTAGAGCCTACACATCAATTATTGATTTAAACCCTTCCCCAACAGAGAATTCACTGTGTAACACTTGATAAATTGCCTCAGTGGTTAATTATCCACCCTGTTTAAAAAAAAGGTGTATTCTATTCCCTGACAATATATTAACTTACAAAACTACAACAGAGTTTTAATAAAACCACTTTTTTTAATCTTTAGCTCGTGAAGAATGGACTAATAAGAACATAATCTCCTATTTTTATATACTTGAACAAAGAGGATATTGAAAAAGTCCTTGACATATTGGGAAGATGAAGAGTTTCCAAAAGACCTCCCAGGAGAACAGAGAGCTACAGGGCCCAGATCACTAGCCCACACGTACACGTTCTCTGTGAAAGATGACTATTTCAACATACTGTATCAGGGTCACCTTAGTTTGGCAAACAGTTAACAAGAATGTTAAATCCATGAAAAACGCAACCCTGGTCACAAAAATAAGCACATATTTAAGTACAGTTTACTGGTCAGGTCAACGCTCAGGAAGCAAACAGCACCTCCGGACAAGCTCCCTGTCGCGAGGAATGAGCTTGTCCTGCCAGAAAAACCATCATGCCCTTGGTGCTGACCTTTAACTGCTCAGAAAATATTCATGTTCATCTTTTTGCTGCCTTAAAAACCTCTAGAGGAGCAGAGGTTTGGTGCCGTCTTACCTGTTTGCACTACTCGTGATCAGCAGGCTCAGGGCACAGCCCATGCTATGCCAGAGAGCATCAAAGCTTCCACCAGTTTCCTTCACCAAAAAACTCATTTGCCAGAAGATACATGACCGCAGAAGCCTTTAAGTGTGCTTCAGGAAAATTATGTTATATACGAGAGGTAGAAGGCCTCAGCCAAAGGCCCAACAGCTGAGCAGGACTGCCCAGGCCCATACGGCCCACACAAAGCGGAGACAAATTCTGCCAGGCTTAAGGCTCAATGATGATTCGTATCAAACCAAGTCAAAGTAACGAGGCAGCATTCAGCATGGTGAAAGCAAGTGAAGAGAAGAACTCCCCTCAGCTTTGGCTTCTCATATAAAACGTCTCAGTAAGCAAAGAGTTACAAGTTCTTTTTTTCTGCATATGTCAAATATTTGAAGATATAAAAATCAAGCCAAGCATGTATAAGCTTCTTCTGACGCATATAAAAAACACATCATACTTAACCCTGGCAAATAAAAGTGATTGGGCCTAAGCCAGCATTTTTAAGACTTTCAGGATCAAACTTTTCAGTGCAGTGCCTAGGTCATTTATTATAATAATAAAAAAACAAGAAAAGAGAGAAAGAAAAAAGAAAAAAGATTTTCACAATTTTAAACAATTCTTTACTGACCACTGTACAACAGCCCAAATTCCTGTCATGATCATCACTTCTCAACAAGGCAACACAAGCTTCAGTAAAGGCTTCAGCAGGATCTCAGGCAGCACCTCTATCACCAGCCTGAGCCAAATTCTTCAGGAGACTTAAGACGAGCCTGCAGGAGGTGAGGTGTCCCACCTCCAGAGGTGTCAGCAGGCCACCCCACAGCACTTCATCCACTCCCTTTCCTGGGCCTCAAGACAACACAAGCCAGGGCCAAGAAGCACCCGCGTCCAAGAAGTGCAGCACTACCACAGCACTCCTAAATCCATGGGGTTCACAGCAAGCAATGTATCAAGTCGGAGACCCCACCAGAAACTAAGCCATTCGTTATTCCTGAGGCACAGTTTAGGGGCTAACATCATCGCTCTGGATCACATAGTTTGAAAGCCCTCAGCCGGCTGGAGACTACCTTGCTGTCTAGAATAGCCAAGGCTTCAAGCCTGCAGTCATGGCTTCTTTGCAAATGAGTGGAAAGACAATAAGCAGCTCATTTGTGAGAGCTAATGGATAGGATTAACAAATAAGTAAAGGAAAATGACTAAGAGGATGTTGTTCAGGGACAATAAGTCTAGGCAGCAGCAGAAGTTGAAATAATGCAAACAATCTCCTTTCCTTCACCATTCCCTGCCATTTAACGTCTCCTGAATCCAACTCCACACTGTCATCAAGTAACGTATTTCAACATATTTTGTTAAGACTGGCTTTAGGAGACAGCTCATGTATTGCAGAGTCTGTTCCACCTGACTGCACAGCATCCCCAGTTTTGGGCATGGCTCCCTGCTGATGTCATGTTCCTCATCACAATATTTGGGCAGAGACAGGCCAGGTCCTCCCAAGACAGACAAACATCTCCCACATCATTCCAGGCATCAGCTCTTTTAGGAATAACTGAAACATAGCAAAAATCCTAACGGAGCAAGAAGAGTTATGGTTCAGAGGTGGCTCAGAATGTCCCTGTAGTTTTAAAGATGCAAGTATCCTTCTCTTAGCTATTAAAAGTCCCTCTGAGAAGTAAATTCGCATCTATAAAAACCTGTCTTCAAAGCTCAGTACAATTTTTAAACCCTGACAATGAATTCAGACAAAATAAATGCTCTCTCAGCCCAGAATCCCTCTGATTATTATCAAAGGAGTTGCTTAATATAAAGGTATTGCAAGTGTAAAATGCCAACTTTGCAGTTAACACGATGATATCAAAAAGTGAGTAATATATAGCTGGTGAGCATCCCAAACCTGCAAACTTACTAATGAGAATATGGGGTGGTGGGGGTTGCTACACAGCTTTAAGCTGTCAACAGATTTTATCCTAAGTAGGTTTTAAGCTAGTCAAAACAGAACATACGACCAGCTGTGCTTGACTCCAGGTTTACCTGCAGCCAATTAACATTTTACTAATAATAGAGAGAACAAACTCCTTCCTGACTGCTGTCAGGTTACCAAGCTGTAAAACATTCCTCATTCCTTTAAATCAGGCACCCCTCCCCAGCAGGAATTCAGCAGCAAGGGGGAGGATGCAAGGGAGGAGGGTGCAGAACTTGGTGCTTCCAGGAGCGCTTCTCCAGAGCACGCGAGCATTCATTGAAAAGGTCACGTCCATTGATCGTGCACACAGGGGTGCCGAGGGGGCCAGAAACCCTGAGCTCACTCACATGCCCATCGGAAATTAGGCTGCAGAATGCTAGCAGGGTAAAAGGTTAACGAAATACAGGCTGAGGAAATAAAATGAGGACACACAGCTGTGCCACAAGGCTCCTGGGGCAGCTATGCTGCCTACAGTCTGTCTCCCAGATAAAGGACTACAGATACACTACAGGAGTTAGGAAATCAGGGTGACACAGGGCACTTTCCTCATATCAGTGGGGCAGTTGAGGTGCCCTTGCAGGCCCCTTGGCTCACCATCACCTAAATCCCACGTGGGAACAAAGACAACACAGAGTTCCCTCTTGCTCTCCGTTGGGAACAAAGCTGAAGGGTTTGCAAGTCCAAGGGGAAGGAGCCCCTTCATGGTGAGCTCCGCTACCTTTCTTTGCTTTTGTTGCAGGCACTGTTGAGAAATGAAAACTAAAACTAAATCCAAATTAGTTTTGTTTCCTTAAAAGAAAACCTGATTTTTCTCCTGCACAAACTTTCCTGTACCATGTCTATGGCATCGCTACAGATTCCTGTAATGTAATGGGGCAATATTTACCAAAAAAAAAAGAAAAAGGAACTACAATCTCTAGGTTTCATGTGTAATAATCAGAAAAAGTGAGGTTTTCCTAATACGGGGCTATGAAAAAGCTCCCATGTTGATTTCAGTGAATACAGACTCCAGATCCTTCTAGAGTTACCTGATCAGAGTATCCTAAAATACTTGAAAATAATTAAATTGAACAAAAAACTACCAACACATCATGCAGTGAGGAATTTCACTGCTTCACTAATTCGCTCACAAAGCACCAGAAACACATAAATAATCAAGGAGTCCCCACTACAATATGAGAACCATTTTAGGACAAACTCCAGAATATCTGTGCACTATATAAGCTGCCGTTAGATCAGACACACGTGGTGGGTAGAAAAACGATCTGATACTTGGAATTGCTTTTTACAACTGGCGTGTTAAGGCGACAGACTTAGGAAAATATGAATGCAATGCAAGACTAAACCAAACAAAAAGCCTCACATAATTCACAGCAAGTACTCTGCCAGCACTTCACCAGGTGAATGAAATTAGCAAGCTGACAATTAGCAAAATGAATAAATCCTCAAAAAAGCAAGCAGAAAGGAATTTTCAAATACAAAAATGCAAAAAAAACTTGGCATCATATTTTCTGTTTTTAACAATGCAATATGTTTATCCATTTCTCTATGGCATACAAAACTTAACTCGGTATGAAAACAAATCACTTGAAGTCTTGGCAGATTAGCAAACGTCAGATCAAATTAGGCCTTCTCTGGGACTATGCAGGGGCTGTACAGATTTATCACAGTCTAACAGATTCTTTGCTTTCTTGACATGAATAGGTCGGAACAGCCCAGAGACAAAAGGCAGCAAGATCAGAAGACTTCAAGTGCACAGTTTTGGGAGGCCATTTATTGCCAGGCTTTGCTTTTCAGTTAAAGTGATTCACAGAGAAATGGTTTTGGGGATGTATAATGCCACAGGAGATAGCAAGCAACAAAATAAAGTAGCTTTACGTTCTCAAATCACTCTCCCTGCAAAACCTCACAGGCCTGGCTCTAATAGGAGCCAAACACATCCCAGGCGTGCAAAACTGCTGTGCTGTACATGTGCAAACATACCGGGCAGGTTTCAGATTACCTGCAGAAACTGGAGAGATTCCTGAGTGCTGTATAATGGGGACGCATCCCAGGAATGTTACCCAGAACTTGTAAAGCCGCTGGGCTCCAGCAGCACATACACACACCTTCCTCCGAAGCCCTGGCTGCTCTATTGCCCAACCCACTGCTCCCTACGGGAAACTGAGCCTCACAGGGCACCAAAATATGCCCCAGTCCTAGAAGCAGCAATAGAAGAACACTGAGGGTGAGGGGAGAAGGGTCAGCAGCAGCCTGCCTAGCAGGAGGGCTGAGACACGATCATACGCTGACCCTTTCTATCTGATGGAGAAGACTAACTTCCCTGTTGCCCTCCTGCCATGGGTAGACAGCAGCACCCCAGGCTCAGCATCCATTACCCACTGCTCCACTGCTCTCCCCAGCACTCTCACATTACACCTCCAGCACCTAAGGCAAAGCTTACAGCACCTGCACAACTCTTTCGAAAGGATTTACAGCTCTGGCTCACCGTGCTGTGGCCGCTTGGCACACGCTCTCCTCTCCTGAGCTGGATGCTTTTGCTCGTGCTGCCCATAGTCCCCAAAGCCTTGCAAGGAATGCTGCCCCAACAAGCTCGTCTTGCAAAGACTTTCTTGCAGCTTCAGCCAGAACTACCACTACTAAACTTGTCCTTTCCATCAGCCACCAGGCAATCATTTGTCGTGCCTGACGAGATGATTGGGGGCAGGAGGGGTCTAGCACTTACCATCAGCCCTTCAAAGCAAAGGGCAAAATCCACCCAACCACCTCCTCCCTGGCCCCTAACGCTCTCCAGTGGATGCAGGTGCAGGGAATTAGGCAGAACAAATCGAGGCTCAGCTCAGTAAGTTATTTAAAGCCTACCCTTAGCTCAGGGAGCCCCAGGTTCTTCCAGTTTCATCAGCCCTACTTGCTGGTACCTACCTCTGCTCTTTCACTGAGTAACAGGAGGTCTGAATTTAGGAATTCACCCCGCGCACATCCAGACTGATCCTTGGTGGGACAATCTGTGCTGTGAGAGTCCTTCAAGTACGGACTTCCTCCACTTACATCACATTGTATCAGAAGTTAATGACTCTCATTATATAAATTGTTTTTAAAAATCACAGTACAATAAGTTCCAAAAAACACGGAAGTACCCAACAACTTGAGTTCTCATTAAGAAGATAAAATTATAAACAAGAATATAGTTACTTTCAACAGACACCGCAACACGCACTGTTTATAAAAACAATTGTTAGGTTTCTATAAGAGAGGATCATCTTGTGCTTTTTTATTTAAGGAACACAATGGTGGAGGAGCACAGAACCATTACAATACATAACACAACTGTGCTTGGATGGATACTTTGCCTCTTAAAAGGAAAACCAGGAACACAATAATGTTTTATTGTTTTTCTTTTAAAATACACAAGCGAACAATGTAATGCTTAAAAACAATTTCTTGTAAACAACGTTAATAGCAAGGGCAAACAATACCTTAAGAAATAAAATGAAATTATATCCTTCCTAGATCAGGTTATTATTTTGACTTGTTGCTATGAAATAAAGCCATGTATTAATGTTTAAGTCATTTAGGAACCATAACCACAATGATCTATAAGTAAAGATAGGGTAGTGAACGAAACCATAAAACAAATACTTAGGATTTAGATGCAGCAAAAAACACATACAGCTTCCCAGCCACGTGAGGACAGGGCTATAGCATCGCCCTTCCTGGTGGGCACCAACAGCAAGCAGGGTAAGAATTTTATTATTTTCAGGGAAGAAAGAAATTGAAGAGGATTTTTTTTAAGGGAAAATAAAAAAATTACCCAACAGCTTTTCTTGGTAAACTTGCAGCTTGTAAACTTGATTTACAAAACACAAGGCAGAGCCAAAGCTACCACCAGCACCGGGCGCGCAGCCGTGCACCGCAAGCCAGGCTGGCTGACGGGGAGCCCTCCCTGACAGCCAGCACAGGAGGAACTTAATGAGAAACAAACCAAATAAAAGAGAGCTCTCAAGATGGCTCCGAACGATGGGCTCAGAACAGGAGCGAACAAAGAGCAGCGAGTGCAGCCGCCTGGGGATGCACCTTGAGAAGCGCCCTTCAGACCCACTCCCTCTTACTTTAAGCCTCTTCCCTGCATCTTAGGGAGAAAAATAAAACAAAGCCAGCCCTGGAATTCAGTTGTGCCATTCAAACCCATGCTCAGCACCCCTTACCTGCCTCTTTCTCCCACTCACTTATTCCATTTTGGGATACCCACACAGACAGACATGCTGCTGGAGGAGGGTGGGACCGCGGGCGCTCCTCCGCCTCGTACCTGTGTGCGGGACACTGAGCATGCTCCGAATTCCTCACCAGCCAGGTTTCAAGGGAAAAAAGCTTCCCTATGAAAGCTGATTAGAGATGTCCCAGCACCAGCAGTGGATGAGCTTTATGCTGGATCCGTTTCAAAGCATTTAAACTCAAAAGGGGATAAAGCAGCGAGCAAATTGCACACAACAGCCTCAGCTTGTCTTAACAACCGACTCTAATTCAACTCACAAACAAAAGGTCTTTGGAGCAAAACTTGGGAGATCATGGTCCCATTTCAGGCGCTGGCAAAATACACCTGTGTGTTCAGCAGTGCCTCAGTATCCCACCTATAAACAGCAGCTGGAAATGCCTGGCTTATTCCTCCTTTTGCTTGTATCACCCGTAAAACGTTTGGATAGCGCACAGGCTTTTACAAGGCATTTTTACTATACCAAAGACAACAGGGCCTTTGCCTCTATTCGAGCTGCTAAATAGTATCACATTGCTTGAGTCACTGTAAACCCAGAACTTGGGCAAATAAAGAACGGCTCCCAAGAGGCTGTCAGAAGAGTCTCCTCCAGCATCCAAACAGCAACAGCAATCTAATCAAAGCTGCTGGAGCCAAGACATCATCTCTCACAGATCGGAAGGGGAAATGGGCAGAAGGACGAGAGCAGCATGCTGCTTCCCTGTGGCTGTGAGTGCACATTTGGTTCAGGGACTACCGCTTCCCCAGAGCTGAAGGCTGCCAGGAATCTCTCACCAGAAACCGATCCAATTTCCACATAGCTTCCTTCTGTCCCACACACCCCGGCAAGAAAACTCATTCCTCTCTCTGCCCGTTTGACAGCGGGATGCCCACAATGTGTTTGTATCGCACCTCATGTGAAAATCCTATGTCAGTCCACTTCCCACACACATTCTGTCGATGCAAGACTGGTGCCAGCTTGGCCAGACAGCCAGGCCTGGACCAGGGCTCCTGCAGGTGTACCAGGTCTTCCAATCTGCAAACATGCCCCTTTAATAGAGCTGGGAGGAGCAGAAGCAGCCGCAGCACACCACGTAGGCACGCAGCAGTGCTTTCAGCACATGTCCCCGGGCAGAAGCCACCAGCTCTAGCACAGACACCACACTCTCCTTTCTCCAGGTCTCTCCCAGTGCTCACAAGAGCTGTGATATCAGGCTGGCTCATTTTCCTTTGACATTTAGCACAGGTTAAACTGCCCAAGGAGCAGATGTGGCTACGGATGGGTCCTGCATGGTGCTGCCAAAGCACCAAGGGAAAGAAAAGGCACTGGCAAATAAAGGAAACTCTTCAGAGTCAAGCACTGGGAAGAAGCCACCAGTATATTTTCACAGTCTGAAGGTGCTTAGATAAAAATTCAAAACATATGATAAAAAGGGGAAAAGATTTGTTCTGCTGCCTTCACTGTACTTGATAAAGTGAATGCAATTCTTTGGAGTATGCCTCTTGCCAGGGCTGAGCTTTCAGTTTGTTAAGACAGACTCAATCCAGACTGTCTTTGCTATAAGATCATATGGTGATTATGTATGAGGCCCTTTCTTTATAAACTCTTATTTTCCATGGCTTGTAACTTTCTCAAAGAACAAACAAAAAACCCTTTGGCTTGAAATACCTTTTAAATACAGTCTTAGCCCAGAAGGGTGCTTCAAGGGCGAGTTTATAGGGCAGCTGTTTGGTTGCCTGTCTGAGTTACCAGAAAAATGAAAGATGCAGTTCCTACCAGGCAAAAACTGTTCATTCTCCTCTTACGCTCTAAATATTTTCCTAAGTTTTAAATCTTCCAGCCAGACAAGTAGGATGCATTCCAAGGAGGAAGATTTCTAGCCAAAGGAAACAATATACAATAAACAAACAAGTGTCCACTACTGGGGAAGGACCCATCCAACTTTTGAATTCACAAAGGAAGCACCTCAAATGGAAAAGGCTCACAGCACATCCCTAGGTGTCTTGGTCTATGGCTTTTACATAACAGCTTGGCAAACAGCAAAATCCATGTTTCCACATAGAAGCTACTTGCAATTCTTCATGATTTTGTCTTTTAAAAAGTCAATTGCA
The DNA here is from genome assembly GCA_013396635.1 of Penelope pileata. Taxonomy (NCBI): domain Eukaryota; kingdom Metazoa; phylum Chordata; class Aves; order Galliformes; family Cracidae; genus Penelope; species Penelope pileata. Next base: position 568,547 of record WBMW01004283.1, read on the forward strand.
GTGAATAAAGTTTTGCCAAGTGTGGCAGAAAATAAACTTCAAAATAGAATCATCTGCACTTGTGCTAGGAGCTGTGACAAAGCCATGCCGTTAAGCACGACAGGCTGCTGCAACCCATCCAACCCCAGTGCGTTCAGTTCTGGGCAAATGCAGCACTGAACTTCTCCTTAACGACTTCAGTGCTGCCAAGACTGATGATTTTCACACCTATCTACTGGTTTTCTAAAAAAAAAAAAAAAAAAAATCAGCTCCTGGAGTCATGCGATAAAGCAGAAATATACACTTTTATTAAGTAAAAGGCTTTCAGATCATTAATTTTGCCCAAGAAAAAAATGAACATTTACATTAGAAAATAGAAAAAAAAAATTCTACAGTTAAAAACCCTTCAACATTTACTTTTGCTTCAAGTACTGGAGGTAAGGAGTGCTAAGTAAGCTAAATGCCTTTTTTTTTTTTTTTTAAACTCAATTCATGACTTTCATGAACATCTAAAATGTATATATTTAGAAATTTATGCTGTGAATAATTCTGAGCAGCGAATAAATTCAAGGAAATGAGCTCTCCACCATCACTTCAATAATGTGAAACAAGGTGACATCATTCATAGAATAAATTCCCAATGATTCCTTTAGTTCTTCCTGTCATGGCAGAGTGCTCCTTCTTTAAAATAATAAAAAGATTAAAAAAAAAAAAAAAAAAAAAAAAAAAAAAAAAAAAAAAAAAAAAGGTCCATATTTTACTTTCAGACCTTCACCTCCCCATCCTAATATCTCCAAGTGATTTCAGTCACTATCCCGTAATATCTGAGGTGAACTCTCAACCAAAGCCAACACAGTGTCTGGTGCCTGCCCGTTTTGACCCTCCTCTGGAACTGAAACACTGCTGAAAGAAAGGAATAATAATTAACATAAATGCCTGCAGCCCAGCCTGGCTCATGATGGGGCAGCGCTGCCCCAGTGCTGAGCCACAGTTCCCAATATCCCCAGTGGCAGGGACAGCCCTGAGACACAGCTCCGTGCAGGCAGAGCATCCCTGGGGGCACCTGAGGCATGGACCAGCTGTTGGTGCTCATTTTCTCCTCTGTTCTCCCAACCACTTCTCGGGCATTCCTATGGGAGTGAAGATGAGTCCTTCCCAAAATTCACCCCCAAGCCCCAGAGAAACAAGGCCAACGAGTGCCCTTCTCCTCTGTGGCCAATTAGCAGGGGCAGACCAAAGCTTCTCCATCATTCCCCATCCACATTCAAGCCCCCTCCAGTGCTGCAGGAGGGGCTCAGAGCGTGGTTTGGGATCCTCTTCTCCCTCACAGCAATGGCATCACCGAGCCCCACGCGTGTTTGCTGCTCCCGCAGCCGGGACCTTCCCGCAGCAGAAGGTGGCTCCCAGCACTCTGTGTCCTCACATCAACTCTTCACCCGGCTCATTAAGACGTTCCTCCCCACTGCCCCCCTCCCTTGTTAACCTCCACAAGCACTAACGGGCTCCTTTGCAAATCCAATGCACACTCAGTAGAGCTCAGCAGCCCTTAAACGCTGATGTTCTCATGCATACACAGGAAAGCAAATTTTATTCTAAATAGAAGTGGCAGCTTCTAATTTAGGAACACACAATTTGACTGCTAGGCACAACAAAAATTACCTATTTCTCATGTAGGCAAACAGGCTGTTGCAATGCCAACTCAATGTGCAATTTCAAATGAAAGCTACCATCTTCTGCTTTGCACGGGCCCCCTTTGCCATTAACCCTTTCTGCTCGGGCTCATTGCCTGGAAATCCCGTCGTATATTTTATGGATGAATTTCCACTCCCTCCATTAATACCATCAACCAGTTGCCAAGAGCAATGCAGAAATTAAGTTATCTCATAGCCAGGCTGCCTATCAGGGTAAGGGCAGGGACCTGAATCCCATGGGATGCTAAATGCAGGCAGAGCTTCTCATCTGCCCCATTCACCCGCTTTAATTAAAAAAGCTTACGGTCTTCTTCACACGTGTGTGCATAGATCTCAACACACATATGCATACATGCATATACAACCCTACAAAATGCAGATTTACATCATGCACACCATCACCACAGAGAGCAGTGAGCATTTTGTGTGCACATCACCCCCAGACTGAGCAAAGCTCCCTCAGACAGCCCCACAGAGGTGTTGTGCTCAGTGGGCTCCCCACCACACACAAAGCTTTATCCACTTTATTCTGCGACCTGCTGAATTACCAGAATACGTTCAGCTGCTACACAGTGGCCCCAGAGCCATAATCCCACCCCCAGCAGCTGCTCCTTGTGCTGGGGTATTTACAGCAGATGCTCCATCACCGGGTAAAACAACACAGACTTCCCAGCTTGGGGTTAGGGGAGGCGAGGCAGAGCACAGCCCCTGCACCCCACTGCAGCATCCCTGCCTGCAGCACCAGCACGCACTGCAAACAGGCTTACAGAAATTCCAAGTGTATCCTCAGTGGCATTAAAAAGCTGTTGGCTTCCAGTGAGTCAAGCAGCAGAAACTTCAATTCAGTGTTTAAAGGATGATTAAATGTTAGTGACTTAAATTATACGTTCCAGTTGCTGGAACTGACACCATTTAGAGCTCGCCATCCATCCCCCACTTCCTCCAACGCTGATTACTACCCACTAAGAGATGAGCATTTTCTTACAGGCATCGAACCAGGGATTTATAAATTGGAGATAATTAAAAGAGTTTGCATTACAAATAGAGTAAAAATTTACATCCCATGGGCCATCTGAGAGCACTTAGAGAGTCAAAGTGCATGTTTTCATACCTGAAACCTTGCCTGCTCTCTATCAGAGCTGCTAACCTAGGCACAAGAAGCTTGGAGCTATTTTAGAGTGGATTCACACTGGATGTCGCAGTGGATGTACTGGTGAACGACCCCAGACAGACTCAGGACCCACTGCTAATTCTTCTACACACAGCTCTGCAATCAAAGCTTCATGCAGCTGACACAAAAAATTCGCCTGTTCCTCCTTGATAAAGATACGCAGCGACTTGCAAGATGCTGCCTTTCAGATTTCAAAGGCGAGGAGCTGTACAGTTCTCTTGGCCAGTGATGAAGGCACTGTGTCCCTTCCTAACCCTGCTGCCAAACCACCCTGGGCAGGCTGCAGGAAGCCACTGGGTGGGGACAGAGGGAGCAAAGCCCCCTGAAACCCCCCTGCACTATGGGCTCTGTGCATTACAGGCTCACACAGAATGATGCCACCCTCGCCTCCGTGACCTGTGCACAGAATAACCCCACTGGTTATGAGACAGACAGCAGTGTTGTGCATGGGCATCTCCAGAACACCAAGGAAAATCCCTTTTACAATGATTCCCTCCCTGATTTCCCTGAAATTTTCAAGCCAGAAAACTTTCAAACCAGAAAAAAAAAAAAAAAACGCAATATTGATCTCACTGCCTGATCAAAATGAGAGACTCATTAAAAGCGTGAGATCTCAGGGAAGGAGTCTCCAAGGGATTTTTTTCATTTGAACAAGGGCCCTTATAAAATGCCAGGAGGGAAAGAAAAGGGAAAAAAAAAAAAAGCCAAAAAGCCAAATCCTGGATCTTCACTGTCAGCTGTCAGCTGGCATCTCCCTGCACTCCTCGTGGCAGCCCAGAGCATCGCAGACTCAAAACAGAGGCTCAGAGATGCTCAGAGAGCTGTGCCTGTGGGCATGAGGCAGGGGAGAGCAGAGGCAATGCAAACGGGAGCGAGTACAAAGAGTGACTCATGACACACAGCAAATAAACAGTGATGTAACAGCTTTTGCAATTATAATTCAAAAAATAACAAACAAAAATGACAACCCAGCACAACAAAAGGATGACAGTGACGAGAGGGGACCATGGGGACTCCACCACGTTCACATCTGTTGCTGTCATAACACCCCAAACAGGCAGCTCCAGAAAGCAGAGAGAGGGCAGGAAATACGGACGGGACAGCAGCAAGTTCTTGTGATCTACGTCTGTACTTGAAGTATTCATGGCTACACTGAGAGCTGAATTTATGTCCCAAATCCTTGTTACAGCCCATAACACTGCTACTGGTTTTGACCCCGTCCCCAGAATGCACCTCTTGGGACTGAAGGAGAGAGTCCATGATGGGTTTGTGAATAAAACAGACCTTGCAGGGGGAGGAGGGGTACAGGAAGCAACAGAGTTGGGGGGGGAAGCATTTAATAAGAAGAGCCAAATTTCAGTGGGATGCCTCTAAAAAATCCCACATCTTTATCAAAGCTTTTGTCACTGCCAGAGTTGAGCTGGGTTTTCCAACTGAAAATAGCATTCCCCCCTGCACAAAGTGAAGCCCTGTCCCGTGCCTGGTGCTTACATGGAGATGGAGGAGTGGATTTTGGGGAAATCATGTGTCTGGACCCCGTGGAGACAGGTTTAATGCACCATCCGTGACAGGCATCAGTTTAACTGCTCTGCAAATGCTCCCGTGAAATAGTCACAATTTCTTTTGCTATTGCTTCATTACCCTCACAGTGAGGAACTCTCCCCCACTACTCACCTTGAATATATTTTTCAGGCAAATAAAGGTATTTTCCCCCAGTGGGTCCTAAAAAGTGATCATTATCCTTTTTACAGAAATTTTTACGTGTCAGAAAATGTATTGCCTGCAGTCAGGCTTATATTTCCAAGTACACTTCCCTCAACCCATCCTCTCAAGCCCCATTTTCTGAGCCTCCGATCAGCGTGGTTCATTTCCAGCCTCACCATAGAGATCATTTCCCTCCTGCCACGCACTGCCCAGCACCACTCACTGCAGCAGGAAGTAATCATCAGCCGTGTCTTATGCATGGCACTTCTGCAGCGATGACTCGGAGAGAGATTTGATTCCTATTTTGCAAAAAGGACCTTGGGACGCTGCTGATGTGTGTGAGCTGGTCACATCAGAAGCTCCTCTTGTGCACAAAGTCTTTATCCCATTAAAAAGGAAAGTTGGACAGATACACTTTTTTATTTTATTTTATTATTTTATTTTTCTTCCCCATAGCTACCCAAGTTAGCTTTTCTTTCAGAGTAAATCTTCCTCCTGTCTGATATTCACAAATTCCTCTGGAACTTTTTTACAGGAACCAGGGTCACTTTCTCTGACCCTGCATTTTCTGGCTCTTCTCCTGCTAAAGGTCTGCTGAGGGGTTTGCTCTGCTTCTCTTCTGTCCCCACCACATCCCCCCATTGAATACCAACGGCAACCATCAACAGTTCAGAGATTGACTAGACTGGGTTATCTTCAAGAAATCTAGAATAATTTAATGAAGCCCAGCTGACATGAGTACTAGATAATCTCTTATTTCTCTATTCATAGTCCCTTATCTACCCTACTTGATAAAAGATACATGCATGCATATGTAATTAACATTACATTTTGTGAGGACTGATCAGAGGAAGCACGTAGCACGTCTGCCTTTTGCAACCTCATCTCTCCAGGCTTGCTCTGTTCATCTATGACCTTTCTCGCACATTCCACTACTTTTACAAGAATTTCCCCAATTTGGAAGCCTTTAGATAAAGAGTTTTTCCACTAGAGGGCACAAAGACAATTTCTCCTAAATGAAAACTAATTTTAGAAAGACTATAATATAATTATTGCCATCTTATCAGAGGTATCTCAAACACCAATACGTGAACACTCAATAAATTGAGATGTAGTTCATACTCCCCATGTGTTACACCACCAAACACCTCTAACGTACACAGATTGAAAAAATAGAAATCCAAACATGAAACTGTTCTAACAAGATCTCCTATATAACAGTAAGCGTTTTGTCCAGATAGTTCATCAATGCCCACAACTTCTCCTTAGCTACAGACTACAGGACTAAGACAGCACTGGAGACAGAAAATCCATCCCACTATTTTCTAGGTTTAAACTTATCCAAATTCAGCATTAATTCACCAAACCTCTTGTCACTGTTGTTTCCTAGATCAAAAGAAGTTCTCTACTAGCAAAGATCTTCCGTCTGCAGATACTTTTAGACCATGATAAGTCATCTCCCGATCTGTCTTGGGTAAACTAACGACACTTTTGCCTCTAAGGCTCTTCTACACAAGGCAGCTTTTCCAGCTTTGAAAGCCCTCTTGTAAACTTCTCACTAGCTGTGTCCTTAACCCCAGCACTTTAACACAGCAACGGTGCTGACCTACAAAGCGTGTATAAACCCAACAGGACAGCGATCAAATCAAATATCTGACTACACAAATCCAACAAGCAAGACACTAGTGACAATTTCAAAGCATTTCCAGAGCATTGCGGCTGTGGGGATTCATCGGCCTCCCCAGCCCCAACGGCTTCAGGTGCCTTGAACCTACCTTGCTGATTCCTGTAGTTCTGATATCCCGATCTTTCAGAGCCCAGGCAGAGGAGATGCGTGAGGGCCTGGTAACCCACTCGTGTCTGCGCATCCAGACGCAGGCCCACGCTCCCCTCCATGGTTGCTGTTCCACAGCCTGAGTGCAGCGAGCTCTGCTTTGTGCCCTCCCGCTGCCTGCACCGTTCCACTTATGGAAGGTTCAGCTCCAACAGAGTCAGCCCAGAGACTTTTGCTAATGGAAGAAGAGAGACAATAGCAGCACGCAGGTGCTTCCTCCCATTTAAAGTGTTTACTTGCGCAGCTCAACACAGTGACGTTATTGTGAATTCGATCTGCACGCTGCTTTACAGAGTTCAAAAGGTAGCATGTAACAAAAGAAACCCCAAAATACTGCTTATTAAATTAAATGCTGCAGATTCAATGGTTTTTTTCTTTCCTTTTTAAACTCTGCTTCCTTTGCCGATGCCAAGCAAGAGGGTTTTTCCAACCATACAATTAAGGCAGCTTCGACTGGGAAGTGATACAGACTGTATCAAAACAAACAAACAAAAAAAACTAACAAAAGCAAGGAATTTATCAGTATATCTGCACTGCCTGTGCAGCAGAATCCTCATGGCATGGAAGGACAACGCTGTCAGCTGCTGGTGAGGGCTGAGCTTGAGACTGTTGTAGCAGCCCAAGAAAAAGTGAAAAGATAAAGAGGAAAGGTACAGTGTGGCTAAGCCACAAGGCAGAGTTCAAGAAAACATCAGTCTGAGAGAGGAACAACGGCCTATTTGTTTTATGAGATACAGCAAGTAGTTCATCTGTATTCCACAGTAAACCATTTGGCTTAGGACCAAAACAAGGGGGGAAAAAAAAGGAGCATCTGATTCTAATTTTGTTGTCTTAAGTTTATATTACATGAATCAAGATGTTTACTAGAGGTGCCAGACACTCAAATCCATGGCTGGACCTTGCACAGAGGAAGTATCAGATGTACTGAACATCTCACAGTTCCCTCTGCAGCCAGAGAAGGCTCAAAGCTACTCAGCACTTAACAGAAAATAACACAAAAATAGCATGACAATAACAACAATGTCAAGACACTTTTTCTGGAATCAAAATAAACTCAAAAGTCCAATTCATGGGCATCAATTTTTAAAAGTCTCAGTCTTTCCACAGCATGACCTTTTTGCTGTTCTAGAAATTCCAAATAAAATATCCTTATATTCAAGATCACTCAGCTTAAGAATTGTACCTCATTCTCACAAAAAACTGTAACGAAAATGCCAGGCATGCCACAAGCAGCACCACACATAATAAACAGAATTGAGTCCTTTCATCCGAGTGCAGCATTCTCCTGCCCACTCCCCACAGTCGCTGCTGTTTCAGATGTGCTTCCATTGATTTTCCTTCTTGGTGGGAGCAGGCTGGATGGGATTCAGCACTTTGTTCTCTGCTCTCATTTTCTCAGAGATCCTGTGGGATGATTGCTTTGAGAGAATGAATGTCAATTCCAGGCTCCTTCCACCCTCTATCATCAGTGACACACGAAATGGCAATTAAAATCCTTCTCCCCATTGCTCTGTCATGAATGTGTGTTAGAAAGTAAGTGGCAAGCGTCCCTTCCATTGATGAAAGTAGCAATAACGCAGTGACTTCAGATCAGCAGGTTAATTTGCAGAATTGCTTTCATGCAGCTCAGCAATGCCACGTCCACATTATTAGACGTCTCCTTGAACTAACATCAGAACATGGGCAGATATGTGCTTAAAAACAGATGCAGCAGCTCATGAGCTCAACCGCTCACCAGCAGTTTGGACCACATCCATTCTACCTGTGCTGAAACCATCTCTCAGCTCCCTCCTCCCCTCATCCCAACTCATCCAAAACAGCATGAGCAAACAGCAGACAGGGTTCATCACCTTTTAAACCACTGTCTGTTCTTCAAGCAAATCTCTGGCAAGCAAAGGCCAATGAGCATCTATGGTCTTCTCTGAGTTACCCACATAAATGAAGACAGGTCCCTGTCAGCTCCGTATTATCCTGGCTTTGACTTCATACCTGATAACTGCCAAGCAGCACCTGTCCCCAAATGCCCAGAACTCCCTGCAGAAGGGGACCAAGGATCTTGTAAGACGGCAGATCAGAAGACAGCACTCCTTTGTCTCTTATTCCTGATGTTAGCCTTTTACAAGCAACCTGTGTGCTTTATTTTTGTGGCTTTCATTCTACTGCTAGCTTTACAGCGTGGTTCCTGAAGGGACATACAACGCCATTGCTTTAGAGAAGATTCAAGAGAAAAGCAGTGGAACACAAGCACTGAAAGAGGGCAACAACAAGCAAACAAGTGAAAATAACTTAATTTACCAGTGGTGGCTTAGAGATGCCCAAGGACACTGCGTTTATCACATAGTGCCACGGGCAGGTAGGAGACAGCAAGAGAAAAGGTTTTTCCAAAGCTCCTAATGCAACATAAGAGCAACATGAGTCCTGTTGAACAGCCAGGAGCCCTGGGCTGCAGACAGCTACAGAGCATCGGCAATGCTCAGCATCTCCCGCTCCCTGCTGAGGAGCAAAGCAACCGGAATGCTGGAAGAACTGCCAGCCACCAGAGCATCTGCAGCCCCAGGGCTGATCCATCCACCCTGCACTTTGGAGACCTGCTGTGCCCACCTCAGCCAGACCTGCTAGCCCATACAGGCAACAGCTGTAAGAAAACACTTCTGTGAAACATGTACTTCTGCAAAATCCCAAGCTCTTAAAAAAAAAAAAAAGTCAGTCTCAAAGGACTGCAGCCTGAAGGAAATGAGTTCTGTAAGCAGAAACTGCACAGGAGACAGAAACAAACACAAATGGAGTTAGCAACAGTAACAAATGAAAGGTTTTCACTGTGGCAAAAATAGGCTTTCAAAAGGACCAGCAGTAACACCATGTCCAGAACTGTGCCACAGTACTTTTAGGATTCCTTCCAGCAGCATGCAACAAAACATATCTGAGCTGTAATCAATTTCTTACAGCCTTATGTAAACATTATTGGAATTTTGTCCTCTGCAATACTTCTTGCTCTCCAGGCTGCTATAAATAAGTCAGTTACAACCTCACTGCCTCTGTCTCCTATCTCACCATCTCAAGTCATTGTTTTTGTTTTTCTTATTCTACCAGCGCGACCACTTTCAGCTTCAGCAAAGATTTCAGTTGTAACCTGTAGCTAAACCCTTTGCAGAATGAAAAATTTTATGTTCACAAGGGAGAAATGGAAAGAAAAAGCTGTTTTCCACTGTTAATGTCGTCCTCCTTCCATCAGCAATCTCTCTCCAGTACCAGGGAAGGGAGTTCTGCTAGGGCACTGCAACTTTGGGAGTCAGGAGAGGAGGCTCAGCTCTAGGAGGGGCAGTGCCATTGGACCTTTTGCAGGCAGAGACCTTCTGGGAGACAAATCACTCCCCTGTAGGACAGGATTTGTGCCCCAGCACTAGGATATAGCACCGGGATGGGTGGGATCAGGGAGGGGAAGAGATACCTGAGCTGACTTCAAGGCATCCCCATCCTTTGAACACTGCATTCATACATAATTGAAATAGCTATGTGTTTGGACTACACAAAAGTGGATTTTATTTTCCACTACCAGATGTGTCACGTGAAGGATGCTGTCATACGATAGCCATGGGGGAGGTTTGCAAACTTGGAGAATTTTCCAAGCAGCAAAGTAAACTACTACTGACAGCAAGTGGAGGAGAGCCCCGAGAGGCTCTGACAGTGGGAGGACCCAGGGAAAATAATCCAGTCCTGACCTGGCACCAGGGAGGGCAAGAGGAGCACATGTGTGTATTTTATTTCACACGAGCCTTCATTTGACCAGCCACACAAATAAATCTCTTCTGCTTGTCCTAAGCACATATCTGGGGACCGAGAGAGAATTTGGAAGATGTCACTGTTCAGGCAGACCTGCAAGTCACTGCACTGCAACTGAGCCCAGGGAGCTTCCAGAAATGCAGTACCAAGTAGGCAAGAATGAAACTGCATCCCAAAAAGTAATCCAAGTTCGGAAGATGGAAAGAAAAGGTACTAGGGATTTGGCACGTGAGATCACGATCACTTAAAATACTCAGGGGCAGAGGAGCAGGAGAACACATCCTAAGGTAGGGTTGGTCCCAGGAGAACACGCCCCAAGGCAGGGTTAACACAGAGCAGCCCTGGCACCAGCCAGGCAGGGACAGTACCAGTGTGACAGGGACCTTCATGGCCAGGAAAGCACGGTGCCCCACCTGCCCCAATGCAGGGCTTTTGGCTGATCACAGAACAAACTAACCACGGGTGTCTCTGACACCCAGCTCGCTCTGGGAGCAGCTGGCACATCAGGTGTTCCAGCACAGTGCACATCCCGCAGTGCTGACAGCTGCACTGTTATTGTACTTCTGTCCTCTTTAGAGCATAAGGTCTCCAGGGGCACCTTCCCTGATGTATTTACAACATCTCACGTGCTAGATTCTCCTAACACTCCATTACCAAGGCTATTCAAAAAACTGCTGTCATGACGATGCTATGTTCACACCTGATTCCAGCCTGCCCTTGCTTAAATCAGCATAGCTCAGGCATCACTAGAACCCCGCAGTGCCAGGTCAGCTCAACTGTGCCAATACTGAAATGAACTTGATGTAAACCCTATAATTTTCTAATTCATGTTGTTAAACAGCTGCTTTCTCCCAATACAGGCAATGCATCAAAACAACTGCACGAAGACTTGCTAATTATTAATACAGTGATAGCAACAAGAAGGCAGGAACAGAAGGCAGCCAAACCCCTAAGCCCTCCACAAGCCAAGTTCTGCAGCTGAGAACAGCAGCAGTCCCACACTCCCTGCATCACAGGGGCACAGCTACATTTTGCACACCTGATGCCAAGCAGTGGAGGTGACCCATCCACAGGCACACACCCTGGGGAAGTTGAGAAGAAACATAAGTTGCTTGTGCAAATCAAGAGAAAACAAAGAAAATTTTCAAGCTGCTGAAGATGTTCCCCTTTGGAGTCTGTCCAGCCCCTACACACAGATGCTGCAAGCCCCTGGCAGTGCACGCTGCCCACCGATGTGGCCAGGGCTAGACTCAAGCTCCCCTTGGTGACAGCTCAGCACTGAGCTCTGCAGCACATCAAGCTGCACGTGAGCAATGCAGAGAGGGAGGCACTGCTCAGCGCCCTGGTCCAGGTAGGCAATGAGAGGCAGGGGGGAAAAATGCACTAAGAATTCTTTTGACAGGGTGAAAAATGAAAGCAAAGCGAAACACAGCTCAATCTGTCAAAACAAAATCACAGCAAGCCCACTGAAAAGAAGGAAAAAACCCACAGCTCAGCTCACATTTTGTAGTTAGCAGTAACTGCTGCATTCGTTTTTTTGAAGTTAAGAGGGTGAGTTAAGTATGTCAGACAACACACTGAGTAGCTTTGAAAGGTAATCACACCAAAAAAGGAATCTATCAAATTCTGCAGAGACTCTAAACATAAACAGGGACAAGGTGGACTCTTTCCACCCTGCAATTCAAAACGACTTGCAAAAAAGTTCATAAAGTTGCACTGCTGGGCTGATGAATGGCCTGCAGGTGTCTGCTCCAGACAGGCTTTGGCTGGTGAGCTCAGAGGGACAGGGCAAGGGGAGAGATGGGGCTCCTTAGAGCAAAGAAATCACACATTGGCACAGCAAAAGATGCCATACAGTGTATTTTCGGTTGCAGTGGTAAAGGTCAGCCTAATATTCAGAGTACAGAAAACCCATTAACCTGGCAAAAGAGTCCTAAAAACGTTACCCTGAGGGTATTTTGAACGGTGAGACAGCTTGTAATTAGCTTAGGTGGGCCAACCTAATTATTCATTGCCAGAAGGAGCATCTCCCAGTGCAAGAGGGGTACAGGATGTATTGATAGTTCTTTCCTGATAAGCTCATTATAAGCTTTCAGAGACGAACGACCACAGCATTTGACTGTTTTCTTGCAACCTGGAGATGTATGCAGTAATGAGCAAGCGAGGCGGGAGCACAAAAGCTAGGTCTGTGTGTGTGAGTGAAAAAAGAATGAGAAAAAACAGACTTTTGTCACACTACAATGTGAAATTGCAATTTGCTAGCTTCATTTTCAATGGACAATTATGTATGACGCATGTCCATTTTACATAAATGTTTGAACAAGCATTTCCATAAAATCCACTTTAACAAGGCCTCGAGCATTAAAAACAGGAAATAACATGACAGAAACAGTTCATATGGATGTGCAGCACCCCAAATATATATAGTCAGAACTGCATTCACACTGTAAAAGCTTGATCATTCCTCCAAATAAATCAACATTTAAAAAAACCTGATTTCCCAGTATTTCCATTCCTGCAGACCCTTTGCCTGCTCAGACCTTTATTAGCTGCAGCAGGCTTCGGGTACGCACAGAAATTAATCTGCATTAGGCTGGGACTCGGCACAAAACAGATGTGAGGAGGAAAAACTTATCAAAAAAAAAAGTTTCATTTTTCTGTTTCTCATTTATTTACCTTTTTCCAGGGTGACTCCTAACATTTCTAAATCTCCCTAGCGCACACAGCATTTCCAATTGCATCTGCATTGTTTTACCCTCTCCTCTTTATCCCATCCATTGGTCACCTATTTTTCGCCAGGGCCAAAATTCCACCACTTCTGTGTTACAAATTCCCTTCTGCCTCCCTCGAGGTTTCCCCTTCCACTACAGATTAACTCTTACAGACCCTTCTCCTCCCAGCTAAGTGCCTGGTGTCAGGTTCCCAGACTCCCAGGACACAAATAGTGTCGAGAAGAGCAGGCAGAGAAGTTGCAGAAGTCGAGAAGAGCAAGCCATCCTTGCCATCAGCAGGTGTGGGCCACTTCATTTAGGCAAATATTTACGTATGTGTATGCCAGATTCCTTAATCAAATATTTTTAACTGTGGGGTAAATTTTGAGAAACTCTATCATGATGATTTCAGTTCCACCACTGATTTTAGCAGGGCTGCAATCCTGCTTCTGGCAGCAGCACACGAGGAATCCTGGCACTTGTAGCATCTGAGATAACCCTTCATGCAACACAGATGGGGAGAAGTGCTATGTTGGAGGGAACAAACTGAAAATTAACCCCTGCTTACAATTCCTACCCTCTGGCTCAAACTGAGCCTTATTTAAGTGCTATTTCAGTATTTTCATTGATTAAAATGTATCAAATCAGGGTCTGCTGGAGGAGCAAAGGAAGAGGTATGCTGTTTGAATATCTGACTCCATTATGCTCAGAGTCTAAAGATTTTAGTATTTATTGAAATGCTCCTAATTATGCAACTCCTTATTGCGTTCGTTTAAATGTTCTGCCCAGTGTCCCAATTAGTGTGACTTATCCACAGGCACTTAAATCACACCAGTGAGACTTGGGGACTTGCAGCTCTGCACAGAGCACGCACACACAGCACACATATGGAGGCACTTAGGAGGGCCTCCACTTTAACTGCACTTTCCTTAGACCTCCACATCTCAGAGGCTAGCTTTGATAGAAATCACTGCTGGACCCTACGGAGATGCACCTTATGCTGGGTCGAGTTCCACCTCTGTAGACGTGTGTTTGCCACACACAGATACTCACAATGACTCAGAGATGAGCCCCAGACTGCCTCAGGGATATTCTCCTTTCAACAAGCCTGCACTGGGGGTGCCAGGAGTCAGTGCCACCACCCTCGTCACCTTGGTCCCCCTGCACAATGCCGCCATGGACCTGCCTGCTCCTTCTAGAATTCTCCTCACCCATTCGTAAAGCATAGCTGGAAATGACACGCATTTTAAAACAGTACAATCTGGGAACCCTCACCCAAACAGTAAACGACGTGGCAAACCCTGCTTCCTTCCTTCCCTGGATGAAACACTCTAGAAATTAGTCACCTCCAATTCCCACCTTAAGAAAGTGCCTACGGTCAATGACGCCAACCCCCTTGAAGCAGTTACAGAAACATATGGTTTTTAAGTCAAAAACCAGAACATCAGACTCAGGATCCAAAAGTTTTTGTTCCTTCGCTCACCTTCCCTTTTCCAGTATGCTCATGTCTGCTCTCCTCTCTCTTTCGCCATTGAGTCCCTGCATGTCCTGTTTGCCACTGTATCCCTGTTGCATAGGTCCTGCTACCCACCTTCGGCACTGCCCACAGTTGGCTGTTCCATAGGACGGGAGCAAAGACACAATTGTGGGTAAATGCATTTAGGAAGAACTCATTACTCCCTCCCTCCTGCTCTGGCAGTGTTACTGCTCCTATCGCTTCTGGCACCCACCAGGCTGCACCCTGAGACCTGTGTGGAGCAGACTCGATTTTGGCAGCCTCCTGAGCAGTGTCCAAGACACCAGGTGGCACATTGTGCCAAATGCTCAGCAGGCTTTGGGCCACCCGAGCTGAGCAGCTAGGATGAAGCATGGGTGTAGCACACATCAATGCAGGCTAAAGCTTGAAGCATTTCCACTTGCAAGGCTGAAGCTTTATCATTTCACACAGAATTAAAGCACTTCCTAACATGAACACATTGATGCATAGAAAATTGCAATAAGAATAATGGGAGGGCAAGAAAACAATGACAAATTAGTAAGATAAAAACAATTCTGGCAGCATGAAATTTTTGTCACTCCTGGGTTAGCCTGTACTTCATTTATGAATCGATTTGTTTTTTGGGATTGTTTCCCTTAATTCTAGGGAGGGGAATTGAGAAATGTGGCATTTTTTCCCGTCTACAGAAAAAAAAAAAGTGCACTGCACATTTTTAAGATTAACGATCCAAGGTGAACCTCTTGAAAGGAGAAGTAACGGTGAAATATTTTTCCAAACCATGTTTCAGCAAAGGAGGAACTTCATCTTGACTTAGGATACTTGATTTTCAAGTATCTAGGCTTTCCCCCACCCCTCCCACCCCCTCTCCCCTTAAACAGTATCAACCAGATACCACTCCAGTGCCTGATTAAACCACCACCCTTCAAGTCAAAGGCTGGGTACCAAAATGACAATGGTCAAGCACTACAGAAAAAACGATGGTCTTATGATGGATAGAAAAGGTGCAAAAATTCTCATTCTCTCAAAGAAGAAGAAAAACTCAAAGTGAGCAGTGCCTGACAATAGAATTCAGTAGCTGAGCACACCTTCTGGAAGAGGACCAAACCAGCAAAGGGCAGAAAGGCAGGAGGAAGAGTGTCCTTCAAGCAGCAGAAATGTAGTGGGTGACACAGAGTCAGCCCTTCCTCCCCGACACACCGCTCATAACCAGACCTTTGTGACTCCAAACACTCTGGAAACAAATCCAGGCATCGATCTCAGCTCTGAAGAGCTCAGCTCTGGTTTTTGCAAAAGAAACGTGGCACAACAAATCCCTCCAGAAATCGCTGATCTCCGCAGGCTCCAACTTCTACACACTGAGTTCTAAAGCGTAAGAGCAACAGAAGAGTGCAGTGTGGCTTTAAAACCTGTTCCCAGGCTAAAACCCTCAGTTACGGAGCGAGACTAATGCAGACAGAGGTGTTTATGAAATCCTCATGGAGAGGCTTGTAAACAGAAGAGATGCCACCAGCTGAAGGGCAGCCTTGAGAGCTCTGAGCACGGCACCGCGCTCTTCCTGTCCCCAGAGGTGACCCATCTCTCGCGGCCTCACACACCAGCGTTAATTTGGGACCGATGACTCACGATTCCTGTTTTCCAGAACATTCAAACCGATATTGTGAGGAAACCTGGTGTGTTTTTTTTCTCCCCCCATAGCCGAGCAGCTGGGCAAGAACAGGAAAGGCAGGAAGAAGTAAAAAATGGAGCAAAAATGGATAAACAGTGCTGTGAGCCTTTCCTGAGCCTTCCCAAGTGATGCGCTGCAAAGGGTCCCATCCTGCACAGGTTGTAGGCACCAGAAGCTGTGCATCCAAAGGCATCTAAGACCCAAAGGTTCATTGGAAATGCTGCTGGTCCTTGCTTGATCTGGAGCAAACTGAGGGCAGGCAGACCCAGCAGACAAACAGCCCAGATGCAAAACTTCTCCTATGTCTCTTCCAAGAGTCGCACCACTGGGGAGGAATATTTTAAATTTTAAGCTTTCATTTGACCCAAACAAGGAGCCTGGCTCCACAAACATTGAAATTACACATACAGGAAAAAAAAAATAACAACAATACAACCAAGGTTCCCTGGGCTTCTGGCCCCAGGAGGCTGGGCCTTCAGCACTGCAGAGGCCAGCTTCTCCCTTTGGCACTCTGAGGGCCAGCTGCCATCAAAGCTGGAAGCTTTTTGTACTCTGCCAATTTAAAACACTTTGCAGAAAGCAGGCTGGCAGGTGGAAGCCTGTCCTATGGTTTCAGGCCCCTGTGAAAGCATGTGGTGCCAGGCTCAGGGCTCCCTGGATGGATGCAGGCCGCTGTCCCCATGCCCACACCTCTCTCTGCCCCATGTCCTGAGATGCAACCTCAGCAAATCAGTCTCGGTGGGATCTTTGTCATTAATTCCAACCACATGTAGCATTGCTTCACTTCCTCAGGAGAACAGCGGCCTGGCTGCTCCCTGCCCACCCGATGGGGTTCAGAGGCAGGGAAAGGCTGCACAGCACCAGGGCTGCTTCCCTGGGGGAAAGTGATTCCAGTGGAAAGCATCCCCAGCACGCTTGGTATTAAATGCTTCTGGCAAGGATGAAAATGTGTTAAGCTTGCATTTCTCTCCCCAAAGTTTTTCAAGCCACTTCTTTCCCAAAAGCTGCCCTCACAGGCTGAATTGGTGAGAAAAGGCAGAATTGACACAAGAGCCAGCCCAGCTAACTAACAGGCCAGGGCCATTCTTCCAGGCTGATTCTCCCCTAGAAGCACAGTTAAGCACCCACACTACATCATGCAAAGTGCTGAGTCTACACCAATGACTGTGTCACCCTAATTTCCTGGGATTAAACCTGCTTCAAACCCTTATCTAAATACAAATAGGAAAACAAAACATACAATCAAGCAAACATCTGAAAAAAACCTTGACTACAATTTGGCTGGACAAGAGCTTTATGAGGAGCAGCTGTTTTTTCCCCCACGGTTTCTGAATTATTTTATTAGGATTCCAAAAGCTCTTAGAAGAGGCTGACAAGACCCCATTAAATCAGCTAACATTTAACAGTCTCATTTATTACATTTTGTCCTTCCCCTCTTCCCAACGCTTTTTTTTTTTTTTGCTTATTTCCTTCACTCATTCTGCACACAATGGATTTCTATCTCAACATTGGACAGACAGCACCTCATCTATTAAAATGCCATCAGTATCAGCTCTGTACTTGATGACTTCCGAGAGGAAATAACATTGCCTTTTTTTTTTTTTCTTCTCTGTACAGCCTCATATTTTCACATTTTCTTGCTAGGAAAAGGGCACTGTGCTCTCAGACTGGAACTGATAAAAAACCACTATGGAACAAAGAAAGGCCTAAAGGCTGAATGGGCCAGTCTTACCTCCTGCTGAAAAATCCTTTTTCTAAGACCAAGTTTGAAGAAAATGGTATCTAGGGAAGACATTGGATGAAGGAAAAAAGATTATAGATTTTTTTGTATTTTGTTTTTTTTCGTGTGCGTGTCAATTCGAACCTAATACACTTTCATCCATGGTTTTTACTGCTGGAAGGTGAAAGTATCCAGACTGGACCAGAACAGGACACTGGATGGAGCAGTGACAGCAATGCCTGCTATGGTGCTTCAGAGAAAACTTGCTCATATCAGTTTACTTCTCTAAAAGTACGAATTCTCAGCCCTTCCAATATTGTTAATTTTGAAGAGTTATTTTTTGTTTGGGGTAGGTTCTTGCCTTAATCTCCAACTGCTCCTATAAACCATTTAATCACTGGCATTGTCTTGGACATTGTTGAATTTTTGGCCCTCAGTAATACCCCGGGGTTAAGAACTCAAGCAAATTACCATGGGGAAACCATTCCTTGGTTCCTTCGGAGAGCAGCATTAAGGCTGCATAGTCAAATTCCCAGAGGCCAGGAAATGAAAATATTAAATATTCTAATAACATCACTAAATAAGTCATGTTTTTACATATGTGTCATTCCAACCAAATATTTTTCCTGTTCAGTCATTTAGGACTGATTAAGCCTCAACGCAACTCATTCTGGTGTCAAAGACACATACACAAAGAAGAGAAATGAAGAATCACACACAGAAATCCTGTACAGGATATAACACAACTGGCCAGCTACTACTGCAGACACTGGAATTTCACATTGTCTGATTTTGTTGATTCTGACTAGACAAGCTTAATGGCAGTGTAGTTATATAAATTACCTGGAATATATAACACTGCATAAACACATGATAAATTAACTGTTGCAGAGGAAGTGCCAAAGAAATATTACAGCTAACTTTTTCTTTGGTTTTCTGCCTAAAAAAAAAAAAACAAAGCCTGTGCAATTGCAGCAAAACAAGGTGAGCAAAACCTGCTTCTGTGAGAAAGCCTTCTTTCTGCAGACTTTTGCGTAAATCTGGACAGTTAAGGGATTTCCAAGAGTCTGAGGACTGCAAACCAACAGTTACATCTCTCCCAAAATTGTCACACAAACCACTTAAAGGAGGAGCATAGAGCTGATCTACAAGGGCTGCTCTGAAAGTAATGCCTCCTATTTTATTATGTTGGCCCATGACATCGGAGGTGGATGTTTGTGGTATGGCAGTAGAGGTTGAACCTTCTCACCAATATTCCATTATGTTTTGACAGATGGCAGCAGAGGGGCACTCTGACACAATGGCGTCTGATACAGAAGTGCGGATGAAGCAAAGGTGTGGAATTGAATTCCTCCATGTGGAAAAAAAGGCACCCAGTGACATTCATCAACGCTTGCTGTACATTTATGGGGACCAAACAGTGGATGTGAGCACACTGAGGAGGTGGGTAGTGCATTTCAGCAGTGGTGACAGTGACACAAAAGACAAGCCATGCAGCAATGCACAGCTGTCACACCACAAAAGGAAGAGCATCTCGATCCATGCCAATCAGCTGATGGTGGTGACTGTGTTGAAAAACATTGTTTTGTAGCTCAGAATTTGCTCTATCAAACAGTGCTACTATGTTCTTTGTATCTGTTGCAGTTTCCATAGAATTAAATAGGAGGCATTACTTGCAGAGTGACTTATGTATATACATATATTAAAGAAAACTCAAACCATAGGCTTTTGAACACAGCCAGAAGAATAAAGCATCTGACTTCGGTCTCAAAGAAAAGTAAATTCAGAAATAACACCGACTCCTATTATTCATCCCAACTGCTCTTGGTTGTTATAATTCACACAGGCCACCCAAAGTTAAGAGACCTCCAGAAAAATGTTCAACTCAAAGGGATATGTAAAAAAGAAGCCCAAGGCAGGTTGTGTGGTTGAAATATAATGCATAGCATCCATCAAGAGTGTTATACATGTCATTCCTGAATTGCAACAGTTACATTCATCTGGTTATAATTTACAGATTAGCAGTAGGTAAAATGAGAATTTCCTCGCACCTTGAGCTGAAATACTAGGTATTTTGCCCAGAGTTAACTTTGTCCTCCCTTTCCTTTTCAGGATTGATTGCCATTTTTCATGGCAATAGCACATCTTTGGCAAGTATTATCTAAGCTCTTAGCTCTGGTTTGCTCTCTTTAGGTGGCAGTTTGATGTACACCAAAATTGTCCCAAAATAAAAAAGCACTAATCCATTATGTCTGATCCATTTGTATAACCATGGGACATCAAACTTCTTGTATGTGCAGCCACACACAGAACAAGGATATGGAGGTGGTAGGGAAAACAGCTCAGGAATAGGCACTTTTACACTAGTCCAGCTCTCTGGCCAGGGCAGCAAACAGCAATGCTGCGGGAGCACAAGGAACACCAGGAGAAAAGACAGTGCCACTGGAGGAAAACACACAAAGCCTCTTTTCCTCCAACAGCAGCAGTGCTTTGGCAGGTGTGTCATCCCCTGTCTGTGAAAAGCAGCAGCTGAGAGAAGTGGGATTTCTCCAGCCCAAGGCTGGATCAAGGCTGCAGCAAAGTGAGATGATGACTCAGGAGTGGTGTGCAAGGGCTGTTAATTACAGCTCCCACATTACGTGGTCATGTCTGTACGGGCCCTTCCCAAGCCTTCCCTTGGTTGTGGCTGTGCGAGGGAAATGCCAGCAGGAAGGTGCTTGCAGCCACACAGGCTGGGAAATGCAAAAATCAAACACAGCCCTTTGATGGAAGCCTTCCTCCACCCCATCGCAGCTCAGGAACCACATCTCTGAAGAGGAAAACAGCTCAAATACAGCCTTAACCACGATGCTGGTTTAAGCACCACCAGGCACAAAACCAAAACCAGCTTCCCACAGGGCTGAAGATGATCTAAACTCCATCAGCTCATTGGGACAGCAGCAGGACCAAACACCCCTAATACACCTGCCCCATCCTCACCCTGCAAACCAGTGTGAGCTGCTCCAACCCCAAGAGGTGGCTTTTCACATTGCAGAATTGTGTGTGTGTGCCAGGACAGCCTGCAGCGTTATCATCTTAATCAACTTTCGACCATGCAAGGTCCTTATCTTCACATAGCAGTTTCTCCCATGAGTGCCGCTGCAGCTCTACTCCAAGGGGTTTCTGCACATCATTTAGGTTGAACATACAGAGCATTGTAAGCAAAATCACTGAGTGCTGCTGGAACTTGCGCCGATTCGTAACCAAATGGCTTGGAACCAACGTTTTCATAAAAGGTGCTTCTGCCTCACCCTTTTCCTCTTGGGAAAGAGGATGAATACTGGAACCAAGAACAGCTTTGAGCAGAAGCTCCCAACAAGGCAGAAAACCCTTCTGCTTCACGACATGACCAGAGATATTCCCCTGGAATGGGGGCAAAGCCACGCCTGCAAACATCAGCAAGAATTAAATTTCTCATACAAAAATAACACTGAGCTTGCTAGCCACTACAACTAATATTTCAGAGGACTGGGGTTTGCATGGCTAGCCAACAACTCTAGAGTAAACCATACATGTAAGTCAATTAAATACCTCTCCACAGCACAGGTGACAGTGTCGAGGATCATCCAGTGCCTAAACAGTGGAACTGCTGGTTTTAGTTACAGGCAACAAAATGGTAATAAATATAACGTTGTGTCCCAGCTGCCAATTGACTAATATCATTAGAAAGTATATGTTGCACCAATTACAAAATTAATTATAAAGTCATGTCAGGCCACTCAGTTGGAAAACAATTATTTCACTTCACAACAATGAATGAGAGATGGTACCCCACCTGCATCAGTATGCAAATTGCAGTGCATTGCTTGGGACTAAGCCAGCTATCTTCAGCACTGGCAGGTACCCAAAATTACCTCATAGACTTCTGAGGCGTGAGATGGATGAGTATCACCTGGAAGAATCTGGTTTGGCAATGAGGAAAACTCAGCAGGTAAAGGTGGATGGCAATGAAGAATTACAGCCTTGGTGAACAAGTCCTAGTTTATCTGCAGTCAAGGAAAATTTCAGTTATAACAAGTGTTGGTGGTGCCACTACAGCGTGACAGAAGATCTGTGCTATGTATTTCCAGGGTAAAATTCCCGCATCTCACCTTACAGAAGGATCTTGGTCCTTCTCTGCTCACCCAAGAGATGGGCTACCAGACTGCTCTCAGCACAAGCTATTTCTACAAGGTTCAGCTGCGCTTGCACATACAAGAAAAATTACCCCAGCAAGTGATTTCAGTGGGTGATGCACACCTCATTCTCCCTATCCCCCCAAGCAGTAATTTGCCCTCTTCAAACCAAAGCATGGTGCCATTTACACCTCAGTAGCTTCCCCGTCCTCCTTCCACAGCACACATTTACACAAAACATTGCATCTTGACAACCTCAGGCATTAGCTTTAAACAGGGAAGTAATGAAAACTGACAAAAAACAAAGAAATAACAGCAAAAAATAAATCAGGCACCCTTCCTCCCCGCACACTTTCTCCATGAAACATCTGCAGCCCTGCCACAGCTGATGACATTCAGAGTCACGCTCGTTGAACCACCTCTTGTTACTCTGGGGACTTGCATCCTGGTTACCTGCAGTTTGAAAAACTGCACAGCAAAACAAAGTTGGCTGCCAAGGAACAGTACAGAGATTTCATATAGGGGTGGGTGCAATATATGTAAAAATAACTAAAATACACACACATTTGCATATGGTACCTGCTGGCATTTCCTTATCAATGCAAACAGCCTGGCCCTAATGCTTCCTGAGGCCATGGGATGATCAGAGGCGTGGATGCCCCTTGGCACTCTCAGGAGTTTTCCATGTTAATTCCTCAGCCCCGGCCTCTGGATCTGCGCTGGCTTTGGTATGTGGCTGCCATTGTCAAGCGTTGGCTGAGCATGCTTGATTCAGGGAAGAGTGATCTTGTCCCTGATAAAGGGGCATCAGTTTGCATCTTAAAGCACAGCGGGTTTAAATCTTCCGCCTCTCAGACTAAAAAGATGAATAAATCTTATGCAAATCCCTCCATTTAAAAACTGGGTGAGGACTAAAATTCTGCTTCCTTTGCAGTGGTTAATCCCCCCACACACCACGCACACTCACACAATCATACCAGTTAAAACAAATAAATCAGACTTACTTCTCCAAGCCATAACAAAGCCCAGAAGTCTGTGGACTCTATGCTGTGTTAGAGGCATTATCATTTTTGCACAGTTGCAGGGAGCTCTATTTATATAAACACCCGCATTGTTTCTGCTGCAAGTGCATGGCTGGGAGTATCTCAGCTATCTCGCCCTGGCCTTGGGACACAGCTCGTTGGGCTTAACGCTGTGACATGGCTTTCCCACTCAAGGCTAGCCTGGCTATGGCTGAACTTCACCAGAGGCCCCTGGGAGCAGCACGTTACAGCTTCACTCCGTTTATTCTCAGTGCACACTACTGAGGTAGAGCCCTCCCTGCAGCCTGGCCAGATCACCCTCTGCAGGGATGCTCTGTGCTGCAGCATCCCAAGGGACAGAGCCAGCAGGTGGGACAGGCTGCGGCAAGAGATGATGCCATTGCAGCCTTCCTCAGAATTAATAAATTGCCCTCCTGGTACCTTTCAATCAAACACTCCATTTAACTTATTTTTTTCCCCCTCCAGTCTTGAACTTCCATTCCACACACTGCCTCACAGCTCAGAGCTGCTGGCGAGCAGGAGGAGCTGCAGTAAATTTCCAAAATCCCAGTGGCTCCACAGTCGCAGTCAGGGTCGCATCTTCTAAAAGTGATTTGCAATTCTTTTCATAGCTTTCAACTTTTCTCATTCTTTTTTAAACATGCAACTTTTGCTATCTATTTTCCATTTTCATTTGATTTTCACAAGTCTGCCTTTGCTTATGGGAATGATATTTGTCCTTTTTATGAAGTTCTAAATTTGGTGCTTTTTCTCAGTTTTAATCAACTGTCTATATTAATTTCCTCTGCAATTCAGACATAGTTTATTTGTATCAGTTTCTCGAGCCCTATTCCCTCTTGCTGAATAAGTCTCAAACATACTCATTTCCTTATGATAGATTATTTTAATTACATTCTAATCCTCTTTGAAGTATATGTCATCTCTGGATGACTTCCATCCTTTTTGCAGTTTTACCTTTTGCATTGCCATGCCAGGGCTCAGCTCACCAATCCAACTCTGTGAGAGCACACAGGAGCACTTCAAGCTCCTTACTATCAGCAAAGTTTTGCAGAACATACTGGTTTATCTGCTTTCACTGCCAAAAGTTTGGCTGCAACCTAAGCAAGTTTAGATGGCTCATAAAACCTTGTGGGTAAGCCAGATAAATGAAAGTATTTAAATTCAAAGTGATGCTAAGACATCATTTATTTTCAGGAGTGCCTACCACTCCATAGATCTAACAACGTTGTGCCACAAAAGAAGCCTTAAATAAGGACAGGTGAGGGATCAAGGATGGCTGCGGTGGAGGTTTGGAGGCGGCTGGTGCAAGGTTGCTGAGCAAGCAGAGAGGTTGGGACCACTGCAAAACAGAGGGCTGGAGGAGGAGGATAATAAGGAAGGAGGTTATGCAGATCTTCAGAAGAGGTGACATTCCAGATACTACGAGAGGAGACACCAGGCAGGTGTGACACAGGGCTCCTGGGAGAGCAGGGCAGCAGCACCGCCCTCAGCCAT
Organism: Penelope pileata; assembly: GCA_013396635.1. NCBI lineage: Eukaryota > Metazoa > Chordata > Aves > Galliformes > Cracidae > Penelope > Penelope pileata. The sequence goes on from WBMW01004283.1 coordinate 592,992, forward strand.
CACACGGGGCAGCTGCAGGACTGTGTGTGATCTGCTTCATCTTAAACTGAGTGGATGCAAAAATCTTGCACACATTCAAGGACGGCCCTTGGAAGGCAGATCCATGTGGGATCCTTGGCCAGAGCAATCCCTGCAGCAGGGAAACCCTCTGGGCTGAGAGAAGCCAGAGGCTGGGCGTGCTCAGGAACCAATAAAGCTGTGATTCCAAAGGGAATGTCCATGAGGGGCTCAGCAGCTTTTGCAAAAGATCAAGACATTCATTTGCCTTTCATTTGTTACTGATTTCCGGAGGCATTTTGAAGATTTTTGAAACTTGTACACAGCACAACTTCATCTGGAAAACTTGCCAGCCAAGATCCGATATTAGCAAGCACGTCACCAGCAAGTCCAAGGGGTTTTTGTTCACAAGTTTCCTAGTAAAAAGACAGCAAACCACAGCCAGCATCCCAGGGTGCCGCCTTTGTGAGGAGCAATGGAAATAAAGCAGGGGGAAAGGGACGATCCTTGCATTGTCTGACACTTTGCGGTCATGGTCTAACCAGCCAGACAATTCCCATGAGAAAAGTCTACAAAGAAACACTGACTGGCTGAGCCTAATTAAAAAAAATCCCTAATGTACGGTTGCCACATTTAGCCTAGCCAGGACAAGAGCACAACCAAGACTTGTAGGATTAAAACCGATTGTGTTCGTCCGGTTTGATGCATCTTAAATCTTCACTCACAGAGGGTAGGTAGCCTAATACTTTTTGAATAACTTTGTCTTCACTCCAATAACCACACATCTGAGATCCCTGAGTCTTCAATCACTTTTTAAATTCCCGACTGCCTGCAGTTCTTAAAGCCCTAAACAAATGTTGCCTCTTTCCCTGTTCGTCTGCAAGAGACAGTAGCAGCTTTTGTTGCTGAGTGATAAACTTTGCCAATACAAAGAGGGTAAGGGAAGAATGGACCAAGCATATTGTGGGCCTTCAGCTAAGATGCAGAAGTAATTCCAGCTGACAAGCACTAATATGCTAAACTTAGCCATCTCCTGTTTAATTAAGTTTTATCAAAACTGCTGTCGTTTTGCACATCTTGAACAATTGGGTACACTTCTGAGGTGGTACTTAAAGCGTACCATGAATCTTAAAATGCTTAAATTCGATGAAATCTGTAGGTTCTAACTCCACTTCCATGGATTTTCTGCAGCGCTTTTTTCCCCATTTGCATCTCAGTTTGATTTTGTAGCTGTTATCATATTGCTATAACAAGAAGATTAACTTTCCCATTAGCCAGAAGTAAATACTTTTAACAGTTCAAAGCGGTGAATCCGAGGCACAAATCATTCTGGCTTTGCCAGCCTGGTAAATGGTAAAGTTATTCTGTCTCAGCAACAAAAGGTTTTCATCAGATACTCTAAAGTTTTGTCCATCAGATTTAGATTTGTCCAGAAATGCAAGACAGACTTTGCTCCTTCCCCCCCACCCTTGCAGAGCCAAAAAGCACAGAAAGTCAGAAAATTAAAACCTGCTGCATTATTCTTCAACATGGTATAAAATGTAATAAAATGCCAAATGTCTCTTTGCCCTCCCCTCCTCATCAAGTTGAATTATTTTTTTAAAAAAAACAGTGAAGTAGTTGCAACTCAGCCTACATCTCCAAAAGCTAAACAATTATGCCACAATAGGGGTATTTTGTTCACTCAGAAAAAAAGGTCTAATGAAAAACTATGTTGGTGGTTGAATCCATTTCCTTTAGGAGGAGCTGGCTGTAATCTCAGTGGGACTTGTGGTTTCAGCTATTCATACTGCTCATAGCAGTTTCTGTTTTTTCTCAAAGCAATGTAACCCAGCAACACAGAAAAAGCTGTGATTAACTTCTTCTGAGATACAAGATGTCACAGCAACGCAAGTTGCCTCTTCACTGAAGAGAATCATAAATCTCAATTGCTCTGTCTTTATTGCACAGCCATCTCACGTCCCAGACAGAGTCTAAAGGGAAGTTACAAGTCACTGACATTTCTCTTCTACCCCAGCACAAGCTGACAGTGGGCCTGTAACTCTCAGACCAGAGCTCATCCATCAGAGCTGCATCTCCGAGAGCCTGATCCATAGCCTCAGTTTGTCACCAACCAGGAGAGCTTTAAAGTTAACACGCATTATATAGCTGACATAGCCCAATGAATAGCTATCAATTGTCTACAAACAGAAAACTTTTTCTTTAATTTGTACGCAAACGTCCCTATGCATTGGAATGGAACCGGAAGGGAATGTCTGTGCATCAAAATCTTGAAGTATATACTATTAAAAATAATGTACTAAAAGCTGTTGTCAATCCTGATAAATTCACAAAGATCTAAGAGAATAATAATATCAAGAAAAAAACTAGAAAAAAGAAGAAAAGGAAAACAGGAAAAAAAATTCTTTCCCCGCTCTGATGATCTCTCCAAATCACAAAGGTAGCAAACTTTCTGAGGCTCAGCTGGGCAGAACACCAAAACCCGGCACACAGGGAGACGATAGGATCCCACCGCCCACCCAGCAACGCTGCAGACGACTCATCCAAGTGCTGAGGGCAGCCAGCATCTCCAGGCCCGAGCAGCTGAGCCAATTTTAACACTAACTCATGGCAGTGTGACAAACGCCGGAGCTCCTGCGAGAGCAGCGGCCAGCCACGCGCCCGAGCGGGACCGCGGCCCCACGCTCCTCCGTGGCCAAGCTCTGCACTCTGCTCTGGGACAAAAAGCAGCCTTCGCTAATGAACACTCCGATACGGTCACTTTTTTATGCTCTGGGGGTTCTATTTTTCTGAAATGACAGGTTCTATTATCTGCTGTGTGTATTAAAATCAGCCTTTCGGCTCTTCCATTAATACCAGATCCCCAAGTCAGAACTCCAGGCAACATGAAGAAGTGATGCTTCCAGATCAGGGCGGATCTCTGACAAGGCGTTTGACGTGGCCTCTTTTCATGTCTCTTGGGTAATTTTTTCCCCCTTGCTGCAGTCCTGAACTCAGGGTTTCCAAATTGCTCTCCAGCAGCAGTTATTTATTATGATCCTGTCCTACAATGTCATTTCCCAAGCACCCAGGTGCTGCAGAACTAAGAAAGAAAGAGGCCATTCCCTGCTATCAAGAGCTATGAAATATCTCGAGAAAAACTGGTGAGGGTTAAGCAGATGGGTGCAAGATGAGAGCAAAGCAATCCTGGGGGTGAAAAGCACAACTTTGGTGTTTTGTGAAGTTGAATTTTTTTTCTGTTTAAAAAAAAAAAAAAAGAGAGAGAAGACTCATCACAACCAAAACTTATCACAACCAAAGTAACATGGAAGAAAAATCTCTCTGACCAGGACTAAAATACACTGCTTTCCTGAATCTGAACACACGCAGTGGGTCTGGTTTCTGCCCAGGACTCACAATACTGGTGCCTGTAACTCCACATTTACCCCCTCCCTTTGCTTCCCTGCACAGCAGCTGAGCCTGCCCCAGTGAAACGATGTCAGCTGAGCAGAAACAACAAACTCAAAGCAGGCAGCTCCAAAAGAGCCCTCTGACATGTGGGAACGGAGCATCTTTACCCATCCGTGCTGCCCTGTTTGGGAAGCAATCCTTCAGGAGCCAGCTATCAGCTCCTAATGACTAGCTTTGTTACTTACGGCCCCACAATGAAACAGAGGGTGGCTGAGGTTACCACGCTGTGGTAATAATCAAATATAAGGGGATTAGAATCATTAAAAGCTAATCAGGATAGAATTATATATTTTTAATTAGCAGCTGCTGTGCGGTTAAAGCACTAGAATCCTCCAGCTGCTTGCTGGTAAGTGCAACCAACAGAACGCTATTTGAAGTGCAAAATACATACTTTTACATGGAAAACATATAAAGGAAATTTAAAAATTGCTTTAAAAATAATAGATGTTGTAAAGCCTCATTATAGATCATTCTTTTTGCTTTCAGCATTGGAAAGATTCTTTTTTTAAACCCATAAATTCTTGTATTTAATCTTATACTGAATGCAGGCCAAACATAAAAAGGGAATCATTTACAATACATTGTGTATATCGTTTCTTCAAACCACAAAGTAGTTACCCGTAAATCCTCCAGCATTTGGTATAAACATATAGTGTTTGTCTACTCATTGTAAGTCTAGAAAAGGACATATTTCTGCAGAGCCTTAAGAGCCATTCACTGCACGAATAACGGAGGCTGAATAAAACTTGTCATTTGGATTTTCTTGTAACAACACACTTTAATCCAAGATTCCCAAGTAGAGAAACAGATCTCTGTGGTTTCTATAACCACTCCTGTTCATACTGCTGTATTTTTAAATTATTCTTTAGTTGCATCTTAGCTGAGAACCTTTCTACACTATCACAGACTCTGCCAGCCACCAGTCCCCAAAGACCTTGCTTTGTTTGAATATAAAGCTAACTCAACAGCCCATCCACAGGAAAAAAAAGCTCGTTCTGTTGCAGGGTGTTCAGCTCTAAGGAGGCTGTGCAGAGCATGCAGATGCTTGCCAAGAAAAGCTGCTCTCTTAGCACCCAGATTTGGCAAAAGTCTACTAAAAAACCCCAAACAGCAAAGCAGTTGGTCTTGTCTTCAAACGCGTTCTTCAAGTTCCCAGTGTTAGATCAGCCTCCTCCCCCAGCCCAGCAGCACTGTCACGTTTTGGCCTAATGCAGGGCAGCAGCAGGGCTGCACCTGGGCACGGATAAGCCCCTCATTCCCAGCAGCTTTGTTAACCAGTTCCTTCCACTAATAAAAATGCCAAACATGATGTGTTGTTGAAGATGTCCTGCAGACCCCTCTTCCTCACCCTTAACTACATCAGAAGTAAAATTAACACGGAAGATGGGAAGACTCACACGGATTGCCAACGTACACCAAGACACAGGTTGGCTTGGTTCTGCTGAGGATCAACAAGTTCTTTGTCCTCTGCATAATCTCATTTTGATCACTCCACGTCCACCAAGTGTGGGCATCTCCTCAAGCCAAGGCGGTCGGACAGCCTGGTCTGGGCCCAGCACAGACCGCCTGGGCCTCACCTTGCACAAAGGGTGATGCTTCACAGCCTCCAAGACCTCTCTTAGGGGATCCTGTAAAGATCCTGCTGCTACAGAAGACAAATGTCCTTAGATTTAGCTACTTCTGACGAAAATGTTTTCTCTGAAATACCTGCAGCACAATCCAGACCGCACAGGGTCTGCTAACAGAAACTGCTGTTCCAAAGAGTTTTCAACTCCTGAATAACATCCTCTGCCAACTCAGGAAGCTTTGACTAACTATCGGGAAAAGCTAACTCAGAAAATCCAGCAGCCACAATGTGACTTCAGGATCAAACACTCCACTGCTGATTCAGACTTGATACAGCCAGCCCTGGAAAAAAAAAAAAAAAACAGGCCTCCTCCTCGGGTAAATCGTCGGGCCTCAGAGATGTGTGATGCCAGCAAGCCTGTCCTCATCAATACCACACAGAAGTAACACCCCAAATATTATCACAAACATGGCACTTTGAAGTCACAAGAGCAGATCCATCCCTGCAGACACCCCCTATCAAGAAGAGATGAGCAGTGGAATCAAAGGCTTCCACACAGCTGTGGCATGGGGCTGCACCCAGGCAGGCAAATAACAGGCAAAATAAATTGCCCGTAGCATGACATAGCTGCAAAATCCTAGAGGTTTTGACAGTTTTGCAACATCTTTCTTTCAACTCTACCCCATGCTGGGACTTTAATCTGTAGGGCTGTAATGGTACTATCAGCAATGTTAGAGGCGAGACTAAAAATAAACATGGGACAAGAAAAATGCAAAGCTCCTCCTCCCCGCGAGGTCTGGAGGGAATTTCCTGAGTCAGGCAGACTGCCCTCTTCCTTGTTTACTTGTTACCAAGTATGAATTTTCACAGCAGCGTGTGTGGTTTTCACAGAGTTTTCCAAGTTAAAGCCAACAAGACTCTAATGTCATAACACTAAACATCACTAATCCTGTCCGGAGGGCTGGGAGCCTTGCTGCTTCCCTGCCACGCTGCACACTGCATGTCCATGTCAAATATAGAAGTCTTAGGGCAAATACCGTCCATTAGGCCATGGGATGGACACCAGTTCCCTCAGTGGCCTGCAACGTTTCCAGCATCTGAGATAACCTGCCAGATCCATTAAGGTGTATTTACCACTGAATAAAGACAGCATCACACGATGTTCACAGGAGCTGGAAGGTCTGTCCTTCTACAATACACTTCTCCAGAGGCATTTTGGGAAGAAAAACTCAGCTTTTCTCCCTGTGGCACCCACGGAGCATGCAGCAGCCACTACTACAACTGACTTCAGAGCTATATAAAAAGTTGGCACAAACGTTTGTTTATGAGGAGCTAAAAATTAAGTTTTAAAATAGCACAACCATCAGTAATGGCTCAGAGAGTCACATTCTTCTCCCATTTCAGCCTCCTCCCCTTTGGGACCTCCTCTTTGCCCAGTAGCCTTCCCAAAATGGCCTGCAAACAGGGCAGAAACCCCAACAAGAGAGGAGGGGAGAAATCGCATACTGAAGAGCTGAAGGAAGAGGCTCATGCATGGATGCTCAGCAGCTCGTGGAGTGCTTGCTGTTTTCTCAGGAACAACACTGCAGCAGAGACCACTCCGATTTGCAGCGACTTGGTACATTAGATGCTGCAGTATTTCATGAAAATTTTAGGAGGTTCCTTTATGCTCTCAAACTAAAGTGCACACTTTTTCCATTTCATGACATGCAGCTCTCCACGTACCCTTGTTCACCTTCCCTACCCCGAGCACACACAAGAGGAAAATAAAAGACTTCAACTTTGCAAACCTTCAGCCGAAGCCAGCATTCTGTAGAACTATGAGTTAAGTGCAGGAATACTTCACTTCCAAACCACAGAGGCTGTAACAAGTATGGGTTTTAATTGGCTGGTACAGGAGTTGCACAGTCAGAATCACAAACTGGCAATGAAATCAGCTCTTCTGCACTGCCCATTGCTAAACTTTTGCCCTTGTCTGCAACGTGGTGTGTCACAGAACTAATTGAGTGCCCATGGAAAGAACTAGAGAAGCATCTAAGAAAAAAAAAAACATCAGCCCAGAGCTGGCTAACTGACACAACACCTTACATTCCTTCCCAAAACAGATTCTAGTTGTGCAGGGATCTATCCCTGACCACAAAGTGATTAATTTTTACCATGTAGTATACAGCATCCTCTCTAGATATTGCATATAATTTAAAACCTGACTCTTTAGAGCTAGTAATTTCAAACGGCTCACTACATACTTAAAAATCTAATTATCTAGAATTAGAAATGAGACTCTTTGAAAAATAACCGTTCCCAAATGACAGAAACAGTCTCTATCAAGCAACTACTGCAGGTTTTGTGGCTTAATTTATTTAACACAATCTTCATAGTCATTCACAAATACGTACAAGTTCTCCTTTATGGGGTTACAAAGCACAAAGTGATAGATCACATGTAACTTCATATTTGAAAAAAAAAAAGTTGGATTAGTAAGGAGCAAGACTGTATAGCAAAGCCTCCCTTTCATCTGGTGCAAAAAGCTTTGAATCTCATAAAACAGCTGTAGTAAACTTTAAAGCCACAGTATTTTCAGTTAGTGGGAACGCATTGCTAGGGTTAATGGAAGTTTTACAGTTTATTTCCTCCATCTACTTATAACCTTCTTGTTCCTGAATGAAGAAACACACTCCAGGCAGAGTAAACAAAAATGGCCAAAAAAAAAAAAAAAAAANNNNGTAAAAAAAAAAAAAAAAAAAAAGGCAACAAGAACTTCAGGTGCACAACTTTTAAATCAAAAAGCCAGCTGACCTAAATAACAGCAGTACATAGGAGAAAAACACGGCAGTATCTTCGTGCAGGCAGATGAGGAATTGCTGCTCTCGGCCCCTTCTCTCGTGCAGTGCTGGAGGCCAGGCGCAGCCCTCGTGAGGCAGCTTCTGTCTTGGCCGAGGCCAGGCTCAGAGTGGGGCCGTGCTGCCATGGGACTGAGGCATTTGAGACAAAACAGAGCAGAATTTGAACACGTCGGTAGGCTCAGCTGCTGGCCACAGGCATACATTGTGTTTTTACCTGCACAACTTCTTTTTAAACCGGGCCTTGTCCCCAGGGCTCCACAATAAAGAAGTTGCTCATACAACACACAAAGTCAGGAGCTTTGGACATGTCGGGACAAATCCCACCAAATGTAAATTGAAGCAATGTGCAGTCTTTACACTGGCATACATGGCCCTAGAAAGAGAGAAAGGAGCATCTGACTCTCAGCTCTGCACAGAACGATGGCCTCAAGTGAACTTGGGTCCATATATGCTAAAAATTAGACCAAAAAAGAAGCTGATGCAAGCAAAACTTTCCCGCTTGTTTGGCCCCATCACCAACATGCCAACACCAGCATGCTCAACTTAAAGGCATTTACTTCAACTTTCTGGTACATACTCTTGTCCTTAATTATTCAAACAAATGCACTGAGCTTGCTCCCTCCATACTAGTGACAACGGACTTCATTAGCACATCACCAGTGGAACATTAACCCCAGCGTTCTTCTGGGAAGAGACTGGAGTGCAGGAAAGCAAAGTGGTTCCCAGAGTAAATAGGGCACTGTTATTAAAGAAATGTGTTAATTATCAACCACAAGAATGAGACTGTGGGAACACAACAGCAACCTGGTCCAGCTTGTTACAATTCTGGATGTTGGACAAGTAGAAAGTGGCCCAAATGTGTTGCAAGAAGAAAGAAGTTGGTTTTGTAACAGCTATTTTGGGGTGTTTGGGGTGCGCTGATTTTATTAGCCAGGGATACAGCAGCCAGCAAGGCAGGTTTAATAGTCATTAAAAATATATTTTATGTCTGGCATCAGAAACAGATCAGACGTTTTTTCACATAACACGAATAGACAAAGGCATAATTTATATTAAAAGTAAAGAAAGGAAAAGAAACACCAGAAACAAGGCCTCCATATAAAACCTCTGTGCTGCCGGGCATGAACTGCCTGTGTACAACAGATCAGGGCAGCCTCCCAGGGACAGGTTTTTCTTACCAGCGGGTGCCAGTTTCTAATGCTCTCTTCTAAAATGCATGTTATTAGCCAGAATCTGCAACAGGAAATGAACTGAAAGGCAATGGTGCATCCTATAGCAAAGAAAGCAGCAGCATTCCAGCACTCGGTTAATTTCCGGAACCGACTCACCAGAGAAATACAAAGCCAAGATGCAGAAACGTAGCAAAAAGGTGGCAAAAATGTAGGGGAAAAAAAAAAAAAAAAACCATAGCAAAAAATTGTAACTGCCAAAAATCACTCCATCACACCAGCTCAAGCTTGCCATAAATGATAGGCTCCTGGAGATTGAAAAAATAAATAAATCCAAACCAATATTACAAAACTAGTGGGTATAAATAGAAGTGCCAGGATATGACATGCCTTCAAGATATAGAAAGCATCAGGATTGTCCTCAGATTGCCTCTTGACTGCTGCCAAACCCAGCAAGCATCCCTCTCTCAGGCAACGGGGCTTTCCCAGGTGGAGCAGTGCGGTGACGCCAACTCGGTACCACTAAGGGCACAGCACCTCTGGGCCAGGAGGGACTGGGTTGTGCTCTCGGTATCACACGTTGGGTGCAGCCCCAAACCATGCTGGGCACACACCAGTGTGACCTGTGCTCGGTGTTGAGCACAGCGGGTCCCCCAGTGGGGACCTAACATGTGCAAAGGTCCATCCAATGAGCATTGGCTCATCGTGGTGGTGACCGATTGTGCACACGTGACATACTTTAAAATAAGAGAAAACAGCCTTTTTGACTGAGTCATTTTTACTTTTACAGCAGCTAAAGTCAGCCCTATGGCTTTGCATATAGCACCTGCACACGTACTTTCCTTCTGGTAAAGCGTCAGTAATTGAAAACGTTTAAGCAGAAGATCTTTTGTCATTTTGCGAAGCATTAACAGCACTCAGAGCACTTCCCTGCTTTAAAGGACATTACAGCCGCGTGGCTGCAGACACAAGTTTTCCTGCCCAAATTATGGGTTTCATAACACTTGGAACAGCGTTTCCAAAAAGCAAAGACCTTGCAGCATTCCTCAGCCACTTTCCCTGTTGTCCCCAGCGTCTGAAGCAGGGAGATAGTTGACTTTTCATGTCTAAGCTCAGGCACTGAAAAAAATAAAATAAATCCTCATCCAATGGGAAGTTGAGGAAAAAAACCCAAGCAGCTGTGTGTGAAAATTACATGAAGGCAAAAACCACTAAGTGTAAGCCTTAGGACAGAGAAACATTCAGTCAAGTGCACAAATGCCTTCCACGTGTTCTGGATGGAAAGAAACTGAATTTTTTAAAGACTAACATGGAAACTGCTTTAAGCAATTTGTCATTTTCAATAGAGCTTCTGCAGCAAAAGAGAGATGTAGACAAGTTAAACAACTTCCTGCTGGAGTGGCTGCATGTGACGCTTAAACTCCTTCTTTCAGTCTTCTTAGAAAAGGAATATTTATATTTTTGCCATTCAGGAAGACTTTGAAACGTCATTGCTGTTTGATTTTATTTGTTAAGAGGAAATGCAGAGTTGAGAGTAAAGGAAAACACTGCAAATACCTTCCTGTATTTTTTAACTTTGGTTCAGGCAGCCTGGTGAGCAGGTGCCAATAAACATGAGTATTTCAGATTTACCTAAAGAACAGGGAAACTAGAAATATTTCCTGTGTTACAACTTAAATCTTACCTGGAGCTTTGATATACATGAAATACAGAGCTCAGTTTTAGAGCACCCATGTGCTCAGCTTGACCTTGGGACACTTTTTATGGCAAAAAGTCCTCCAAAACATGATCCACTGCAATGTGTAATGATGCTAAAGTCTCTCCTGCATCAGGGATTGTGAGGAATCAGACACACAACAAATATCCCTCACTGCTTCTGCTGCTGTCCAGACCACTATCAGCATTCTGCAGCAGATGGAAGGCTCTGCAGAGCCGGGACCTGGGAGAGGAGCAGGCTCAGCACAGCACGGAGGTGCCCAGGAAGATGCTTGAGGTTTCCTAAAATCAGAGCAACAGGAGCAGACCAGCAGCAAGTGCACAAATGTCCCCAGTGTCACTGCTGTCCATGACAGTGAATTGTGCCTCCACCTGCACCCAATACATCATTTGTCAGTAAAGTATGTAAGGTGGCTAAAAAAACCCCGGCATTTTTAAGGAAAAGTTTTTAAACCCTCCTATGGCGGCACTCCACCAGATCTGGAGGAAGGAAGGTTCTGCAGGCAGCAGAAATGCTGTTTTTTCAGAAATAACATGAATTACTTCATCCAGCATCTTCTGAAAAGGGCTCACAGCAGAAGGCAGATGTAACCTTCCCTGCCAATTCGACTGCAGTGCGCTGTACTCACAGCCAGGGGCAAGATCCCATCCCACCAGGGCAGCTTCCATGACAGCAGATGTCGTACCCAACGAAACCGACGTGAAATAGGGTTTGGTTAATTCACTGCAGCCTTTGAACGTCAGTGAGCCCTCAAAGATTGTGATGACTTGCCCAGCCTTTATGCAAACAGCAATTTCCATGCTGGTTTAGACAAGCCTCAGCACCGATTAGAGCATCTTTTACAGACAGACAGACGGAAGAAGCCCTCTGTGATGTACTTACTGTGCTAACACACACTTAAATTTAAGCCCTCTCATTTTCACTGGGGCTTTTCTCCCGTGTAACAGCTTCAGCAGATCCAAATTCACACACTGACTGCTTACCAGTCCACAATGCAATCACATTGTCCTATCCCAGCTCAGAACTACACAAAGAAGACTGCAGTCAGCTCCTGGAAAACCTGATACGTGCACAACTAGCAGCTGGAAAACTGGCAGCAGAAAACAGAACTAAATGAAAAAGCCACCTTGGATAGTCCCCAGATCATATCTCAGCTTTGCAACGCTTTGCCAGCACGTAGTAAGAAGCCCATAGGGAGAAGGCTGGATTGCATGGGGAAGCACTGCAGTGGCTGCCCAAGCATTGTCCCCTTCCCCTTCTCAGTGCTGCTGGGAGCAGCCCAAAACCACAGCACAGCAGTGATGGGGAGCTGAGATCGGGGGCATGGATCCCGACCACGTGCTTTGTGCTTTCCCCCCACTGGCATCACTGAGACCTCACAGCCCCTCTCGCGCATTTCTCCTGCCCTGCACCCAGGCAGGGACAAGTCCGTGGGCTTATGCACAGCCTGGACAAGAGCCTCTGGTTTCACCAGGCTTGAAAGAATGCCATCATTTACCCACATCTTCATTTCTTCTTCCACCCTCATAAAACCAGTCACCGTCTGTTAAAGTGTAACTTTCACCTGCCTTTGGAATGAGGGAACCCAATGCCACGTTATTGCCTTTTAAGGGCCAGCGAGCTGCCAGCAGGGCGAAACCAGGCACCTTCCCCAGATAACCCTTAGAGGAGTGCTCCAGTTTTCCCCTCCCAAAATGACTCACGGGAACCAGGCAAAGGTCCCAGCAGCAGCTGCCCCATAGCGCTGGGCAGGGAGTCAGGGTTCTGCCCCACTGAGGTCTCATGAATACACAAATACCATGTTCCTGCAGAGATTAATTCAGGCATCACTGACGCGTCTTCACCAAGGGAACAGCACAGAGCAGAGCATAAATGTTTTTAACAGGTTCAGAGGCTGCCTGTGCATCCCATAAGGAGGGAATGGGCATAGGAATTGTTTGGGGTCATTGCAGTGGTGGTTTTATGCTGCTCCTTTTCAGCTTTCAAATAGCGGTTCCACCAAAAAGCTTTGCCATTTATTGTGAATTTTACAGCATTGGCTGCTTGACAGCCTGAGCTGCTGGTGTCATGGGATAAGTTTCCACTAAAAAGAAAAATAGAGAGAGAAAAGAATCCAGAACTCCTTACCAAAGCAGCAAAACAATATGAACGCTAAGTGCAAAAATTACAGATACCTCTATAAACACACACCAATCACATGGCCTAGCAGCCTCACCCAGGAATTCTAACTATTTTGATAGGTGATGCACAATGTTTTCACAGACTCCTCCTGTCTGGCTGAGTGCAGATAGAAAACTTTCCCCTGGACGTAACCCTTGGACCAGCAGCACAGAGCTGCTGCCCTCAGCGCCCTGCCCGGGCTCTGCTCCGAGCCCTGCTGTGCCTCCTCCTGCAGAAGGCAGCTCTGGGGGCTGAGCAGCCTCACTCCACGGGCAGCAAACAGCCTCCAGCCACGGGAAGGATTGAGGCAGGCTGTGCTTCACGTTCTGACAAAAATACCTCCATGTGAATTTAGGTCAGCGATCGATACTCTCAGCCAGTCCATACTTCTTCATTTGAAATAAATAGAGAAAAATGGGGAAAGACAGCTCTGCTAAGCACAGGACAGTATTCTCCAGCTCATTTCTCCATTTGGAAGCAGTCTGATTTAATAGCAGCAGGTGACAGGGAGGAGTCCACAGCTCACACAGCCTATACAGAAGTTGACAAACCACTGCATACCATTGCCGTGCACGTTTGATATTTGCACATAAAACACAAAATTTAATGGGATAAGGGCAGAAGACAGGCTAATAAAAATAAAATTAAAAAATAGCTGAACCCCAATAAACAAACGAGTTATGATTTACTTCAAACGCAACCCAGCCTGCGATGCTGAGCAGATAGCAGCGGACATGCTCCCCAGTCACACTGCTGCCATTCCTTTCAGCCACAGCTCAGTGCAAATTAAGACAATATTCTATATTAGTCACTTCATTGTTTAAGGAAAAATGCATACCAGAGACAGAGCACACAGTTCTTTGTTCTGCTTGAAACCAATCCCTCTGTTGCCCCTAGGATAAGTGAGAACAATGCCGGAGCAGCACCGCCAGCCACCAGAGCCCCGCAGCTCTGATGCTGCACAGGGGATGCTCAGCTGGGGACAACGATGTCCCCAACACGCAGCCAGAGCACGGGCTTCTCCCCACACCCACTGGCCACCAGCTAGCCCAGGGCACGCTGTGCCACACATCCCCAGCTGTCCCCGTGCAGGCTGTCCTCCAGCAGCAGCCCGGGGCAGCATGAGCTATTTCAGGCACCACATCCTCACGGGGATCCCACAGCAAAGCTGCATCCTAGATTATACATCGATGCAGGCATTTAGGGTAAGCAGAACAAAACGATGTTTGTCCAGACTGCCCTGGGAGAGTGGTCTGTAATCAGCTGGAAACACGCTTCTCCGGTCCTGCGGAAAGCTTTCCTGCCTCTGCTTTTAAGGGACGTGCTGATGCGCAGCAGATCCTCTCCCAGTGCTCACCTCCCATTGACAGGCAGGAGACAGCCACACATCGGTAACAAACCCAGCAGGGAGCAGGGAAGTCCATCCTGAACCCAACACTCCAGCATCCTTCACATATCTCCTGCTGAGCCGTCCTCTCTGCCCTTCCTCCAGGCACCCTCAGCTCCCAGCAAAGCACCCGTTAACTCTTCCTCTGAAAGCCCAAGCCCAAGCCCCAAGAGATCCTCCTGCATCGCTGGTGCTCAAATTGCTAACTGGGAGCTGCATGCACACCTTTGGACACAGAGGAATATGTCTGTTCCTTGCATATTCCTCGCAATTTTTAAGAAAAATCTTCCCACAGTTATTCTGAAGCCCAGTCCTTACCTTTCCAGTTTAACCTGTTTGGAGGTTGCTTTTGCTTATGCATTCCCCCCTAAAATAATAATAATAATTAAAAAAAAAATCAAGACATCTGTCTGTCATCACTTTGGGCTGATATCCGCTCAGCATGGGACCTTCACCGCAGCAGTAAGAGGAGCTGAACGTGAAAGTTTTTTCTGAAAGCACACAGTATCTGCACAGCTTTGTTTGTGTTGAGGGAGTGGTTGGATTTTAGGCAGCTTCTTTTTCAAAGGCTTTTTGTTAATAACTAAATGAAAAGAAAAAAAAAACAGGGCTGAGGTTTTCCCCTTAAAAAGCCACTGTGATTAAGGATATGAAGAAAAGTCGGTCTCTTCCCAACATAATTGTACAGAGGCACTGACTTTGGGTTCCAAAATTACAGATGTATAGTCCAAGACAATGGGCTCCTTCCTCAAGGATTGGCAAACCATGCAAAGCTGCTTCTTTATTCAAATGCATTGCAATTGTGAGTGCCTCTGCTTCCCTTTGCAAGCAGCCTTCCTTGTTTGTTTGTTTTGGGGGTTTGGTTATGTTTCATTTACAGAGACAGGACACCTTGCATCACTTACACCCCACGTACCAGTGATGTTGTTTAGTCTAATAGAAGACACTCAATGAAAACCAACAAATATTTTTACTACTATTTTCTTTTAAGTTATGATACAAACCCCCCGCAATATAAAAACAGGAACTGTTCTCAGTCAAAATCAAGTCTGTAAAACTGTAACCCAAAACATCGGGACCTGAAGGAAAAACCACTTTGCTTCTGAAAGGCTTACTGGGGGCAGTTAAAAAAATACATATGTAGGTTTAAAGTATATTGCTAACACAAAACTGTTCAGCACAGATGATGCCAAAGCCAGAATGGGAATCTAGCTGAGAATGGTGCCTTCATTCCAGCCTGCAGCCGCAGAACAGCTCTGGAAACCATTGGAAATGCCAGGAGACAGAGAATGGATGGAACGCGTGACCTATGGAAAGTGAAGGGTGGATTTGGACAGAACCATCCCAGCTACCCTTGAGCCACGCCACCTCAATGGGGCCAAGAAGGATGCTGGCCCACCTACCTGGTCTGGAAGAAAAAGAAAAAAGAAAAAAAGAAATTCGAGCCTGCCAACATACCAGCCCAGGGTAAAAGCTGCCAAGATGCTCTGGAAATAGGCAGCCTCTGCCACAGCTCTCCATCAGATCAGCAGAAAAAAAATTCTGGCTGATAGCCCAGGCTTAGGTTTGTTTCCCAACACTGGATCCCTGCAGAGACCCCCAAACTCAGAGCACAGCACACGTTTCACTCACGGCTCTCGAGGCAGAGCAAAAAGCCACAGCGTGTCCCCAGCACTGCGCAGGGAGCAGGAGGTGATGCCCATGCACTGCACTGCTCACCAAAACCAGCACTGCGAGCCCAAAATACAGAGGGAGAAAGCAAAATATCGAGTGTCAAGAGGCAGAGGACATGATGGTAGCGGTGAAAATGGTGTTTTTCAGGAGCTGCTCCTGCATGCTGAGATGCTGCCGTCCCACCAGCAGTGCCTTCAGTGATCATCCAGCACAGGGAGAATGATGCATCCCTGAGCCTTCGGTGTGAAAAGGTCACTTAACACGCAGTTTCCAAAAGGCAAAAAAAAAAACAAACAAAAAAACAAAACAAAAAAAAACAAATATGACTTATTCTGCAGGAATATAGAGGCAGAGGATCTCAGATTTTGCTGCTGCAGGAGCTGGCACCCAGACATGGAGGGAGCTGAGCACCAGCCCCTGAATGCCCGCTGAGCCCAGCAAGGATCCCTGCACCCAGCTAACTCCTACTAAACCTCTCATACTGCTTCCATAAATCCATGGCTCTGTGCATACAGAACCACTATTCCACGCTTTTCATCAAGAATCGTAACTCACTGGCAGCCCACAAAGATCAAAAACCTGCATGCCTTGATTGATGAGTTCCAATCGAAGCAACAGAACGCAGGGGAAAAAAGAAGAAGAAAAGCTGAAATAACTAACATCCTCAGCACATGTCTGGACTAAAGAATGTAAATTAGAATCTTAGTCGATTTTTTTTTTTTTTTTAAAGAAACATCAATAGAGGTCCTCAGGATGCTAGCCTTGCCCACAGCTCAGACATTGCTAATTCAATAGAAAATGCCCTTGAGGCAGCAGCATCTTCTCAGTTTCCTTCAAACGGAGCAATGCTGAACCACAACAAATGAGGGACTTGGTCACCCAAATCATCAGCTCTGCACAGCCACAGAAACGCTGCTCAGAAGATTTTCACCACTTCATGGAGCTGCCTCAGGTGAGCATTTCCCTGTGTGTGCAGCCACTGCTGGAGGGGTGGGGACACTTCTCAGGCATCAAAGAAAGAGATACAGAAACAGTCAGAAGGTTCAGGAAGGACCACAGCCTGAACCAGAACAAGGTGACAATCCCAAATGCAGAAATACAACGAGCTGCTGATGGTTTGGTTTTCCAACCTGTTAAAAGGTTAAATTTAAATTTCTAATGAGACTTACGGAAGATGAATCTTAAATCTCACACGAGCAGTTCGATAATTCACTCATGCAGGAGTTGTAACTGTCTTAAAAAATAAACTGAAACAACACGCAGGATGGTGTTAACATCTTATTTTGCAATGCTGTTGAAATACTGCTCATAATGAGACTTTAATTGTGATTTAATTGCGCTGTGATCTGACTGTCCATAAAGAGGGAGCCTGGAGTCCCATCACAATGGGTGGAAAGATTAACCTTATTGTGAAAACCATAATCCCATTTCACGCCATTAAAAGGATCGTATTAATTCCTGAACACTTCTATAACTCAAGGATGTGGCACTTGGGTGCTCAGTCAGGGCCCCAAGCAGGACGGTGGCTGCTTTGCCACAGGCAGGAACAGCTCCCACATCCCAACATGTACTGGGCTGTAAGCTCAGCACAGCGAACATGAGGTCTTCCAACAGCAGTATTCCTGTAGGCAGGCATACGTGCTTCATGACTATTAAAGGCAGTACCACTTTAAAGAGAGAAAATTACTGGTTTGTAACAAAATGTATGAGAAGTGATGCAAAAAAGAGACCCTGTCCTCTTTTATTTTACGTGTCGGCAGTGAGGGGCCCTGCCTAGCGCTCACCCCAGAGGGTCACTGCTGAAAACAGACCTTATGAATCTAAAATGCACAAACATCTCCACATTTTGGGTGGCAAAGCTTTCACTCTAAATCCACTTAGGTCCTCAAAGAATTGGGGCCAAATGGAAAAAATGCTTACAGAACGACCAGCACTCAGCTACACCACGAATAAAGGAAAACACTTTTTGGAGCTATGTGTGGCATCGCAGAAATCAGCTCCTAGGAAGAGGAGAGCTTGCTCTCTCTAAGCTGCTTTTCCCTTCGTGGGCCCAGCAGAGACAGCTGAGCACCCAGAACGGGTAGAGGAGCTCTGCTGCAGCTCACGGTGATGCTGGGTGGCACGAGGTGCTCAGTGCTGGCCACCAACAGAGTGACACGCTGCTCCCCCAGGTCTGCAGAAGTACTCCATGCACACAGATGTACAGATGCATCAACCTTTTTTTCTTCTTTTTTACATAATGTTCTCCATTAAAAATATAAGCCAGACACTGGCTCACACAAACTTTTTGAAAGAAGCAGTTTTTATTCACTTGGGTTGATGGAAATGATTTCAACGCTTCATGCTTGGCTGCGGTAGCCAACGCCAGCCTGACATTGCAAGTGCTCAGCCACCACACCGTGCCTTAGGATTTATCTTAGGGCCAAGTTAATGTTTGAAAAGAAACAAACGCAGCTGATAGCACAGGGTAAACACTGATCCTTTCTGTTTGGGATCGCGCCTGCTCCTGTTTGCCCTGAATGCAGCTAAAAAAAAGCCACAGTTCCTCCCTACTGCAGGATCACCCAGCTCCAAAGTGCCATGGAAATTATTAATTGCACTGAACTGATTGAAATGCCTTGAAATACAAGGAAATTGGTTATTTAGAGCTCTGTATCCTGAGAAAGACTTTTTAGGGAAGCAAAACTGAAAAGCAATTTAAAAATAAGTGTATGCAAACACCAGCTCTGACAGATCTCCTCACCCAGCTTGGGCACACGTCATCGAACCAAAGGGTACAGAAATAAAAGGCCATAACATGAAACCTCTCCGAACGTGTCCCTCCCTCTCAGGGGAAGAAGGGAGACCCAACTATCTTGCCTTAAATGAAGCATCATGTGATGGACACAGCCTCAACTCTCCCCATGTGAGGAGGGCATGGCCAACTCCTGCTCTGTTGGGCCACACTCTGTGATCTGGGGCACAGACGCAGAACGAGGCACCCCATTTAATATCCTGACACTTGTTATTGGATTATCTAAGTGAGCTCTTCTGAAACATGTGAAGTATAGTCAAGGAAACTTCAATGTTAGAAACACGGCCAAGAAATCATTGCTTCAAGGCAACGTGAGTTATACACATGAACGCGCTACCACCGCTCCTGGAATCCCACCTATTAATTCTGTGCTCTCAGACCAACTAATAACAAAGCTGCATTTATTAACTCCATACCATTTCATTGCCAATTTCACCAGAATTAAGGCACAGATGTAAGATGAAAACAGTCATAAAAGCACGGCATGTTGACGGAGGTTTCTTTCACACATTTGACAGCTCTGAAAGTTACTAAGCTCCATGACAGCAGATTCTTCCTCTCTCTTCCCCAAAACAAGCAACTCTGGTGGTATATTTTTCTCAAACATAATACCAAAAAAGGGCACAAAGTTTTTTCCTTTCTCTTCCCCATAAAAGTTCTTTAGCTTTCCTCACTCTCTCTCACAGGGTGAGCGAAGGACCAAGAAATCCCATACGAGCAATATTAAAAACTGTTATTCCAATTAAGCAAATTCATATATGTTCCCCATTTTTGTACTTTGTGGGAACCTACTCAAACTTACAACTCACAAAAGCAAAAGAAAACATTGCACGTGGACCCATAAGTCTATAAACCTCAGTTTAACGACAAAGCACGCGCACAGCTTATTCAACCTTTGTTTCACATCCCAGTCCCTTGCTGCCCACTAACTGCAAGGTCAGAGCAGCTATTTTCTCTGTTCGTGCTCGCCGATGACTGACTCATTTATAGTAAATTTCCTGTTTTTCAAGCCTTGTAAATGTCATACAAAGTAGACCAGGCAGTAAAACATATATATTTCCATGCTAAGATGGCCCGAGCCCTTCAGCACCAGCTGACCGGGCACTATGAGCTGGGAAGAGGAGGAGAATCAGAGTTAAACGTGTGCTTACATCTCATCTCCACCCCTTTGCTGCCTGCTCCAGTGCCACGTGCCTCCTGGTGAATGACGGCTGCCATCCCCACAATGTGATTTTTCATCAACAGAGACGTAATGTATTTTAATTAACACACTCTCCTTTCCTACGCTCGGGATCGTGCTCCACCAGGGAGTTCCCTGCTCCGCGCAGCGCAGTGCGCAGATGCCTGGCTGCTGTCGTTGAGAGGCACGGGGAACAGATTCCAGACCACAAAAAAAGATTGAAAAAATATGTATTTCCATTTCATTTCATTTAAACAAAACATTTAAAAAAAAAAAAAATCATAACCAGGCTTGGTTCTCCCCTCTGGATGTGGATGGTGTGAGGCTCAGTGCTGCCCTGACTCCAGGAAGGACTTTGAACTTTTCTCTCCCCGGTTCCAGGTAATCCCAGCCAGTGCACTACAAACCAGCTGTGTGCCTCTTGTTTTGACCACGCTGCAGCTATGTTTTACCATCAAATTCTGTCTCTTCTGGTGCATTTCAAAGGCGAGTTTCTATCTAGACTAACCAATGTTTCCAAAACAACTGAAAGTTTAATCACAAATCGCTGGCTGGGAAGGACTCGCTCACCTTCCTTCGCCCACTGACACTGCCACACTGTAACACTGGAGGCTGCATTTTAGCACCTGCTGACACCATGGGGACATGAAAACCTGCCCCATTGCCTACAGCTGTGTCCCCTCCTGCCCCAGCAGCCAATGATGACATGACCATTCCATTCCCCTCCTGCTTCCAGCGAGGCACAGAACACACAGCAGGGAGAAGGGGCACTAAACCAATTGGCTTTGTTGGAGTTTGGCACCGTTTGCTGGAATATTTCTACAGGTTTGAAAATTACTACTGAACAGCAGCGGGGCTGGGGCAGCTCCACCCACAGCAAAGCACTTCGGGATGTGCCCGGACCATGAGCAACTTTCCCCTGAAGGCTCTCCTGAGCGATCCTATGGAACATGCCTGTGCCCTTCCTTCCTCCCTCACAGCTGTGACCCCGCAGGTGTCCCCCTGTCCGGTCCCCCTGTCCCGCCCATCCCACACCCAGCAGCAGTTTCCTGGTGCTGAATTCCAGTCCTGCCCTGGAAACCGCGAGCCCATGGCCAGGCCCATGGGGCTGACCTGCCCAGCGACTGTTGTGTGTACACGGATACAAAGTGGCTTGTTTAAAGGTCTCTTCCTGTTCTTGTCCCCAGCCAAGCGCCAGCGCGACCTGAGAGCGCCTTCACCTGCCCCTGGCACCTCTTGCCGGCCTCCACCAGCCCAGAACAGCCCTAAGGGAGGGGTGACTGCCCCACCAGCACACGTCACACTTTTGGCCGAGTCTCGAAGCGATGCTGTGCTGCGGGAGGAGGGAAGCCCTGCCCATGTTCCCCGGCCCTGGGAGCCATCCCCGGCCACAGGGCTGCCCCCCAGCAGCACCCATGGGTGTCCCACAGAGGCAAAGCTCGTACAATCGCTCAGGGTGCCCAGCGCAGGAAGCCTCCAGCCTGAGCCAGGACACCGTGCCTGGCTGCATGGATGTAGGATGCTTCCACGTGCTCAAGGTGGGCACCCAGCACTGCTCAAAGGGCAAACGTTCCCCTCTCCCTTCTGCTCTCTAGCAGTGCCCATCCCCGTGGCACCCAGCACCGCACACCTCTCCCCCAGGCCCCAGCCCCTCGCACCTTGTTTCACGGCTTTCACCACGATGGGCTCCTTGCAGCTCCGGATCACCTCCAGCACGTCGTAGCGCGGCAGCCCGGAGACGCGCACCCCCTGCACCTCCAGCAGCAGCTCCCCCTCGCTCAGCGCCTGCTCGCCGCCCCCCGCCGTCACCGCGCCCGCGTAGGGGAACTCGCCGTGCTCCGCGCCGCCCAGCAGGACGAAGCCCAGCTGCCCGCCGGGCCCGCGGCTCAGCGTGCACTGCCGCACCCGGCTGGCCCAGTGGTTCTTCTTCTGGACGACGCGCGACATGGCGCTGCGCGGCTCTCCGCGCCCGCGGCGCCGCGCTAAGCAGGTGCGCAGGGGCTCCGACCCGCTGCTGCCTCATAGACCGCGCAGCGCCGCCCGCTCACAGCCATCACCGCCGGCGCCGCGCCCGCATGGCTCCGCGCCCGCGGAAGGGTGCGCGCCACCTCCCTCCGTGCTTTAAGAAAAAAAAAGATAAAAACTAAGAAAAAAAATATATAAATTTGAAAAAAAAAGATTCAAAAAGTGCTCAACAAGCAAATCCGGCTCCTCCTCGCCCTCCCTCTCTCTCCGCCGCCGCGGGGCCGCTTTGTTTTCTCTCCTTTCCCCCACTCTCTCGCTCTCCGCGGGCGCGGAGGCGGCGCCTCGCAGGCGCTACAAAGCCCCGCTTGTTTTGTTTCACTTCGCTCCGTCCCGCTCCGCCGCGCTCCGCACCGCCGGCGCAGGCGCCCTGGCACGGCCCGCCCCGGCCCCCGCCCGCCTCCCCGCCCCCGGCCCGGCCCCGCGCCCCCGGGCTGCGCTGCGCGGGGCTCGGGGCGGAGGACGGGAGCCCCCGCGGGAATCCCCTAGAAGTGGTGGTTTGGGGGAGGCGGATGCGTCCTGTGCTTGGCAGGGGACAGCACGATGTCTTTCCGAGTTGCAAAGGTCCGGAGTCCGTGCCCACCTGTGATTTTGGGAGGGCAGAGTGGATTCCGGGGAAAAACCTGCACGAGTTGTGAGTGTGGTATCAAAGCACTCGGCGAGGCTCAGAGTCCTTAGTTCTCTGCTTTTCAGTTTCTAAGTGATGGAATTTACAATGTCAGTAACGCTCTCGCATTTTTTTTTTCCCCATATGATTGTTCAGACCTGTGCTGACATCTTTCTGGTAAGGGAAAATGGCACGCTTCTGTCTCTCTGCCCTTGGCCACAACTTTTCAAAGTTACCCACAACTCGTGCAAAAACTCAAGTGGGGAAAGTAAGTGTCCTCGCACCAGCTGTCCCCTGCAGGTCACACTCCGTGCTTCCAAACCTGAAAGCCAGGCCTCATTTTGAGCAGCCTTATGCATGACCGAATCCCTTCCAGCAAGGAGTGCTGTTGTCAGATGCGTGCCTGCCCTGTTTTGCTGCTGATCAGGGGCTGAGAAGTGACGCAGGGAAACAAAGTCCTCTTGCTCCCTGTGCTGCCCTCACGTGCACTCCGCCAGCACAGCCTGTGGGCTGCTGCTGCTGCCCACATCACTCTCTCATCTCTCAGCCATGCGTGTACTGAGATGATCTGCTATGCCAGCGGGCTTGAGGGACATATGATGCAGCTCAGCCAGGCTTGGTCCCTAGACCCCAAAAGCAGGGTGACAGCAATGCCTTTCCCTGCCCTTCCATCTGTCCAGATGAAGGAGGGAAGCCTGTCCTCACCCCCAGCATCCGCACCACCACTTCCCTGTGGCCAAAATCCTTCCCATGGCTGTTTCATAAATCCCCGTTGCTGCAGGCAATGCTCTGCAGCCACAGAAGCTGCACTTTCTGGTCTGAGTGGCACAGACACCTTCAGGCCAAGGAACGGGGACATTTTGTCCAATGTCACATAGCACAGCAGCGAGGCAGAGTCAGCCCCTGTGCTCCACATGCCTTCAGCCAGGTCTCCATGGGAAGCTCGTGGGATTGCCAAGGCTCAGAGACTTGGAATAACTGACAAGCAGAGCCTGCCTCCCCAGGAACAAAGGGCAAACACAGAAGTGGACTCATGAAATACAAAGTGGAATGGAACAGAATGGAATGGAATGAAAGGAAATGGAACAGAACAGTTCATTTGGAAGGGTCCTTCCAAGATCATTGAGCCCAACTGCCTGACCTCTTTAGAGCTAACCAGAAGTTAAAGCAAATTAATGAGGGCATTGTCCAAATGCCTCTTGAATGCTGACCGCCCTTATGGTAAATACATTTTTCCTAACGTCGAGTCTGAATCTCCCCAGGTACAATTTTGTGCTGTTCCCACACATCCTGCCACCAGTTACCAGAATCAATGCCGGACGTGCCTTGAGAATGGTGGCCAGGTCTACCCGCAGGATAGCCCTAGTCCGTGACGCCCCTGCCGCGGGCCCAGAGCTGCCGAAGGGGGCGCTGCTGTTCGCTCCCTCCGGTTACCTCAACGCGAACCGGGGCCGCCCTCGAGACCCGCGCCGCCGATTGGCGCCGCTGACCTTCCGACACCTCCATAGGCAAGAAAAGAGGCTGGAGCAAGGCAACGCTGCCTGGGTGCCGATAATGCGTGGGGAGCAGCAGGTTCAGCGTCAGTTTTGTTAGCAAACAGTATATTGTGATGGCCTGAAAGCACTCCTGACCTCATATTGAAAGGCATAATATGTTCAGACAAAAAATAGTTTTTTCTAGTTGTTAGGGCAAGCGGTTGGGAAACTAAAAATCCAATGTAACCTTTGGTAGTTCAAGTGTTGGACATGGTTTTAAGACTGAATATCTTTTTGAAAGATTTTCACTGCCATATGCAGATGAATATAGTTTATCTGCTGTGCCTAGCACTTATTTTCATCCATCTCTCTAAAAGGCTTCTTTCCACTTGCAGCTTTACTTCTTATCACACTTAAAGTCGTTCTGATTCTCTAGGTTGCCACAGCTGTAGCTGCCTTATGTCTGCTTTAGCTGGCTTTGTAACCAACTACTCAATTTGTCACTTTTAGGATCAGGGCACACTTTTTATTGTGCCTTGACCAGTGAAAACTGGATCAGTGATCAGGCTAAGTCCCCCAGGGAACAAACACAGCAGCGTGGTTGAAGGGTTTGTATTTCATCTGCCTGTCGACTGACGGTTGTGTCACCCGTGTGAGATCACAGCCCAAGGAGACTCCTGTTCACAGCTGAACCCTGGGTGTGACGTATTTTCATCACCACCGTTTGGTGTGATGTGTGATGTGACAGCCCCACAAAGCCAAAATTCATCTGGGATCCATGTGAGTGTCACGAGTTGTGGCTACCCTGAACAGATCTTATGAAACTGCTTGTGCCTCATGGAAAAAAATTTGAAAAATGCTACTTAGAAAAGCAATTTTTCCAGTCAGATTTACAACACATTTCTGAGTGCCATTTTCTGTTTGCTCACAAACACTGCAACACTAATGCAAGTATGATCTGTTCTTGTCATAGTCCTAACACTGTACTCATGTGTAGGCCACTGTGTTACCAAAATCGTTCTTGCTGGTAACTAACAAAACCCACAAACCTCAGCTAGCACTTTCTCTTGATTTTAGGACTCTCCCTTCGGTGTTCATCCATGCACGCTGTGTTGGACTGACTTGCTAGTACTTCCTCTGCCAGCTGAACCCAGTAAAGAACTGCAGTTCTAGCAATCCTACCCTTCTTTTTGCAAGGGTCTCTAAAGTACTTAACAGACATAGATCAACAAAAGCTTGAGGTGGCACCTAGGGAACATCTGACCATTAACACAGCACAGGGACAAGCACAGACCTCACCCGAATAAGGCTCTCCGCAGCCATCCTCCCTCACCTACTGGTCAGGCTTCATCCCATGCACGATGTGACACCCTTCTCCAGCTCACAGCCCAGGACTGTGCCATGAAATGCTGCTTTGGGCTGGCTCAGAGCTTTGAGCAGAGCCCAGTTCCCTTGCTCTTTTGTCCACAGTAACTACAATTTGGTGGCCTGTCTATCAGCAACTTCTAATCTGTCAGTATGAGCGAGATGAGGCTTTCTTCCTCCTTCAGAACACACTTTGGGTCTCGCAGCAAATACACAACAACAGCAAAAGTGATTCTTTCAACAGTGCTTATGAGACCAAGAATGCAGGTCGATTCCAACTCTGAAATTTTGTGCTGTGTCTCGGGTTTTAAAGTGGGTCAAAGTTCCCCCAAACATCAAATCATTCTCTTGGGTTTCCTACTTAAACTAGAGAAAGAGAAAAAAACCACAGTTTTACTTGTTTTGGGGTAAAACACCATACTTGGTCATTAAGAATTCTGTGGGCTTATCGGAGTTCTGAGCCATACACTCACACCAGAGAGCCTTAAAAAAAGACAGTGATTAATGCTGCAAAGAAAAGCATGAATTACTTGATACAGCAGAATAAATTTTTAATTTCCAGCTAAAAATGAGACCCTCAGTACTTTGATATCATCGGCTTTGAGACTTCGAAAGCCTGAGCATGTGAATCCTGGGACAAAAGAGTTTAAGCCAGGTCTAGCCTTTCTGACATGGAGGCTTCCTGTTGGTACACTCATGCTGCTAGCATCTATCCGTAGGAAAGTCATGGTTTGCTGCATTTCCCAAATGGGATTTGTTGTTCATAGTAATCCCAACATCTACCAGAGAGGAATTTTCTGTGTGGTGTTTCTGTAGAAGCTGCTATTGCTGAATGGTAACTACTGCCCAAACCCTTTACTTCTAGAAAGTCTACATAAGCACCAGAACACAAGCAGAGTTGATTAGAGCCACAGACCAGCCAACATGAACACATCTAAGATTTTTCCTTGGCAGGAGCTCCATCCCACAGCATCCTCAACAGGAGACCAAATGACTCTGGGACCACTGGATCCTAAGAAAAATACAGCTCACCCCTTCCTGGGATGCATTGTCATCCTCCTGTACAATTTATTTCAATAATATCACACACAGTGGAACGTAAAGTTGAAGATCAATCTCATAACCACATTAAGGCACTCCAGGGTGTATTTTACGGGGCCATTAATATACATCTTAGGTGGTTAAAGTCACCCACAGCATCAATTAATGGCTGCATAAAACATGGTCTGTCTTATCTTATGGCTTAGATAACACACAACAGACAGAGCACATTGGGATGCTGTCCCACTGACTGGGTGAAATGCAGAGCATGGTGCAGAGGCTGCAGCCACCTGGCTGCGGGCCTCAGGGTGTCTGCAGATAGTGTGAAATCAGCAGGCATGTAAAAAAGCAAGATTAAAAAAAAAAAAAAAAGAAAAAAAACACCAAAGCCTACAGAATTAAGAAATACAGAAGTCGTTAACTTTCATTCACATCATGCTCCTGAGTTGGTTAGCTTCTTTCAGGCATATCATCCATGCAGAAGCCATCGCTGTTCCAGGATGTGATTGCTGTGGGTGCGGCATTTTGGCAAGGACAGAGTCAGTCTGTTCCCAGCCTTATAAAGCTCGAGAAGTCCAGAGCAGAGAGGATAGGGCACAGCCTGTTGGTTATATTAAGGATCAGATTTACTTTGCAGGGGAAGCTGAGCCTGCCATGTTTCAACTTTCCAGAATAAACCTGAGGGAAACCTCCACACAGTATTGGGGCAGATTCTACGGGAGTGGAAGACTGGTACTCATAGGAGCACTTACCACTGGTATTTTCAAAATGGAAAAAAAAGATAAAATAAAGACCTTGACTTTCCTAGTGTTTCTTGTTTATGGTCTAGTCACAGAAGGAGCAAGTTCCTCTCCCTAGTCTGGTACATATTAAGTTTTACCACTTCACATTCTTCTCTGGGAATTTTTCTTTTACTATCTCAGTGGGCCCACGTGAGTGGAGAGGGACTTTTCAGTAGACAATAGCTTTTCCCTGCTAGGATGACCTATCCCAGTTTTCTTTGTCAGCTGATAAACCTCCCTCTTCCTACTTCTACTGCTGGAAAAGGAGAAGGACTTGCCTCTGCTTGTGCTCTGAGAAATCAACACAGCTGCCCAAGGCACAACGCTCGCCCAATCTCAGTTCAGACCCCAAGAGTCCCATCCATGTCCTTTATTTTCCTCCTCCTTTCTTCTGCAAATTCACTGTGAGCCACTTTGCATCTTCAAACTCATCACCAGATTTGCTAGGGCTACAGGAGACAACATTCCCTGTTCTTCCCCTGCTTCATGCACAGTACTTCCCTGTCCCATTCTATCGCCTATTTTCTCTATACATCCTCAATGCTTACAACCTGCTATCCTTTCTCTCTTTAAAATCCTGAGAACTAGTGGAAGACAGCTAAATTAGGAAAGGTTTCTGCCATAAATCTTTGCAGTGCCATAAAGAAGAGGCAGAACCAGAACCTTGCAAAGATGTTGTCTGTTAGCTGCTAGTCCCTTGCGATGGAATGTGTTCAAGTCTGATGGCCTAAATATAGAAAAAAGCAGGAAGAAAAAGCTCAGAAAAACCCACGTCTCCCTGTAGCACAGCCTGGTTCAGACAGCTTACGTGGAGCCAATTAAAAATGTCCATGTCATGATTTCATTCAACAATAAAACCAGCCCCAAAGGCTCTGCTTCCCAAAACCAGCACATGGGATTGTGTCAGTGCAGCACCTTGCCCGCCAGCTCCCCATGCAGGTTTTTTCCTTAAACATGAAGACCAAAATGTTAAGAGCAATACCATAGACAGAGCGAAGAGTACAAATCCCTTTTCCTCATAGGAAATCTGAATGATTTCAGTGCCAGAGAATTGATTTAATCCCTAAGAAAAAAATTGTCCAGGTGCTCTCAATATGATTAAAGAAATAAACATCAGTAAGGCACAAGGAACACACTGAGGGTTTTGGGAGGAGTTTCTCAGGAGCAGCAGGGACACATTCTTCCTTCAGCAGTGATAAGCAGCTGGGAGGTCACAGCTGTAATTCCAACAAGAGCCATGGCAGAGGAGGCAGCAGCACGGCCCTGATCCTGCAGCCATCTGGGGAACGGCTTTGCTTTGCTCTCATGAGAATGATTTACAGGCATCAGACAAGCCACATGTGTAAGGCTGAGCACACACATAAATGTTCTCAGAAGCAGAGCCAATTAACACACCACAAAATACCACTCAGTGATTTGGAAGATATACAGCCCGCCTTGCTTTTTGAAGCACAAGAATTCCTCACGGTGTCTGATGTTGTGTCTTCGCAGAAACATCCCTGATCGACTTACTGCTTGCTGGCTCTGCAGAAGCATCATCACACTCAAGCAGCATCTACTTCACATACAAGCTCGATCCAAAAAAAGCAACATCTTGGATGTGAGGCACTACCCCTGCAGTGCCTTACCCCCTATGGAAAGATTACGATCATCATTACTATTTATATAAAATAATGGCCAGAAGCCTTGGCTGGGATGAACAGCTCCCAGGGCTGACTCTGCTGAACATCAAGGGAGATGCTGCTCTTCTCCAAACAGCTCCAAAGAGGGACTTGGGGCCTGGGAGCAGGTCAGTGGCACTCAGGATTCGAATTCCTGACTCCCTGCCTAGTGTCCTAATATTAGCTTGCATTGTCTCCCAGACTGTCTCGTAATTCTTTCACATGAACCACAGGCCTGAATTAGCATGTCTCGCTGCATCATCTGCCAGACCATCCTGTGCGCTAAATTAATCAGGGGCTGAGCAAACATCATGGGAACAGCTCTTGTGTATTGTATGTGGGCTGAGCTATTCCTACAGCGTTGTTTGCTCTGTATTTTCCTAGCATCATCACAGAAGTATGATGGGCAGATCCTGGAGCGCTGGCTGTGCATCCTTCCTGCTCCAGCCTCGCATTTCTCTCCAGCACAGCGTGGAGATGAAGCCTGGCTAGGCAGCAGCTCTGCTGAGAGCCAGCTTTGGGAAGGAACGCTAACGAACAAGCTCCAGTTGGGTGTCACACGAGCAAAGCGAGCGGCAGCTGTCCTCGTGACACACACTGGCCCTCTTGATGTTGTATTTACAAGCTTCCTCCTTTGTTTCACATTCACTGTGACAATGGGTCTTCCTCTTCCACGTGGGCATATCTTGTGGAGCAAACCTAGCCTCCTGATCCTATAAGGCTTGAATTACTGAAGATACAGGGAAAATGGAATAAAGCCCACATGGGTCACTTGGCAAATAGATGCGGCTGGCCCTGGGTCTGGTCTGTAAGGTGTGTGAGGCCTTGGGCAGGAGCAGGATGACAAGTGACTCACTGAATGCCATCCCTTCCTGGCAATGAGATCAGCACAGTCAGCTGTGAAACTTAAGTCACATCCCTTGCAGGCTCCAAGAGGAAGCAGCTCCACCTCCCTGCTCTGCCCACCAGATCCAGACATCCCCAGCACTGCCCTGCCCGCAGCCTATTGCCAGAGCCACCATGGAATAAAACCAGATGCTGTCCCCACCACACAGCAGGGACAGCTCAGCTCCCAGTGCTCAGCCCTCAGGGTGAGATCACAGAGGCTTTCCACAATCCCAAGGCTCAGAGCCCCATCCATAGAGCACCACAAGGATGGAGATCTCCTCCCATACATCTCTGTATGCCAATAGTCACAACTCAGCACTGTCAGGCTCATTTCTTTTTTTTACCGCAGTGGAAGTCTTAACACTTCTGACTTGCATCAAAAAAGCTTTTATTTGAAGAACTGGATCCATGGAAACAGAACTGCATCACAGAATGGCAAGCAGTTCACTGCCCAGCAGAGCACCAGAACTGGGAGAAAGCCCATCAGAAGTAACCAGCCACAAGACGCTGCTGCCTGCGCTTGTGAGCTGCTGCTCCCCAGTTACTCTTTGTAGACAACATGTGAAGCAAAAGAATCGTCCTTGCACAAATGCGTTGGTTATAAAGCTGTTCCTGGCATACACGGTCCCATTTTCCATCTCCTGTATGTGTCACCAGGCCCTACGTACAGCTCTGCTGGCTGGAGATGAGGCGCATTCATCCTCCACAGTATGATGGGGATTAGACTCAAGGCAGAGTAGAAGGTTTGCTTTGGACAAGGTCCAATTTCAGCATGTCGATAACTTATAAAAACACATTGCTCTCCAACCAAGCAAGTTTCAGTTCCTAGATGATTCAGCAGCAGCACTGCAAGGAAATATGAATGTGAAAAGTCCCCATAGGAATTCCCACAAAATTCTACATTAAAACAAAATGTCCTGAGCCCAGCAATTTGATGGAAACTGGGAGTTGAGGATCATGCTTCCATGTCTGCAGGGAATCCTAAGAGCTGGGAAATTTTTAGTGGAGTTTCAGGGCAGGAGAGTGAGAAACGTTATGGGTAAGACGACATAACCCAGGGAGTGGCTAAAGGCTGAGCAGGAGAAGGACGGGAAATGCAACTCTGGGTATGGTTTCAACCACTTTGCAAGGGCTGTGACTTCGTGGTCACTAAAAGCAGGAAAATCTTGCGAACAGGTAAGGGAAAAGTTGCAGTGTGAAGCCTTTAAAACCATGTATTCAGAAGGCAGCCTGAGAAACTTGAAATATGAAGAGGCAAAGACAGCTCAAAGCCCATCTGAGCACTTTGGGTTTTGGATGAGATCCACGTCCATTTTAAAAAATAAAAAGATGATAAAAGGAAATATAAAAGGAAAAGTGCCACAGAACTGCCCAATGCAAATTAATTTCTGAAAGGGCATGGCAAGCCAAAGATGAAATATTCATCTCCTCATCTGTTCTGACCTCTTCCAATTCATTATCCTAATGTTAGCTTCAGTACCACATTTATCTTCCTCCTGCATGCAAAGTCAGCAGAGATTGGCCAGCTCTTCCTCAGGGTGTGAGGGCTTTGCTGAACCCATTTCAACAGGAGATGCAATGAAGGGGACCAAGAGCTATGAAACCAATGCAGTAGCGTTAAGTTACTTGAAATATTATTACTGGGCAAGCTGCCACTTGCTTGGAAGCACCTTCCAAGAGATGGCACACCCCTACTCCCCTCTTTTATCGTTAGACCATAACACCCACTTGAGCTGTTATGCCCAGGGGAGCTGTGCAAGGTCAGGCAGCAGCTTCCGAGCACACTCGTGCTGAGCAGCCCTTCTCAGTGCTGCATTCTCCAGTCTGTGCCTGGCAGAGAGCTCACCCTCACCTGCATGCAGCCTTCAGGGAATCCACCACCAATTTCATAAAGGAAATCCATTTGCACTTCACTGTGCAGCACAGACCTGATCCTCTATCCTTCACCCTCCAGAAATCCCACCATGGGCTCCCCAGCAGCCAGGGCTGGCTCTGCTGCTCGGCCCCTTGAAGCCCTCCACTCTTCCCATCCTCCCATCCTTCCTTTAATTGCTGCTCGGTGCTGACATTTCAGAAGGATGCTCCTTTGTTCCCTCGTTCGCGTAGAGCTTGTTTGTGTTTTTTTGCTCACTGCTGTCTCTTCCCTGGAGCCCTCGCTAATGAATGCGGCATGCTGATGACCTCTCCATTATAAATAGTTTAATATTTTTAAATAAAGATGGGATGGTGCCACGGTTGTGTGGATATTTCATCTCGCCTGCAGCATGAAGAGCTGGAGCTGACAAAGGCAACCACAGCTTTATTTGTCATGCCGTTCCTTATTTGTGAGAGAAAGCAAGGAGAAGGGGCCAGCACCCCATGCAGCAACGTGCAGCAGTGGATGTCTCAGTGTAAATGCATCACAGGGAGAAGCTCTTCGTCCCAGTGCAGCAGATGGAGGCAATAAGGAGAAAACTTTCTGGTTGTTATTCAGTTACCAGAGATCTACAGCACTGCAGAACTGTTAGTGAGACACAGTGAATCAGAGGAAGGTGTATGGTGGGGGGGAGGGGGGGGTCTATTCTTCGGTTTTCCACTGCATTGCTGCAGAATTAACACATTAGCTTGACATTTAGCTGATATAATTTATTCCTAATATGGGAGCAAAATTTATCCTGAGCAGTAATATTAAAAATCAGAAGCCAAACCAAAAGTGACAACAGAGAGAAGAACGGGAAAGAGCCCAGGTTCAGGTCAGGTTGTGCAATATGCTAATGGAGTTTTCAGCCCAGTAACTTTTGTTGTCCTAATTTCCCTTCCTTCCTTCTGGCTGTATCCAGATTTCTACAGCACAAATCACGGTGAGTTACATCCAGCCTTGCCTGTCCCTCACAAGCAGTATCTCAAGCAGCAAAAGGCTCACAGGGCTCACCCAAACAGTACTCAGGGCCGTGCCTCAGCACAGCCAGCTCGTGGGTGGCACAACGCCAGCCCTGATGCTCCACATCTTCCATTCCCAGCCCACGACTTCAGCAAGGCACAGGGTGTGAGCAGGGCCCGCTGCCAGCCGAGTAATTCACAGCAATGAAACCCATCCCCACGGACCAGGAGGAGCAGCGATCGCTGATACCAGCTGTTCCCCAAATGTTCCCACTCACAAGCCTGCTCCTGGGCTTAAAACCCATCTCCTTTTCCTCAGCACAGTAACCATGAAACAGCCTCATGCCGCAGAATGAGGGTCACTTATTTTTAAGTGGTTC
This sequence comes from Penelope pileata, assembly GCA_013396635.1. NCBI lineage: Eukaryota > Metazoa > Chordata > Aves > Galliformes > Cracidae > Penelope > Penelope pileata. The sequence goes on from WBMW01004283.1 coordinate 626,010, forward strand.
ATCCCAGGCCTATGAGGCCGAAGCCACACACAGGTGTTTGGTTGCTCCTTCTGAACTCTGTGCATCCTCAGATGGTGCTGTCCCACCAGAGCAGTGGCAGAAGATTCCTCCTTCATGCACACTCACCATCAATGTGCATTTACTGTTGAAATGGGGAGCCCTGCAGTATTCCAACACCATGCTCATGCACAGCCAGAGCTGCAGCTGTGGCTGTTGGGAGCAGCAAGGTATATGGGTGCCCTCCCAGCGAGCCACGTAGGCATAGGAGAAGCAAAAGCCCTGTTGCCTTCAGACTCAGTAAAAAGATCTAAAATGCGTAGCAGAAGTGCCCCTTTTAACAAATATGCTTTGCAGAGAGCAACATGAAGCCTGCCTCAGCCTGAGAGCATGGTGTGAACTCAGCTTGGGAGGACAGCAGAGCTGTAATTACATAATTGCCAGTAAATGGCATTATTTATTAAAGTGCTTTGCATGGTACTGCAGCCTTCAGAGGCAGCGATCCCTGCCCTGGGCAGGACCCCCTACACCACCCCACACTTCAGACCAGCTCCTGCTGGGGGAAGGGAAGGGGGGTCAGCCCCAGGGGGCACATGGGTGCCTGCAGCCCTCACCTCTGCTTCCCAATGGCCAAGCACTCGTGGTAGTGCTGGTTCAGTAACTGCCTGAATGGAGATTTTATTATATAAGAGATCTGCACACATACACACATATATATGCATACAGCCCCATGAATTTGTACCCACATTGTCTTGCAGGGGAGATTTAAGTGCTATGTTATTAACCACTGGGAAAAAACAACTGAGAACATTGACTAAGAAAGGGACAGGGGGTGATACAGCAGCAACGAACTGTCTTCCCTACAGTTCCCAAACTGCAGTTCATGAAACTTCGAATTTCTAATTATAAACCCAAGTAATTTTAATATCAGAAGTGGTTTGCAAGGCAAAGTATAGGTCTTTCTGCTCATTAAAATATCCCCTGCATATAATTTCTTTGCCCTTGATTGTGGGCTTTAAGGTTTTCACAGGTGGGCAGGTAACTGGCACAAATCTCTCCCAATTGCAGAGCTCTTGCAGCAGTGCAGGTGGGGCTGGATGCTCCTTTCCCTCAAAACCCTTGGGTACCACAGCTGTGGGTCACCTCCCTGCAGACTGCAGCATGCTGCAAAGCTGCATCCTGGCTCTGCTATGTTTGAGAGAAGGGATTTCTACTAAAACACATCACACATCAGCACTACTGAGCAGAAAGCCTTCCTGGCTGGCTTGAGCTGGTGGCACCAGGAAGATGTGCTGCCACCAACCTCACGCAAGCCCAGGAAGGGAGGTCCTGTATATCAGCCGTACCAATTCATGCTCAGTGCTGCAGCTCCAGCCAAGTCTCATTTGAGAAGTGAAGACTTCCTTCTGTGAGTTATTTCTCACATTAAAGAAAAAGAATGGCATTCTACACCCAGATTTATTCACTAAGGCTAAACAAGGCTTCACACCAAAAGCATCTGCCTTCCAGCCACGCTTGGCTGACAAACAATCTCCTTTCCATTTGTGTTTGAGATGCAAATACGTCAAGTCCAGTGTTTCCTGCATTTATCACAACAAATGCAGGCATATTTGCAATCTCAGACAAGGAAAGAAATGCTGAAGTCGCTTTTTTCTTCATGTGGAAAGCTCTTCCTCAGCACCATGCTGAGGGAGCCAAGTGCTCCTGTTCCACACCAGGTGCTGCCAGGACACAGCCCCTCCTCTCTCCAGAAACTTTTCAGTGTCTGAACAGGGGCTATGAGAAAGAAGGGGACAGACTCTTTAGCAGGGTCCATTGTGAAAGAACAAGGGGAAATGGCTGCAAATGAAAAGACCTTCCCTCTATATTTAGACCAGATATAAGAAAATAGGTTTTTTTTTTTTTTTTTTTTTTAAAGCATTAAGGCTGGTGAAGCACTGTCCACAGAGGTGGTAGAAGCCCCACCCCTGGAGACATTCAAGGTCAGGCTGGAGGGGCTCTGAGCATCTGATGGAGCTGTGGGTGTCCCTGTTCATTGTGGAGGAGTTGGACCAGATGGCGTTTAAACATCCCTTCCAACTCAAACAATTCTATGTCTGCTTTGGGCCACCGTGAGCCAAGCTAACATCCTTCCCCAGAGGGAACAGGATGCATCTATCACATGAGCATTCACCAAGCACCCCACAGCAGCTTGCCTACATGCACTGGTGGCAAACATTTTTTTCTGAAGTTAAGGATGAAAAATAAGATGTAAAACCAAATTATACACTGTTTATGTACCTAGTTCCCTGCACACATGGATAAGAGCACACCTGTGGCCTATCCTACACTGCATTCAACTCATTAGGAGCAGTGATTCCTGCCCAATATGTCCTTATTGCTCCTGGTGACACAGTTCCAGCCAGGCTGTTCATTCCCTGTACCTGCTCTGAACAGATCTGTGCCAATGCAGCTTTCCAGCAGAGCACGGGGAGAGCAGAAGGCAGAAGCCAACACGGCCCCACAGCCCAGCACCAACCTCCTGAGACAGCCATCACCTGGGACTTGTCTGAGAGGGTCACTCCTCATATGGCCACAGATACAAGGTTCAGCTCTGGTTGGAATCCTTCCAACACAAGACATTTTGAACATTTATTTTTCTTTCAGTGAATTACAGTTGTCTTCTTTCTTTTGTGTTTTATGGCCTCATACAACAGCAGATTTTAGCATGCTCCTGGGTGAGCGGGTAAAGAGGCACACAGGGAATTTTGCTATTGGGCCTAAGCCTCATCTTAAGGTGTCTTAATGTTTTGTTTTTCAAGATGTTAATTTAACCAAAGAAATCGATGTTCCAAGATGGGAACAAAAGCAGAGTTCCTTCCTATGTTCATTGTCACTTTCAATTGGAGGGAACAATATCATATACAGCACCTGGGGTGCAACAGAAACATCCATCCTATGGTGTTCCTGCTTGTAAAATGCAGATTTACCTTGCAGCAAAGGTCCCTGCAGCAATCAGCAAGAGAATCATTTAATATATTTACAGATTTCTTCAGCTGGCAGAGGAACAGGAGAGCTATGGATTTACCCTGAACCTAAATTAGTCTTGTTAGCTATGAAGAGACTGACAGAGTTACTCACACAGAGCCAAAACCTTAGCTATCCAATGCTGATGCAGTAACGAAATAGACAAATTTAAGGCAAAAAGAATACAAGAGTTTTCAATGCACAAGTGAGATACCTCAGCAATGCTGATTTTCTGGTGGTCTGAGTGACCAAACACTGTGAGCAAAGAAGTAGACAATAAATAAAAGTTTCTTACCACCTTCCTGGCTCATGGGAAAAGAAAAGCCCTGGAGGACCACCACAGCTCCCAGACCCCACAGGCCACTGGGTTACCAACTAAGTGCACTACTACATAATAGCATCTCCTTCCTGCTCCTCTCTAGCACCACTCCTGCACCAACAGAGAGCTTTCAAGGATGCTGCGCTGCCTTTATACCCCTTATCCACAACCAGCCCAGCACCTGGTGGCAACCATTAACTCCTTTCCATTCATAAAGTGATTAAGTCTGGGTGAACAATGCCAAAAAAACTCAGTGAAACTTCTCTCAGCTTTTTAAGCAAATTCACTCCAGCTGGATTTGCATTGCTATCACATCAGCATCCCACACATATCCCAGCATGGGAGATCAGAGGCAAAAGTGGGTTTGGAAGGGGTAAATTTTAGTAAAAATTAGAAGATATGTTCAAATTCTGAGTAGAAGTGAGGGTCTGTGCAAGCAGGAAACTCTCACATGCCATGTGAGTTAACTGGCTAATTAAATCAGCACAAGCATAGAGACCGTGAATGAGCTACGGGTCAGAGATTATGGAGAAAGGCAGGCATGGAATTGATTAATTGAAGGTAGCTGTGATCTGTCTACCAATAATTCAATCAAGAAATTAGAAATGGGCAAGGAAATGTTTTTTGCACTCGGAAAATTTTGAAATATTTCTTTGTTTTAATTCAGGACAAAAGAAATGTAAACTGAAAAGGGAAAGAAAATTCAGACAAAATTTGGCCTGAATCAGTTTAGATTAGCTTGAAAAGTGTCTTTTCCACTCTGGCCTTATTATAATTCTACTTTATAATTATCTTACCTCTGAATATGAGAAAGATGACTCAGACTGGATATCTGGAAAGCAATTTCATTTTAAACATTGAAAATATTTGAGTCTGTTGAAAAAAGCTTTATTGAAACCTGTCTTCTCAAAGTGAAAAAGATATTTTCAGCAAGTCAGCATTATTTTTTTTGGAGAAAAAGTCTTCCAGCTAAAAATCCTTAACCGCCCCAGTCATTTATCCATGGCATATTACCAAGCTCTAAAGGCAACAGCTTTGGAGAATGTCATGTTTTCTTAGTTATCTTAAATGAGACACCCTGTCGAGCAGCACTTACTAATTATCCAAATGCTGAAAGCAAAATATGACCAAGGGAAGTGGGATGAGATGGTTGCAGTCCCCGTCTCCCACACCTCCTCAATCCATCACTTTTCTTCTTTTGTTTTAATTATTTTAGGTATCTTAAATGAGACATCAGTCAAAAACACAAGCATTTCTCCAAAGGGAAGACTGATAAGATTTCAGTTGACCCTCGAAATCATGATGAGGTGACTCAGTTTCCAGTGACAAAAGCTTTAACTCAAGCGCCAAGGCAATAAGATTCCCCAGAAAGGCAGAAAAAAGCCAAACTAGAAACTCTCCTCCTAAAACACCACACAGATACAGCCTCCACTATAGAGTGAAGCGTTTTGGAAAACGTTCCCTGGAGGAAGAGGCACAAAATCCTATCCCAGCACCCATGCTGCTGCCAGGAGCCCTGGGTCAATGGTGGCAGGACAAGGAGGAGCCTGGGGCATTTCTGGCTCCAAGAGCAAGCAAAGCAAGGTGCCCTCCAGCCCAAGGGCTTCTTCTCTCCCCGCAGAGAAGAGGCCTTTCAAGCAGTGATCCACAGCCTGCACACCTCACCGTCAGGTCTGGTCCCAGCAGCCTGGTGACACGTCACCTGAGCAAAGGACACAACACTGAAATAGCAACATGTCTCAACAATTGGCACATTGCTGGAAAGGTGACTTTAGTTTGCTCTTCGGCCCAGGGACAAAGGACTGGCAATGTGATGATGGGAGCTGTTTGAGTCCTGCCTGGCAGTAGAGAAACTGGCAGAAGAACCACCTGGCTTTTTTGCAGCAAAGAAACAAGGTCAAGGACTTAGCTCATCCCATCTGTGGTGTTTTTATGCTGTGATTTATATTACAGAAGGAACAAGAGGCCCTGTCAGAAACCAAGATCCTCATAGTCCAGAAGGAACAGGAGAGGACCAAGACCTCAGCAATGCTGTGATCTATCTCTGGCTCCCCAAAGCCTTCTCCAGGGAGGGCTGTGCCATCAGTGAGGCACTGGGGGATGATGGACCTCAGGTGGGCCTCACACCACAGAGAGCCCTCAGTAGCCACCTACAAAGCCCTCACAGCTCTGCCACCAGGGAGGATGAACCTCACTGGGCATGGGATGGGGGACGAAGGACTGCAAAGGCACAGTGAGGCAGCCCAAAGGGAGGGAACCAGGATCCAGCTGTGCCTTGGCTCACTGGGCTGTTATTTTACAGGAATTTACTCCCTTTTCCCTTGGCACCTTTGCACTTCGCTGACGGTATCTTCATGCTAGCCTAAAGCCTCTCGGATTCTACATCCTCCTGCATGAATTATGCCCTCAGTGAAAAAACAATTTCCACTCCCAGTTACATCAATACAAGCCTTCAAACGATGATTTCGGCTTTGCATCAGTGCCTTTGACAGACATAGGCCCCTTGAGCCCAGCTTGGCTGTGGCTCAGACACAGATTTCAGCAGTGCTGTGCTGGGAATGCAGCTTTCCTCCCAGCCTTAGCTCTGCTCAGCCTCTGCCGGTTTGAGAGAGCTGAAGGCACTGAGTGCAATCTGCACAGGAACCAGGAGCAATGTCCTGCAGCACTCTTGCTGTCTTCTTACTCCACCCCATCCTTGCAGGATTTAGGGAAGGATTCTGGTCTCCTTATTCATACCATAAAGTCATAGAATCATAAAGGTTGGAAAAGACATCTGAGACCATCAAGGCCAAACATCAACCCATCCCACCATGCCACTAAGCCATGTCCCCAAGTGCCACATCTCCATGGTGACTCCACCACCTCCCTCAGCAGCCTATTCCAGTTCATCACCACTCTTTCAGGGAAGAAAATTTTCCTAACATCCAACCTGAACCTCCTCTGGCACAACGTAAGGCCATTACCTCTTGTCCTATCACTAGCCACCTGGGAGAAGAGACCAACCTGATTGCAATGGGATTTCTCCTGGTATCGTTTTTTGCTGGAGATGTATGAGACCTGTGTGTCTACCAACATAAGAACAGAACAGTTTAACAGTGTGTAAAAAATAAACGAAGGCAGTAGATTCCTATTGGAGACCAATCCATCTCTGCCACACATTAAGATGTGAATTATTCACTGATTATTAAGATGTGAATATTCCCTGAATAGAGAAAAGTTAGGTAAAGGCAAAGATGTTCTCTACAAGCACAGCCCAGGAAGATTTGGGCGTATGGTTTTCCTGGCTCATTTATGAATCCTGGTCACTCTGACACGGATCTTTGCAGCAATGCGTCACTGCTGAGACATTTGGTGTGGTCAACTTGGTAAAGATAAACTCCTCTAAAATGAAGGTGGGTTTTGCCTGGGCAACAATGGTATTCAAGTGGCCCTAGAAACTCAGGATATTTGTTACAGATAGTTAAAAAAAAAGAAATGAGGAAAAGACAAAAAAAATAAAAAGAAGGAAAGAAAAGAGAAGAACAAAATCCCCCCTGGATTTACTGTGTAGTCATTAACAAGGTATCCCACAGGTAGAACATGATTTATTGAAAACTAAAGAGAATGTCCTGGTTTTGCTAGAATGGAGGATTTTCTTCTACTTGGGGCACTTTATATGAAACAGACGCACAGTCAATAAATCAGGCTGTCCTGCAGTAAGGATCGACTGCATTTTCTGTATAAATTATCTTGCTCTCTGTAGGCAAATGCTAGGGATGAACACAGGGATACTCTCGCTTCCTAAAAATCATTGATTATTATTGTTGGAGAAAATAAATCCCTTGGCTTGTAGCTGTGGCAAGAACAGTCAATGCAAAACTCCCTGCAGAAATCACTTCCAGAGTAAGAATTTGATTAAAAGATGAAACAATGGGGATACTTGAAATTTACAACCAGCAGGACATTCTGCTTTCTCAAGTTTCCCTTAGAGTGTTCCAAATGGCTGCCCCCAAACAAGCAAGCATATTCAAATAATTCTTCAAGCTGATAGGAGCAGCAAACCTATTTAGAAACCTTTTCTTTTCTGGCAACGACATTAATCAGCGCTCGGGCAGCCCGCAACGCTCTGCGAGGTTTGGAGTGATGCTGCGCGGAGACGCAGCAGAGAAAGCAGCGGGACCCGGCAGCCGAGGGAGGAATGGTCTTTGTTTGAGAAATGCTAAAATATGTACACATAAAGCCATAACGTGGGTGGCTTTCAGAATTTAGAATGCAAAAGGATATTACAGTTTTTCAATAAAACTAGTGAGGAGCGGTGCCACGGGATAGGATTTCCTGGAGTTTACTGTTTAAGAGTGATAAATATGTAAGACACAAGCCAGAAGTTCAGCAACTGCCGTTCCTATGTGGCTGTGCTTTTAAATGTGGTGTTTAAATGCAGTGTTTCCTTGCCTCCCTTCCCACCACGTTAAGTGAGTTGTTTGGAAATGGGTTGTTTTCTTGAAAATGCCCATGAGGATGGCAGGAAGGCACGGAGCAAAGATCTGAATGAGCCGAGCTGGACGCGCAGCTCCTGCCTGCATCTTCCCTTGGTTTTCTTCATTTAAGCTGCATAAGCTGCAGATGAAAATTATATAAATAGTGATTCTATATTTAGTCCCGGGATAAAACTGTAGTTCATTTATGACAGCTGACAAATCTAAAATGGGCAATGTAAGTGCATTACAAAATGATTAAACCTTAAGTTCTCTCCCCTCCGGCTACAAGGGCGCATTAACATTACATTACCCACTGAATAATGTAATCTGCTGCAGTTTTCTGCCAATTCAGAAATATAGCCAAAATAGCCCTTTCTCTTCTATTTACAGATGGAGTCACAAAAGCCATCTTCCTTGCGGCAGATACAGCGTCTACGCATTTACGTTTGCTCAGATTCAATAAAATCCGAATCCTACTGAGTTAAAGTTGGATTGAAGCGTATTCTTGGTTGTAAGCCATACAAATGGCACGCACGCCTAAGCTTAGGCCCTGGCTCATGGGATTTCAGAGATATCGGACTACATATCCCCGGAGCTGAGACTGAAATCAATACCTGGTACTTGTGAGGGATGTAATGAATTCAGTCTGACCAAAACTTTAATTGCATTTTTCATTATGATACAGACTTTTCTATGTCTTGTGTTTACAAGGAGTATTTCAGAGCATTATATACAGGATTGTCAAATATCTCCATTGATCAGTCTCTTGTTCATGGTGCTGCTGTCTGCAGCAAAGTGGCCTGTTCAACAGATGGATGGAGATGGGATGTCTGAGGTTCGTCCCCTTGGCTACCTGCATCTTCCAAGCTTCAGGGTACAGAGGTGAAGCAGCCATGATTTACTTCCAGAGGTACCATCGTAACGTGATTTCTGGACACATTGACAGCAGCTCTTGTCACAGTCTCACTGTGGCATGACATGAACTGAAGGATGTGAAAAAAATAAGTACGTTGAAGACATTAAGACAGTTTAGTGGGCATGGTGGTGATGGGTTGATGGTTGGACTGGATAACTTAGTGGTCTTTGCCAACTTAATGATTCTATGGTAAGAAAAGAGTACATGTTTTTCCAGAAAACTCAAAGCCCTGACTGCAAAGAAAGCCAGCTATCAGCTTCCTTTTTAAGCAGCTTTAATTCAGATAGGAAAGAAGCAACATCATACCATTACACACAGAGTCTATTTTCTCTAGGGAAAAGAAATCACTTCTTTCAAAAAGTACTGTTCTGCCAATACTGCTGCTGTTCACAAAGAGGAGCTATCAGATCAGACAATTCAAGCTAAAATTGGCATCATACTAAGATCTTGGTACCATTCATTGCTTGAAACTGAGCTGGAAGCACTCACAGTATTACACTTCCACCTGAAGTTTTCCAGCTGCTGGTTTTACCCACACAGCACCCATCCCTGCTCCCTCCAAGAGCTGAGATCTCCTGCCACGGTGGTGGCACACAGCAGATGGAGAGCAGAGAGGTTTCTGGCCCCAGCGTTTGTTCCTCAGGAGCTGCACGCACTGCAGAGTTCACCCATAGGGATGCTGATCCCAGCGTAATTTGTCCCATGCCATCCAAGCAGGTCTCTCATGGGTGGTGGTGCCAGGGCACATGTGCCTGGACAGAACGTGCCACCACTATTAGCACCCTGCAGCTCCTTGGGGACACCCATTTCTTTTGACTTTTTTCACTCACAAAGCTCAGCTGCCACATTGCCGCAGTTAATTACGCTGTGATCTCCCCAGATCCCTCATTCCCAGCCGTTTCCAATCCACAATTTGTTTGCCAGCAGCTCCAAGCGTTATTGGTGTCATTAACACTGCTCCCTGGTTTAAAAAGACATCTGTTTATTTATCAAACCCATGTAACAGCTTTGGGATCCAAACCAGCCTGAGGGTTGTCTCCAGTCTGGCCAGGCTGTGCTGGGATCGCCCAGCATTGCACAGACCTGGGCTGTGAATGGGCCATCATCTCTTGGTGCTGTTCCTCCTCAACGCAGTCTGGGGGTTTCTTCTTGCTGCTGTTTTGCATTTGCAAATGAAAAGGAAGAAATGTAGCTTTTAAAGACAGAAGGAGTAGGATTTGACAGCCCCATTTGAATAATTCCCTCTCCAAATCCCATTTTCTGCCTCAGACATAGTCAATGTTTGGTCCCTCAGATGGAGATGAGTGTTTCACAGGGCAGAGGCCATTGTGTGGCAGTGAAGGTGTGGGGAAAGGGAGAAAATTCCCTCACCAGCTGGCTGATACCCGGAGCACAACATCTCATCCTGCATTATAGCTGGGGCTGCAATTCCAGACATATGCAGTGCTGCTCCTCCTAAATATGACTTTTAGGAAAGATTTGCAGTAACTCCTCCAGGGCAAAATAAGCAGTGTTGGGTATGTCAGTCCTTTAATTTGGCTGTGGTGACGGACACCAGGAAAACCGCCCCTAAATGCTGCTCTGCCTGGGGGAGCAGGACAGCCAGTCGTGTTAGTGCAATTTAGAGTGGATGAACATAAAAAATAGGTGTGTGCATGTGAGAAAGGATAGATCATGAGAATTTGGAGCATGTTGGAAGAAAAGAATTTGTGGTCATCTTTTCCTGTATGAAGCATGTGATAAGCCAGCTAGTAAACCTCCTGGTAGCAGAGATCATTCACTTCGCCGTTGCAGGAGACTGGAAGAAATGAGAAAAATATAAATTTTCCTTCATGTTTCCCTCAAAGGATAATAAAAAAGTTAATTTTCCTGGTTGTTACCAATAACCCAGCACTCTAACCCTCCCGTGAGCTGTGACTGCATGAGAGCTCTCAGGACAAGTGCCCATTACAGACCTCCCCAGGGGTTGACATGGCTCCAATTACCCAGAGCCGCTCTCCCTGCTGAGCCTGGCCATGCGGTTCTGGCCCCATGCAGCCCGGATGCACCTGAGAGCATCTCCTGACTCCTGGGTGACCTTACACATTCACGGCTGCCCAGCAACTTAATGCAGTGCTGCTGGCTGGAAAATTCGCAGGCCAGCATGTGTGCCCAGCTGGGAGCCTCTTAATGGAGACTTCTCGCCTTGAACGTGATCCCAATGTTAAGCACAACCACAGGAAGGTCTCTGAGACAGCTCTGATGTGCAGGTGCTAGAAAAAAAACTACTGCCTTCAACATGGTCTGGTGGTGAAGTATCATCATATCAACTAGATTTTGGTTTTTGGACTTTCCTGTGCCCTGTGCTGACCTGCACCTCAAGCACCCTGCCCTTGCCCACCAGCATGGACGTCTCTGCATCCGTAGGACTGACAGGGCGCCTTGGCCAAATGCATTACCTGCAATAATGTGCCTTGTATACACAACAGCCTTTCTGGATACATTTTGAAATGTTTAATGATGTGTGGCTGAAACGTAGTGATAGCTTCCTAATGGAATGCAAGGGAAAGCTCACCCACACGGAGACATCTTATCTGTATTGGCAATTAATAACCCAGGAATTAAAACAAAGGGTAAAACCAAAGTGTTTTAGCTAAAGCCATGGGATACGACCCCTCAGCTCCTGCCCAGTCAGGTTTCCACAAGGCTTTGTTGTACTGAAATCCAGATGTTGGGGAACTCCGCCTTTTAGTTGTTCGTTTCTTGCAGACCGTGGGCTTCTCGGTGTTTTTGTGTCCCTCAGCTCTCTTGACATCCATGTATTCATGTAATTACATTGCTATAGATTTTTCTCTCAAGTCTGTGGTCCTGTTTTAAATTAAAACAGTCAAGTGCCAATTGTTTGAATTACTGAAAGTCACTGCAGACTGGTCTGGACACAGCACAAAGATTTGTTCCAGGATCCAACCCTCCGCAGTTCACCTCCATTGTGACTCCAATCTCTATGGAGTATCTAAATCAGCTCCACTAATGCTTCTAATCAATTTGACAGCCAATTAATGAGTTCAACCACTATCACCAATGGAATACCATAAAGAAATCCATTGCTGGACAAGTGACAAGTGACGCAAGACTGCACGTTCTCCAAAGAGTACGCAAGCTAGATAAAAAGTGTAAATCTAACTTGGTTGGTTAAGATAAGTTTGCTTTGAGCAAGAAAATCAGTAGAGAATCTGGATTGCATTAGGTTATTCAACTCACCAGGCCAGGCAAAAACAATATTGAAAATGCTGATCTTTGGTTTTGCAGAATTACTTTAGTGGATTCCCCTTGTTGTAAAGAAAAAAAATCCAAAGGCTAAAAGTAATTCAGTCTCATCAATTCATTTTCAAACATAGAGATCTCCTGATAACCCTCAGCATATTGCTCTTACATGATCAGAATAAGCAAAAAGAAAGTCTTCCTGCTCCTAGCAAAGTTAAACCTCTTCCAGCGCTCCTGAATACAATAAGAAATTGCTTTTCAATATTAAGTTCACAGCGTGCCTTCACTAGGCAGAAATATCATTTACATTCTTCCTTAGAGAACTTTAAATTAAAATCATTAGCTACCTTACATAATTTAAGCTGCAAAGAAAACAATATATAATTAAAAGTGGGTCACAGGAAAGTGACTGTAAAATTGAAATATAAATGAGCAATTTCAGAAGACTATCTTCATCTCACCATGCCTTGTGGTGTGTATTTCACCCTCCCTGAAGTTTTAATAAAAGTATTGTACTGTCAGCACTTAGTAAATATTAAAATAATAATATATGCCATAATTACTTTCCAGACATTACTAACGTGTTCCCATCTGCATAGGGCTTGGTTCTCGAATTACCAGAACCTTAGAGAGGAGAAGAATGGTTTCCTGTTCTGCACCCTTCAGGAGGAACCACACAGCACAAGGACTCGGTACTGGGTCCTGGTCCTCAGCCCAGGAGGCAGAGCAGGACATGGCCCGGGCCTGGAGGGGAGCAGAACACCAGAGAGATGTCAGTGCTGCCCCTCCCTCCCATCTCATCGTGCACTGTGGCTACAGCCTCACAAATATTTTGGGGTGCAGCTGACTTGATCAGAAAGGCTGTGCTTCCCATCCAACAACAGCTGCACGGCCTATGAGGCATTTGTTTGCCTAAACACACAAACGTGCATTACAACATGAGGGTGGCCCATCACTTAGCTCCACCTGTGACACCTACGTCCCTTTGCTTTCCTGTTCCTGTTTATTTGGGATGGAGCTGTTCCTGCTGGGAGTGCCGTGCCGCTGAGCTCTGGCCCGGGCTGGGGAGGAGATAAGCAGTCGGAAAGGGAAGGCCTTGCGGCACTGCTCTCTGTCGGGGCCCATCACCACCGACCCAGGGAGCAGTGATTAATCGGCCAAGTGGGGCACATCAGGCTGTTTCCTGACTGTGCATTTGTGTCTTGTTATCACGTGGAAGCTTTCAGAGAAGGACACTAAAGGTAAGAGAAGAGACGACGAAGCCCTTAGTCAACAGGAAAAGGCTCTCAGTGTCATGGCTGCTGCTGGCTCCGGGGTCAGCGTCCTCGGGCACACAGCTGAGCAGCACAGCTGCAGGCAGCCCAGCCCACAGTGCTTCTCATCCAGCACGTCCTGAGCACCTGGTGTGTGCTTCAGGAACAATACCCAAAGGCCCTGCATGTGCAACTTCTGCAGGGAGGTGCTGGTGGAATTGTGCTCTGCAATGCCCAAGAGGTCAAGAAAAGTACTTCTGATTTCTTTTCTGGGTTGCACATTATTTTCACACCATTGCCTTACATGCTTGTGATGGAAATGGAAGCACATTTAGATTTAGTATTTTAGGCTAAAACCAGAGGTAAGTGAAAACACAGATTCTTCCTGCTCATCTCCATTGCAGCATAAAACCATGAGCACATCACGTCCCTCTGCAGCCAGGGTCCTTGTGGGGGCAGCGAGTTCTCACTGCAGGTAGCTGTGGTAGCTCCAGCACCAGGCTTAGGAACTACAGCCTGGGCAGGATGAGGAAAGGGCTCAGCATATGAGATCATTTGGGTCATCTCTCACAGGGAAAATTACCCCTATGGGCAGTGTGGACGTCACTTGGGTTCGGGAACACAGCTAAAGAAATGCATCCCCATTCCAGCTCACCTTGGCAACCCACTGCGTGCAGTCAGCTCTTCCAATTTGCTCTCTTCTTCTTCAGTTTGGTACCTAATGCAGGGCATTTCTGGTTTTACAAAGACATACAAAGAAATGTGCGTGCTGGTATGACAACTGTAACAAAACAATTGTTCTAATGGGAAGAAAAGCCAACACATTTGCAGTTTCCCACAATATGCAGTAATTTAGCAATCCCACCGCAAGATAAGAATTGCTTTGAGAATAATTTTCTTCTAATAGCTCTGTCTGAAATGGAGTAGATTTCTTTCCCACTCATTACAGCTTCTGGCCTGCAACAAATGGCTGGAGAGCAAGGAGGGATTTAAAGGACATATCCTGCCCTCATGCACACACAGTGCATACCACGTCCGTTTCTTCAGCAGATTTAAAAAAGCATTTTGCATCCTCAGCCATGACTCTGTGCGTGCAGTACCTATTTAAATGAAGACTTGGAATCATTAGCACTCTCAGAGAGTCACTAATTAATTTCACTGATTTATGCCTTATGCTGAGCATGGGAGCAGGGGCTTGAAGTAAGTGATACTGATAGCAATATGAAAAACATTTACTTGCAGGAGGCACAGAGACAGAAAACAGACAATAGATCTAAGGATTTATGACTGGGGGGTACCAGTTGTGACATCTGATGCACATCTGAACATGTATTAATGCCATAAAAGCAGCGTGGATGATTTCACCCCATGTCACCCCAGTGTTAAAGCCCAGAGCCGCAGTGCTGAGCCTGGGGGACGGCAGCAGCCAGCTGCGGGACCCAGCGAGGGCCAGGGAGCAGGGGGCTGTCTGCAGCAGGAATCCCGAGTGAGATGTGAGATCTCATCGGCTGTGTTTGACCTCAGGGCTTCCAGCGACAGCTTCTTCAGTTCTGCGTTTCTGTACCTGTCACACCTAATATCAGCTTTCATTCTTTAAGTGTCCACAGATCCTGAGCCCTCTGCAGTGTGAGAGGTTGCTTTGGAGATGTGCGTCAAGCTGCTGGTGTGAAGTCTGGCTCCGCAGCTTTTCCAAAATCTGTGAGCTATTCAGTCCCTGTGCACCGTGCGGGCTGGGACCCTCTGTCCCACCATGTCCCCGCTAACTGCACACATTGTGGCTCTGTGCCCTCCCAGTGACCACCCAAGGTGACTCTGTGAGCTTCTGACTGTGTCCCTAGCACTGGGTGTCCAACCACAGCCCCATGACACCTTCCCTGTGCCCCACGGAAGGCCAATCACACACAAAGCAGGACAACGCGCCAGGGAGGCTGCAAGGCTCTGAGGCTCCCCAGCAACGGAGACACATTAAACCAAAGTGTCCAGCACAGCTTTAGCTACACGGAGTATGGTGCACAACCAGAAATGCCCACAATCAGCCCCAGCCTATCTGCACAGACAGCATGGGTTTTGCAGCGCTTGCTCTGAAAGGGCAGAAAAGCAATCCGACAGCAACACTGCTGTGCTATCCCAGGACCATGCAGCCCTGTGGCTGTGCACAGGTCCTGCTGCACACCTGCCTGTGGGGTTGGGCCAAGGTGCTGGTTTGCAGATGCAGTAAATTGTGCTGAGTGTTTAGCAGCAACAGCACAGGAGTCTCAGCAGACTTACCCAATTGTTATTTATCAAGTTCCTCTCTCTTCTGCTCCTAAGCGAAAATTGGTTTCATTGCATCATCTAATTGTGATGGATATTTTTAGATCTATCATTTATCATATGGAATTTGAATCTAATGAAACCACTGCTGTTCTTCCCAGTACAACACACGGACAAGAGTATCAAACTTTCCCAGACAGCTCTGAGGCAGTGAGTGAGTCTAAAGGGCTCTTTCCCTATGGAAATGTAGAATTTAAAGTCAGTTCTTTTTGCTTATTATGAAGATTTACAGCTTTTCCTTTGGCATTCAACAGAGATTCACAATTTTGTTCTCAGCTGTGATCACCAAATAAACTGGATTAAAGCCTGAGAGTGTAACTCTTCTTTGAAAACAGAATGAGAGCCATCCTTCTGTGTACAATACTTTTGATCCTAATCTTTGAAAACATCAAGCACAAAATACTCCATTGTCATTTTGAAATTACAGCCAGGATATAGAGGGGAGCTGAGCATTTATGTATATTAAAAACATGTAAATAATGAGCGTGTCTTGGTGTAAGGCTACACAACTCCCTCAGTGTTTGTGATAAAAGTAACTGGGAGCATGTAGAATTCCATGGAGTTTAAAGAGGTCAGGTTAGCTCCAGCTCTGCAGGATGCTGGTCTCAAGCAGACACCGGTGCCACCAGCCTTCCACCAGGGCTTTGGACGTATGGGGACACACTGCATGGATCATGCTGCCATGGTTTCTGTACCAGGGGAAGCGACAACCGTCAGTTTGCAGGGAGGAGCCATGCCCAGCTTCACCCATTGCAGGCTGAAGGGCGACAAGATGGCACAAGCCCAAGTACAAGTGGCAATCCCCACGGTAGCAAGCAGCTGAGGGCATGAGTTCAGCTCCCCACATCCCAGGGCTCATCCCATGCACACTGGAAAATGTTCAGTGCTTACAAGCAAAGGAAAGCAATTAATTTAGAAACACAAAAGCAGCCTAACCACCATACTGAATTTAACAGCCATGGTAGCCCCAAGACACTCCCGGGCATGTACCTCATTGATACAAGAGGACCAACAGATTAATTTACTGATGAATCAATAAAAAAATCCATATGATATTTCAGAAAACAAATGAATTTCTTCATTTAAATTAGGCCCATTTGTTTTCCTGAGGACCATGGGAGGAATATTTCAGAAGTGCAGAGCACCCACAACATCTGTTATCTCCAACCAGGGCTGTGGTTACTCAGCACTCCTCAAACCAGAGCGTATGTTTCTTTCTCACTTAATTGCTGTTTTCGTTTCTGCATTATTGATGATCAGTATAAAGTGCCCAAGTATGCCTCCAGAAAAAATATTACCTTTAATTGGAGAGCTTAGCAGTCAGTGATCATGGGAGCAATGATTCATGGCTGCCAAGTAAAGCGGCAGATTAGCAGCTTCGATAGCACACCGTTCAACCTGCTCATTCAGAAAAGTGTTCGCAACATTTAAATGGTAACATTGATTATTATCTCAGCTGAAATACATTTTTATGGCCATGCTTGAATTGACATTCTGGTCTAGCAAAACTTCCCGGCAATCAATAGCAATTAACAGAATTTGCAGCTGTCGCAGCTGATGTAATACCAAACTCTCCCTCAACCTGTTACCCTTCCTGTGTACCCAGTCACCCTGCTTGTGGCCAAGCCACAATGCCATCTGCACCGCCCGGTGACCAAGCATGTCAGCTCTCCACCAGCTTTGCCAGCTCATTTCCATGGAGTGATGAGGTCATTCAGTGTCCCATCCCTGGAGGGCTCTATGCAGGTTGACCAGGTCACACCTTGTCCCACCTGGGGACCCACAGCTCCCCACAGCCCCACAGATTTGTGCTCCCCACTTGCACTGGCGGATGGCAGTCAGGGCTGGGACCTTTCCCTCCCTATCCCCAACCTCCAGAGGAGCTCTCAGACCCAGCATGCACTACATAATTTCCTGGGGCACAATCCATGAGCGTAAGCAGAGTCATTACTTTCCACATCCCAATTTCTTTTGAAAACCTTCATCTCATATTCAAGCCAATGCAGTAAATAAACCTGAGCACACAATCTTACAGCTCCAACTTGTTTTCTGGCTAAAACTCCAGGTGCATTTTCACTGAAATCAGTGAGTGCACTGCTCACTGGGAGCCATGGCTGAATGTGGAGGAGAACACTGAGGGCAGGCACTGAGCAGTCACCCAGCAGTTTGCTAAAGATTCCTTGCAAGGAGCACAAAGGCCATGCAGAGGCAAGCTATGAGCTCCCCCCAGCTCCAGCAGATATTTCATGTGATAGCTGAGGGCTATCTAATAAAATGACCCAACTCTGAAACAATGCAAACAAACATCCTCCACAAATTGATCAGAAGCCTCTGCACATTCTCTGATCTGTTGCTTACACAAACCTTCTTCTAAAGGAGAGGAGCAGAAATGTGGGTTATTAATTCACTCCTGACAGAAAGCAGAGCCCAACTTCTTAAAGATGGCTTGGTTGTGGGAAAAAATAAATACAGCAAAACGTTTTCTAGATGAAAGATTTGGATTATTCTGTGCTTGTTAATTGGTTTTCATATCTAGCACACATTTTCATTTTCATAGGAGTGCTGTCAGACAGATATAATGGGGAGAAAAGTTTGCAAATGCTTTCTGGCTTCAGTGAGTCCCTGCTGTTTACCCAAAGGCTCTGGTTCAGCCAGAGGGTCACCACTTGCACTCCACTTGTCTTCACAGACTTTGCTTTCTGAAGAGAGAGAGAGCCATGTGCACTGATACATGCATGGACATAAAGCAAGGGAACGTTTGCTGTGCCATTTTGCATGATGTTGTGCTATATAATGTGTGGGTGACCACTTGCTGCAGTGGTCTTTATGATATGCACTATGGAAAGGTCTGTGCTCTGTGTTGCACTGAGGTTTGCTGGAAGTTTCTTTGAAATTGGCAAAGCACCCTACTTCAGGACAAATATAACAACACTTTGCTCCTTATGGCACTGGAAGAGGAAGCACTGCCCAAATGCACATGGGAGGCAGGAAGGCAGCGGTGTGAGCAGGTGGCAGACAGCACTTACCCGCACGTTCGGGAGCACAGAGGCAACATCACAGTGATAGAAGAGTGAAGAGCAGGAGAGTCTGGGCTGTGGGTTTGCTACAAGAGCCTTACAGCTACTGGTAGACTCAGTTTTGTGATGTTTGAAATGTGCAGGAGCTAAGGGAAGCATATGTTTGCACAACTCCTTTCATGCATATATACATATAAAGGGTATACATGTATATATATATAAAATTATTTTTATTTACACTCAGAGATATACAAACAGGACAGTTTGGCATCTAAAGAGCTGCTCAGTTTTGTCCCTGTGCGGGGCCCTGCAGCACTGCTCGGGGTCCTCCCGCCGCAGTCCCCCTCCCTCTCACTGCTCCCACGTGGAAACGGGGCAGAGCAAATGCAGCTCTTGGGGAGGGCTTTGCATGTGAAGTTGTTACTCAGTCCTTGGGAATGAGAGAACAGAAATGTGTTGCTGGACGTGCAGTGGTAATGAAAACAAGGAGTCAAGTCTGACTAATGAGAAGGAAAACATCACAGAATTTATTAATTTAGGCTTCTGGAAATTAGTTTGCTGAACATACTTAAGGACTAAATACAGGTGTTAAGCCCAGTCGTTCCCACACTAAATGACATGCTCTCACCTACACACATAATCGCTGTTTGTATAGGGTTTTCCCATACTGCTTGCTGTTACACATCCAGGCAGCAATTCCCACCCTGGTAACCTGACCCCAATTTTTACAGCACTGCTGAAGCACTAAGTAGTGCTGCTTTAGTCTGTCCCCAAATCAATTCCTAATGTTACTGTAGGAGCAAATGTAAAACTTGATGTATTGTTCCCCAAAGGTTAATATCATGTGTTTCTGATTGAGCAAGAAAAAAAAATCATTTCCTTACAGGATGGATTTTGTTATGCCTCTTGTACAGGCGTGGAGGAGGGGAAAGCCCTCAGGGGTTTCATAGCAGGACCCAGAGCTATGTCCTTGTGTCGGACCCAGCCTAGAGCAGTTGTTCCATAAGGCTGAGGCTGCTTGGTGCCTTCTGTCTGTGCAGGTGTCCTCGTTGCAGGTGGCAGCACCAGTGGGGAGGTCAGAGCCCAGGCTGACACCAGGCAGCAGAAACCCAGCGGGACAGCCCAGCCCTTGGAGGCAACCAACCTGGAGTTTGCCTTACTTTCTTCCTTCTGCTTGGACAGAAGAGAGATGGTCAGTCAACCTGAAAGTCTCAACATCCAGCAGGAAAACTTTCGGTTTTGTAACCAAAGTGCTCCCGACTCCATTCAACATCCAGGGAACTCCACTGTGAACAAGCAAGCAAATGTGCTCTGCTCTGCTGTTGTTACGTGGAGCAGCCAGTGCTCCTTCTCAATGTGCTCTAAATTGCACGATGGAGTACGGGTCTTAATAGCTAAGTGATAATTCATTTATGATGGTAGCAGGACAATCCAAGTGAGTTTTTACCTTTTATCCTAAATGTAATGCACTCCATCTATTACAATTTCAGCAAGATCTGAGCAAGTTCGATAATCAGATCAGTATTCAGCATGATGCATGGACCTACACACAGAACCACTACTAAAAGTTTAACGAGACCAGCCTTTTGCTTTCCTTCATAACAAGAAACAGCAGGCTGCCTCAGTTCTGTGGGTATTTTCTCTCTCCTGGACGTGCAGCCTTTAGCTTTAGGCTGCAGAAATCAGTGTCTAACAGCTGCGAGGGGGACGAGGAGGTTCGGGGCTCTCCAGTGGTGGCTGTGAGCACTACGCAGGGGAAACATCCAGCTCGGCCCCAGCTGCTCGGCCCCATTAACCCACAGCTCTGATGCATTAAGTGCATTCCTGCCATGGCTTTCCTGTGCAAGCAAACGCAAGTGGGGAGAGAGGTTATGTGATCGGGAGCAGGGCGCAAGACAATGTTTTAGTGAAGATGTTGTCTGTGATACGAAAAGAGTTAGGGACTGCTTGAGTAATGCAAACATTCCTGAAATAACAGGAAAACTTTAGCAGATGTTTCCTCAGTCTGATTTTCCCTCCTTCTCCTCTTTTTGCGTGTGGCTTTTCAGCTCTCTCTGCTTTCTAAAACTCCTTTTGCATGATGGACCCACATTAAAATGTCAGGTTTTATTTTTCCGAAAGACATCCGCCAGAAATGAAACCCCACGTGCTCATTTTGGAGCGAGGCAGAGATCCCTTGGGAGCCACTGGGAATCCCACCCGTATTTCTGATTACATTTTTGTCAGCGGCATAGGAGCCAAAATCTCGGTTGCCGAAAGGCTTTCATCTAGATGAGAATCAGACTTGGAGGCGTTCTGAGGTATCAAATTGTATTCACCCTCTGTGTCAGTTATTGGCAAGGCATCTGGAAGTACCTTGGGGTTAGTGCTTTGATTAGAATTTGATCATAACTTTATAAAACACAGATAGAAACGATCTCAGTTGTGAGCCAAGAACTCAGCAGAGTTGGAGAAGAAGTGGACATTTATATGAATGAGAGGAATAACTGTTAGCAGCAGTTTACACAAAGAGCTTTGGAAAGGATCAAAATCTTTCGCTGCACAGAGCAAGGCAATCTCAACAATTCAGGATTAGGAGAAGCCTTTTGTAGGATCATTACGCAGCACAATTTGGTTGAGCATCCTTGAAAGCTCTTGGTCACAGCTGAAGCTGGGAGACTGAGGCAGGTGGACTGCAGCCCAATTTTGAGGTGTTTATGGCACACAGGACATTTGCTCCCATTGATCTCCAAGGTGGCCATGGGCCAGCCCTGAAAGGTCTCACCCTCAAATGCTTCTTCCAGTGGGCAGACACAGGGACTGAGAGCTGCTCGTGTGCAGAAGTACAGAGGTGGTGAGGGAAGAAGGCTATGCTGAGGATGAGCTCTACAGAGCTGTAAAATAGGGAATGTCATAAGAACACGGAGAGGGGCTGAAACACAGCCCTTCTCGCTGGGTGTCCCTTCGGCCAGACACTGCTCTTCCCACGACTTCCCCCACTTTTTCTCCCTTTACCTGTTCTACTCAAAGCCGTTCCAACATGAAAGTTGGAAAAATCTGTATTTCCGTTCCTGCTCACACAGCAGTGAGGGCCCTTGCTCTTACACTTTGTGAAGTGTAACCCGCACAAAAGGCTGATCAACAACGTATGAGGAAAGCACCCTGCCCCGTTAAGAAGGCTGCTAGCCTTCCCTGCATGCAGAGCCACATCTCAGAGAGGGGAATGGTATGTTTCCAGACTGCCTCTTCCACAGGGATCCTTGGGGTCTGGAGCTGTTTGGGTGTCACGAAGGGAAGCGAGGAAAGGGCTCCAGGAGGGCTGCAGGAGGGTGGCTGAAAAAAGTGCTGGATGCAGCCAGAGCTGCTGGAAGGTTTCTGACCGCGAATATTCAGGATCCTGTGGATAGTTTTGCCCAGAGGAAGATTGCATTTAGAAAGCAGTTCCAGCCAAACAAGCATTTCCACACCTGCTATCCTACCCTGTGAGATAACTGTAAACTTTCATCCGAGATCTGAATAGATTGGGAAGGAGAGGATCTGGTAACACTGATGGAAACGACTGGGAGATACAGAAAGTGCACTGCACAATAAAAAAGAAAAAGAAAAGAGGAAGAAAAAAGTGGCAGGCTGTGACTGACTGTTGTCCTTTGCTTTTGATAGTCTTTGCTTGCTTATAGCCTAATATACTAATTTCGAGTGCATCAAGATGGCAGATCCAAAGTACTTCTGAGAGTTATAGATTTATATGTACCAAATCAAATGCATCTTGCCTTGAAACCTGTGTGCAGTAGCAGGATATGCCATCTGCTTCTGGCAGGGTAAAGGCCAGAGAATTCAGTTGCAGGGATGTGGAAAACTCAAGCCCGTGCCAGGGACAGAATGCTGTGCAGGATCCCTTTCCCAGCCAGCCCCCCAGGATGGCCAATGCCATTTGTGACCATAGTGCTGTCACAGGAAAGAGAAATGCATCGAGTGGCTGCATGGCAGCTTCCAGCTCTTCATAAGACCCGGTTTCTGCTTGAAATAATATCAAGAACTAATTATAACACATCCACAAACAATTTCTTTCTTTTATAGTTTAAAAGCCCTTCCTTAATTTCAAGCCAACAAGTTCTCAAAAGGTAAAAGTCCTCAGAGGGTAAATGATTGATCTGAGGTCACCCAGAGTGGCACTGGCAGAGTGAGAGATGAAACAGAGGTTCAGCAATCCCCCCCTACAGCAAAAGAAAGCATTGGTAGCTGTGTTTTCTTTCCATTCATCACCTCAGGAAGAAGCCAGAGAAACACAAATGCTTCTGGGGCATCACTGCCTGTTGGCTGGTTCCATCCCAGTGTCCTTTCCAAGAGCTGCAGCGTGAAACCCAGCTATTCGCATTGGCTGTGCTGCACTCAGGAAGACAATAACATTAATTTTTATAGTAACAAACAGCCTTAATTAAAATTGCAAAATAAATACACAGCCGTGCAGCCTTTTTCTGTGCTGGAGCTTAGCATTAATCTTTATTATTGTTATTAAGTGTTAGAAGACGAGAACATTTTGATGAGTAATAACAGTGTGCACCCAATCAATGCATATTTAAAATATATGTTTACAAAAAGCAGTGGCATAGACATATGAGTGGTGAGCTCTGAGGCTGTTATGGCCAGACAGACTAATGCCAGTAATTCATCATGTGCCGTGGAGATTAGAGAGATGAATGAGGATACCTGCCATGGCTCTCTGGCACGCAGGCAGCAGCAACGTCCCTGGTCCATGCCACTCTTTTTCACTGATTTTCAAGTGGAAAAACAGTTCATATTCATTTAGTGCAAGTTGCTGTTATCAATGACTCTGACCCAAAATCAAAGATCTGAACTTACCTTAAAATAGAAATTCAGACAGCCCACGGTCAGGGTCTTGCTCTGTACTCAGAAGATGCCCCAGGTTCATAGATCTGGAGGTAGCACTGCGATCACCCAGAACAAGCTCTCACGTGGGGCCCCTGAACTGTAGCTGGCACTTCCCATATTTAATCCAGGAATTTGTGGATTATGCAGAAAACATACGCACATAAACCCCAAACTGTGCCCTGCCCCTGAAGCATACAGGAGTCATACCATTGCCTGCTGACTTATAAAGAGATTAAATCTCCCCATACATGGGATAGCCTGATCTGGCCAACAAGGATCCTAAAAAGATGACTACATTCACTCCTAACGCAGAATGCACCTTCTCAGCGAGAAGCCTACCGCCAGAAACCAGTGATTCATAGTGAAGTAAAAGTCACTGTGCATTTTATCCTCCCTTATACCAGTTAATATAAAGCAGTTACACTGATGAATCTTGCTAAGAATCTCTTGGCTGTGATATAAATCAGTGTAGCTCCATCGAAGGGATGGAGCTGCGCATATTTACATCAGCTGTGGAGCCAACCCTATACATTTTCCAGAGAAATAGCAGGACTTAAGACAGCAGAGTAAGATCCTAACTGAATCAGAACGAAACCCCAAAATGTAGGGAACACAAAGAGCATGAACCAAAGAAACCAAGTGGTTCCTATATCTGATCCTACCCTTTGACATGGACAGGTCATTTGCACTGATGCACGATGATGGCACTGTGCTCACTGATATACATGGGAATTTTGCCACAGATATCACTGTGGTCAACACCACTTGGTTGAGTCTCGGTAGGAAATAATAAATCCAACTAAATCACACCTACAACTTTCTGGGGGATCTATGTCCATATTTTACTCACCAGACATCCTCCCCCAGAAACACACAGTTTACATGTCTTTGGTATTTATCATGGTTCATTTCTCAAGGTAATTTATGACATATTTATACTGCTACAGTACATCATTTCGTGATTTTCTGCAATAAAACCATTGCACTGACTAGTCTTCGTTCTTTATTACATTTGAGGTCACTTAGAGGGGTAATTTCATCTACTGAACATTAAATCCTGTAATAATTCAATACTTTCAAGCTATTTGAAAGCAGTACGCTCCTTCCTTCTCTTTTGCAGGATCTTGTGGGTAGGACTCAGAGCAGCCATGGCTGGGTATGGCACACAGCTGTGGCTGGAAGAATCTACTGGCATGGTTGCAAAATACACTTTGGTGAGAATTTCAGAAGCGCTAAGTGTGGTTGAATGGTTGGAAACATTGAATGCCTGATCTTTTGTTAACAGGAGTGCAAGGGCTCCACACCGGGCAAATTCACAGTTTCTAGAAGCAGCTTTGGGTCCAACGGACGAGGCCACAATCCGATCTCAATGGAATTTCCTTTCCAAATTAAGTGAGAGCTAAGTGGGCTTTTAAGCATTTTCCCCATCACAGCTTGCACAGCTAAAACATTGGGATCCCTTGAGATTCCATAAGCTTAATGAATTCACCATGAAAATGCTCAAGGAAATGCTGGATGGCAACTTGTTAAGTGATGCCATTAAAACAGCTTTAATATTGCACTATACCCAACAGCTCCACCTCAGACCCCCAAGGACTCCAGGTTTTCCCACATGCAGTACCTTCCATTCAGGGCATCAGCATGAAGTAGCAGGCGCTGTGGTGAAGGAATATTGGAACACACCAATATTTCTCCTCTTAATAGCAGCTATACATGGAGCAGCAGGGAGGTAATCAGAAGTTCCAGCAGAAGTTGGGTGGAAGTGCTATAGACCTTTTGTCTGGCTAGAAAACACAACCTCTAGTGGATGCTGCAAGGACAGGTCAGCTTCACAGGGCCTGCTAAAACCAGCGGGCCCATTCCCAGAGCAGGGTGGGCAGTGGATGTAGTGCCACAGGCTGGCACCCAGCTGGAAAGAAGAGAAGGGTCCAGAGTCCCCGTCTCTGACTGACAGCTGTGCACATCCTAAATGAGGACTACTGAGAGATTTCTGCTCACCTCTACCTGTTGGTAACACTTCTCACTGCCCTGTGCTGAAAACCCAGGCTGCCTTATTGCAGCATTCAGCCACACACCATTCAGAGAGGAAAATGCTAATGAGCAAAAAGCTGGAACGTCTCCAGTGACTTAAAGAAGATGCTGTAATACACACAAATGTGCTGATTGCAAGAGTTGATGTCTGGGATGCACTGAGGCTGGAAGCTGTGTTCCTGTGTCTCATTAAGGAGATATTTTTTCCTTGTAGATTGTAATACAAGTCATTAGAACCCAGAAGCAGCCTCTCCTCCTGCCCTCCGCTATTTCTTCTGCCCTCTAACGTTTTCCATTACCTGCATCTCTCCATTACTCTTTTGCTTTCCTTCTAACACCTGTATTTCCCTGTCACCTCTCTCTGGCCTTCCTCCAGTTCAGGAGGGCAGGACAAAGGGCAGGGGCAGTCTGCAGGAAAATTTTGGTGGCTCCTTTGCCATCTCACTCCCTGGCTGCTTAATGCAGTGCTGTTCACAAGGGGTGGGAGTAATTGCAGGAGTGCCTGGGCAGCAAAGCAGCCAGAATAAGCAGATGACTCAGATGCTCTGGAGACATAGCAGTCATGACCTCTGCTCTTTGGTTTTACCAGCTCAGTGCTGCACTTGCCCCTGCTGTAAGTCAGTGGCTGAGGAGGCTGCAGAATCCCTGTGCAGAAGAACTTGGATGTGAGGTTTCATTGAGGATCTTCACTTCTCACCAATCACTTGCAGCACTTCACTTCAGGGGAAGAAAACAGCCTCAGACCTGGACTTCTGATTCATGCTGGAAAGAACCCAAACACACTCTGCTTGTTTCAGTGGAGTTGATAGTCATTGAAATAATTTGTGCTCAGTCTCCAGTGATTCTCAGCTTTCGCTGGAGAAGCCCACACTGCTGCTTCCTTCTGAATTTCAATCAGGTGTCATTACTGTGCATTGCCCAACTTTTGCTCAGGATAGATGCTTCTCACAACATACTGGAATTGCTTGATGCAGTGAACTTATTCTCTTTAAGAATGTGAATCACACTAAGTGGCATTACTTACCATCTGCTTTTTTGATTTGCTTACTCTTCCCCTGCTCATACTGTCTGCAGGAATCATTTGTTTCTATGCCTATAAATTAGCGGTTCAGAACAAACTGCAGTGTTGTCAACAGATCACTGAAATACAGCTCTGAGAATGGACCTACAAAGGAGGCTGGAAGCAAAACTTAGCACAAAGCCAAACTATCTGTAATTGGATTTTGAGACCAAACCATTATAATGAACAGAGAGAGAAATAAACAGAATATTTTATTTGATCGTTAGCAAAACTCCTTGGTTACATGTGATAATTCCTGGTGAAGATTTCCATACAGAGCATGTGCCAGAAAATGTTTAAACCCATTTCTTTATAGCACACCCACTACCAGCATACCAATTACATGACATAAAATGCATTGAGTGTCGAGAAATCCCACAAGGCTTTCAACAGCAGAACCTGCTAACCTTTCTCTGCTCTGTACTTGGGATTGTTTGCTGGATGTACTGATTTAAGCAATGCATACACATCCTCAGCAATCTATCGTGCATGTTTACAAAACTGTATCTAGAGAAACTTATAGGTTAACCTGGAAATGAGAAGTGACACAAGATCAAGATCTTCAGTCTCTGCTCTGGTAACATACTAATAAATCATAATGGGTGATTTTGTGTAAGCAAGGTATTGGATACTTCTCCATTCAGAAGATTTCTTACAGTACTGTGTATTAAAAATGCAAACTTCAGAACTTTGCTAGAGTTGATGTTCATTAAAACAAAGAACAAAAGTCTGACTTGTGTCTCTGAGGCTGTACCACACTACAGGCTGCTACAAAGGTCACTGACTGGAAGATATCTAACAACCTCAGAATTTGGATCCTTGGATCCAGTGGGTGAAGAGCCAAAATACACTAACATAGATGCAGGGAAGGAAGGAAACATCCATACCAAGAACTATATAGAGTATACCTATGGAAGAAGGATCTGCAAGTGAGAAAGGTGTCATTTGATGGCTGGGTTTCCATATAAATGGGACTAGAAATAGGGAAATACACATAGCTTTCACTGCTGCCACCTGTTTTGTAGGCTGGCTTGACTACGGTATTTAGAAAAGAAACATTAAGACTTTGGTTGTGCAGCCTTCAAACAAAGAAACTCATCCACATTTGTGCACCCCAGCTCTCCTGCAGGCTCATTGCAGGGAAATGGAGCGGCAAAAGGAAAGCAGGCTTGACAGATGTCCAATCTTGAGCCAGACAAGTCATCTTTCAAATGAAGTATCTGGGTTAGGGAGCCCTTTGCCCAGTTTGCAGCTCTGGATGTCACTCCAGCTCCTGCGGCATTTATCAGGTGACCCAGAAAATGTTAAAGACACCAGTGCATCTCTGATCCTCCAGATAGGCATGGTGAGAAGCAGAGCCCACCTAGGAGCACTGTGAATGCCAGTGGGGCAAGGCTAGGGCTGATGTTGGGTAGAGCCAGGTTATTAGCAGGTTGTGTGGCTACAGAAATGGAGGCAATCGTGGGAGTCTCTTGCTATTTTGGGGGTTAGAATCCATACCTTAACTCTTCCCGGATATTAGGAGGAGGACCTAAGATCTTCTGGATCATGTATCCTCTGATTTGAGCCCCAAAGCTCAAGAAAACCTCTTCTTCAAAAGTTTTTAGTCCTCCTATTTACTGGAATCAACATCTTATGTTTTTAGAATGATTTATCAGAAGCGACCTTTGAGATCAGAAAGGCAAGAAGAATTGGGTACCAACAGGAAGCTAACGTGACAGGCTGGTAACAGCTGAATGACATTTCATAGCTCTGAGACTCTTTGCTGCAGCCTCACAGGGAGAGGATGTGCTGACAGTAGCTGACGTGCCCTGTGCTGCCTGAGCCTTACCCCAGCCCCTGCTGACAGTCATTCCTCATCAGCCTGCTGAACACGTGTCTGGCCTTTCTAGAGGACGCATGAAGGCAGATGGACACGCTTTTTGCCAAGGATGCTGCTACATAGCTTTGGTCTATTTCATCTTCTTACCTTAAACATACCAAGTTGGTGTAGCACCTAAGTAGAGCTGCTGGCTGCAGTGCTTCTTGTGTTGCAAAGACTTTCACGGAATGCCTTCTTGTCTTGAGATACCCTGGAAGAGATGGAAGTGAGGAAACAGATAGTCTTGCTAAAAACACTATAGAAGGTCCCTAGTGGAAAAGTGGATGGAAGGACACAATCTCAAGTCATACATCCTTCAGACCCTGTCTTAAAGCATTACACAGCCATGCTAGATCCCCTAGTCCTGCTGAGTCATAGGCATACCTGCACAGATATAGTAGACTGAAACTATTTTCAGCATCTACAACACAGTTGCACCTTGGGCACAGTCTGGATTGGATTCTTATCACTCTGGACACCATGCAAGAAACACTGAGCCCAGAATCCAAATGATAGTTCCAAAGTACGTATCTATAGGTTAACAGAGCACAATATTTTTTGCTTACATTTTTACTTTCCAGCAAAACTGTGCTTCATTTTATGTCATTTCATTTCCTTCCACTGCTATCTTTGTTCATTGGAAAGACATCTTCTGCCATTTTTCTCATTCCATTTTAATTCTAACATTGCTGGTGGAATGGATTAATGGCACATTTTTTCTAGTCTAGTAATCTTTGTCACAAGGGTGAGTGAAAGCATACAGCAAACGTGATGATCTATCAGTGCTGCCATCTGACTGAAGGCTCACTCTGATACCCAATGCTGAGGCAAGAAAACGAAAAAAACAGGGCACCACACAACCTACAGCACATCCTATTTTTCACAAGCTAATTGTGTAGAGACACAAAGAATAGCATGCATCATATTTTCTCCAAGTCAGTAACTGGCCACCTTTGATGCATTTTTTTTTTTAAAAAAAAAAAACAAAAAACACAACACCAGCTAGAGAACAATGTATTGAAATGAAATTCATTGCACACACCTTCAGTCTTCACTGACCTTTTCCTCGGTTCCACCTTCTAGGCACACCACAAGCCTCCCTGAATCTTCACAGGATCAGAAAGAAGAATGAACTTTTTTCCTTATTCTTGGCAAGTCTTGTCTTACTATTTCCTTTATTCAAGCTAAAATCACAGCTGGATAGAACACATTTAAGATATTGTTACCCTAGGAAAGACCTACGAAAACTTGGTTTAGACTTTGGTTCTGCTTTTTGTGAAACTTGAAGATGCTGCTTACATCTAGATCCATTTTCAGAGCAGGAACAGCGTTAGTCAGAGGAGGAGCTGTGTGGCCAAGGTGACACAGGACTGAACAAGGCTGCGTGATGACGGGATGAAGGCTAAGGTGCTTATTTACTCCCTTCTCTGCAATAAACCTCAACTTTAGTCATTCACGGCAACCCTTCCCTTGATGCCTTCCATGCCAAGCCTTGGGATCTGAGCACTTTTCCTTTCCACAGGTGTGCTGGGGAGGATCATATGTCTACTGGATAGCAGAGGGATTGCCCTTCTGACTTCCAAATCCAACAATTCCAGCAAGGGACAAGGCTTGCTAGGACATCTCCCCTAGCTTTAAGGAAAGCAGGATGAGCCCATCAAGAGTCTGATGGGCAGTGACACCTACAGAGGACTCTTTCCTTTGGGATAGGGCATTTGGAAGCAATTCAGGCACCTTTGTAAGAAAGCTGTCCTAAACATTCAAGAGTCTTGGGTTTACTAATCCTCATGTGATCATTTCCTCCTTCAAGTAATTTACAAAGTTATTAGGCCCAGTTCTCATTCTCTTCTCTACAATATGTGGAGGATGAAGCAAAATGAGAGGGGAAATTTGATTGCTTCATATTTCATCTGCCTGTTACTATCAGCAGGGAGCAGCTACACAGCCTGGCAGCAGTCTGTGGCGAGTATAAAATACTCCAAAACAAAAAAAAGATTCACATTTTCCTGACTCGTCATCACAGGCCTGAAAGAAAAAAAAAAAGGGAAAGAAAAAGAAAGGAGAAAAGATTGTTTGTATGCAGAATATTTTTGCATGTGTATATTCTGCGGAAGGTTAATTGGGAAGGGTGTTTCTATGCCAACAAAGGCTGAGAACAGACAGCTGAACTTGGAGGAGCACCCGCCCCCAAGCAGACATTTTGGATGCACGGATGATGGTCACCAATGGAGCCCATGGAGCAGGCTGGCCAGAGATGCAACTTTTGGG
The DNA here is from genome assembly GCA_013396635.1 of Penelope pileata. Classification (NCBI taxonomy): domain Eukaryota; kingdom Metazoa; phylum Chordata; class Aves; order Galliformes; family Cracidae; genus Penelope; species Penelope pileata. The sequence goes on from WBMW01004283.1 coordinate 656,620, forward strand.
CCACCAATCAGCCTGGAGCTGCTGCTGGCCTCTTCCCCTGCCCTAACTCAGCCTGGCAGGCCCAGCTTACTCAGCCCAGCAACCCAGATGGAACAGCTGCTCCCTATCTCCACCTGTGGGACAAGAGCTGCCTCCTGGCTGAGTGGCTCTTAGGGACTCAAGCAATCCATTTGCCTCACACAATGTACAGTTGTCTGCAGGCTCTAGATGCAAATGCCACCAAAATACATCAATTCTTTAACATGTCATCAATCTGTGAGATATTCAGATCATTCAAGTCTGAGGATGAGGACTGGCAGCCTTTTAAAGGGAAATCTTTTTAACAAGTGCATATCAAATCTCTCGGTCAAGTTTCAAAAAAAGAAAAACAAAACCAAAACTCTACTATGAAATCTTGGCTTAAAACTGCTCAAACAAGGCTGAGCATGTTGTGGTTCATACTGACTCATTTTTCATGCAAGGATCATAATTTAAGATGGCTCTTGGGACTGTCTTGGGAGGAAACCTTGCTCCATACAATTCTGCATTTGGAGATGTTTGAAGTGCGATGAGGACGGAGGCAGCTCAGGCATGCCTCTGGATGAGAAGTTACAAGTAGGCTCAAAAATCAATGCATAAATCATTTATTGTAGATTTCTGAGGTGAGATCCCTAATTTCAGCGGCAGATCGATCTGTAGGACATTCAGGTCATTGTCTCCTGGGTGACACCAGCACATAGGACTTCACACAGGTCTTCAAAGCAAAGAAGCACTCTGCAAGGCCAGCTGCCTTACAGCTGGACTGACCACATCCCTTGGATCAAAGCACATCTCTGAACTGCAAGGGTACATTAGCGGGAAAAAAATGACTGCCCTCATTGCAAATTCAGGTGGCAAAAATAGCTTTGAAACATGCCTCAAGTGAGTCCTATTATAGCACCAGAAAGAAAGTCAAACATCCAGAGCAGCTGAGTGATGCATACCCCAACTAAGTACATCCTCTCTGCAGCACCAAGTCTTGCTGATCTGTAGCAGAATTCGCTTGAATTATCAAATGAACAGATTTTCATCTAGTTTGCTCATGCAGGCTGGTACACGTGGCCACACCACGCCTCCAGAGCCTGCTGGGGACACAGAGCGTGCACACGTGTCAGCCAGGCATGCTACATGCAAGCTGCCCCAGATCTGTGTTCCAGAGATACTGCAAAAGAGCTTGGTGATAACACCTCAGACACCCTTATCCCCTCTTTGAGATCCATTTCCACTGAACAGAGAAATATTTCTGCTGGGTAGGACCAGGCCATCACACACAGCCAGCCCCTAGCATACACCCCTCCCCATCACACCTTTGCCTAAAGCCATTTCTGGCTTAGCTTGAGTTTTCACTGATTAAATTAAAATTTCATTTGACCCAAGTTAATATTGAGAGAAGCAATGTGACTTCAATGAGCTATTTATTTAAACCTGTCTTGAAGCTAATTACCACGAGACAGAATAGCTGCAGTTCTGTACCCAGAGGAGTGGCTAAGCCACTCTCAGTACGGGCAGTGCCATACCTTCCTGCGTGCCATGTAATGAACGTAACAGGACAGCACTGCTCCTCTCTGAATGTGCACAACTGGATCTTTGCTACGCTGAGGCACCTGCCTGGCTTTGTAGCTTTAAGACCAGCAGGGAGTTAATCAGCAGCCTTAATGCCCATCACGATCGTGCCTTTCTGCCTAAACCTGGTGCTGTGTACCCACATAGCTGTTCTCTATCAAGGTTTAGGTCCCATGGGCACTTAGAAGCTTCGCCAAGGTACCTCTAAAGTGATGGGTTATTTTGTTCAAAGAAATCACATAAGCTACACCATCGAAAATACACTGACTGTACTTACAGTCATAAATTATCTCCAGAACTGAACTACAGATAAAAGTTTTGCCAGCACAGCAATGCTCCTTAAGGATACATTTTTTTTCACAGTGTTCCTATGCCAGCAAAAGTCCTGTGAATGCAGCTATGCCAGCACAAAACTTCTTCTGCCAGCACAGAAGTGTTGGCCAAAAAAAATTAAACTCTTATTGTCTCTCTAGGAAGAGTTTCTAGTGTAGACACAGCTGTTATTTGAGCAGCGTGGACAGAACAATCTATTGCCTCTGGAATCACTTCTTTCAGTTCAGTAGGCAAGTGAAAGGTAAAGCACCTCAAAGAGCATTCGTTCTGTGCAGGTTTGTGCTATTTGCAGTGCCCTGCCATCACTCCATTTTCTTGATCACTTACACAGCCAGAGCTCTGCACCAAAGAAGATGTGCCAACGAAATCATTTAGGAGATGAGCAGCTTCATTTCCAGCACAAGGAAACAACTTGTCAGAGAGGCATGGAGAGCCAATGCTTATGGCTAATGCCAGAGCCTGGCGTGCTGCCCCGGACAGGATGGGACCCTGGAGGTGACCCAGGGCTAATGTGCTTTCATGGCAATCTGATGCTGCAGTCTGCAGCAGGGGACAGTGCTCGAGCTAAAGTCTGCAGTGCCCAGGCAGGTGAAGCCACGCCAAAAGCCAAAGCCCAGCTGCAACTAAAAGCAGCCGGAGCAACTCGAGCTGCTGCAAGGACATGATCAGCAAAAAGAAGGGCAGAGAGAACAGAGGGTCCTGCTGAAGTGGGAGAGCACTTCCATGGCTGTTATGCCACGGAAGGTGTTTGACAGCTCTCTGAAGGAAACGATGGCTTATGCAAGACTCGTGATGCCATGGTCAGACTGCTTGGGTGGCAAGAAGCAGGGTGGATGGGCACAAGTCCAAGTGAAAATAAAAGGGCTTGTTCTTGTGCTAATATTCAACTCACCTGCCTCATCTCATCCCTCTAAAATAACCCTTAATAGAGGAAAGAGAAGAAGGAATTTAACTTGCACATTAGGAACAAATTGCCCTACAGTAGCTACGCACTGGAATGGATTTAGAGGCAGCAGGGGGAAGCCCCCCCAGAGACTTAAGCACTGGCTGGATGACATCTGCCCCAGAGCTGGAACACCTACAGCTGCCCCTGCCATAGCACAGGGATGTGAGGTGACCCTGGCAGGCTGTGAGCTCGGGCAGCACTCAGCTCTTAAGCAGGGGGGGCAATGCTTGTGCCTTGCTTGAAATTCCCCACGACCGCGCTGGGATGCAGTGCCTGTGCTTTTGGCCGTGCTCTCTGGATCGTAACATTTGTGTTTCTGCTATCCTCTGGATGCAGGGCAATAAAATTAGCATTCACATTCAGATTTATAACCCAGAAAAGGCAAGTTCTCTCTAATAAAAACAAGCTCATTTATGAGACCAGATTTCAGGCACGACTTGCAAGAAGGAAAATAACACCCTGTGTAATTCTAATGGCTCGTATCTCAGCGGGCAGATGCAGTGGATATCTTTCTGCAGCTCTGCTTCTGCTGTCAGCCTCCCCTATCTGTGCAAGGTCTGTGGGTCAGCAGCACTGTAAGGACTGCGTGTGATGAACACTTGATGAGGTTTGTTTTGATTGAGCACATGCAACAAGACATATTTCTATGTCCTGTGCCTTGGGCTCACTGATTTCTTCTTTTTCCATCCCATGTTAAGGCAGTGCTGGTCAGGGAGGGGGTAAACGCTGCGGGGAGACCAAGCCCTCACCCACGCACAAAGCAATAAGAAGTAAGAAGCAAGAGTCTAAGCCCTGGTGTTACTGCAGCATTGCTTGTGCTCCCTCTGGTTCCAATCTAACAGGTTGCCCTGTGAGATTTCACTGGTTTCATGTCTTTCACAGTTCCCATTGCCCATTTCCGCTCTCTTGAGCCTCCCCTGCTCTGCAGCCACCAACGTGGACACCGGGCCATCGAGCAGCATGAGAAGGAGGCACCCAAGTGTAAGAACAAGGGGACACCTCAGGGCACCCACCAGGACAGATTTCAGCCTCTGACACAGAGGATTGAGAGTTATGGGGCAGGAAAAGCACAAGCAACCAGGAGACTAAAAGCCACCATTTCTCTCCCTGTATTTACTATACCAATAAAATATCTTCATAGCAGCTGGCTGTAATGTAAATCCTCTTTAAGGAATAACAGCTGTACAGGGGGCCATTAAAAACCAGCTCCATCATTAAGGCTTTTGGCTGGCCATTTGCAGAAGCTGTTACTCTGTAAAGACACACAGCAGTGAAGCCTGCTTTGCTGCACATTTCACCCTGCCACTACATTCATGAGCCCACTGGGGACCAAGAGGATGCCCAGTGCACATGGGTGTGTCTGAGAGCATCTCCCAGCCCAAAGCTCTTCTTGTGCTGTGACCGACTGCCACAGTGCAGCTCCCTGCTGCATTTCTCTGTAAGGTCTGTGTGATGCTGCTCGCCTACAAGCCCTGCCTTGGGCAGGCTTTTTCCCCGCCAGCTCTGTGAACCTTGGATATACTTTTCAGAGTCTTTGCAATGCAACACTTTCATGGGCACACTTAAAAAAATTAATCAGGTATCACCTGAAAAGCAGTTGATTAGCTGCAGAATTGGATCCTTTTGAAGCAGTAATGAAACCAGCTGCCTCGCTCTTTGTACCTGGGGCAGCTGCCTTCAATCTTACACGCTCACACAACACCTGCAATGCTGAGCTCCCAGGACACAGCATCCGGATGATGCTCTTCCTATGCACACAGAAAGAAGCAAAGAGGTCCCTGTCCATCTCACTGCATCCCAGGGCAAGACCCGAATTCTTAACACACAAATGAATGGAAGCTGCCAAGGGGCAGGTGGAGGGCATGCAGAGGAGCGTGGCAGGAGTGATCACAGAAGGGAGACAGCAACACAGCCCTGTTTGATGGCTTCATTCTGACTTCACCTGTGTAGAAGTGTACTAAGAGAAACAACAACGAAATCAAAGCACGCTGCAGGGACAGGAGCCAAGGGCATTGCACTGATCGAAGAGCCTCTCTCTCACAGCACAGGATTCTTCCTCAGCAGAAAAAAAGAGCTCAGGCATTCCATACTGCACACTGGATCCCGTAGCACTTTGGCACAGATCTCACTGAGCCCACACACACCAGCCCATGGGTGGTGGGATAGATGAGCCCCTGTCCTGCACCATGATATCCCGCATTTTTAACCTCCAGCAGGGCAGGCTAGGCAGCAGGGATGTGGCCACCTGCACTCATTTCCTGTGCTCAGGCAAAGGGAAGCAGTTAACTGCTGGCCCCCTGCTGCAGTCTCTTGCTCTGCTGAAGAGCTGAACCCACAAACACCTCTGAGGTCTCCTCTTCAGCTTGGCTGATGCTGGCCAGTGGTAGTGAGGAGGGGAAGGGACAAGCAGACAGCGCAGTCCTCTGCATCTTGATTTCTACCATCACCAGCCTCAACATACTATGGATGCTGTGGAGCCATGGGACACCAGCTTTGCAATACCACAAGCCGCACTGCATTTTTGAGGGGATGGGGCAGGCAATGAGTTCAGCTCCCCAGAATTCACATTTTCCCAGCAGCTGAAGCCAAACCCCCCTGAGATGGGCTGGATTCATCACAGAGCTGCAGGCTCAGATCTATGCTTCACAATCTGCTTTGGAGCAGGGAAGCTGGCACAAGGCACAGCTCCCCTGCAGCATTTTGGCTGGTGATCACCTGGCAGGATTTAACAAGTTATGTTTGTGAGATCTGACCCAGCCTGCACCTGCTGACCTTGGGCCCAACACGTGCAGCATTACAGATGAACGCAGGCTCACAGATCCATCACTGTCTTCTGCTAAGAGCCAGTTATCATCTATCCAGCTCATCTTGATGATTTCTGTGCAATCAGCATACAAAAGTCTGTTCACTTTTCTCAGAAAGAGATCATCCATGGAAGAGGCAAATAGAGAGCAGCTGCATTTTCACACAAAAGCTCTCTTCTCACCTTGTCTGCTACCTCCCTGCTCCTCCACAGGTGTAGTGGGGACAAGGGAAGCCTGGCTTGCTCATTATGAACCAATAAGTTCTGTAGCCTGGCTTGCCTCACTTCTACAAGGCCAAATCATCTCAATGACCATCTTGAAAGAAGAAATTGCAGTGATGAGCTCAGCCCTGGAGGGAGGCTGCAGCAAGAGCAGCTATTTCAGAATGAGCTCTTGTGGAAGAAAAACCACCTGCTCTGCCACAGGTGATAAGGAAAACATCCTTTGGAGGAAAGCTAAGAAAACGATGCTTTTGGAGCCTTTTCAAATGGGAGTGTGAAGGCAGACTCAAAAAGGTTTCACTGAGTTTTAACTAGATTGGAAGTTTAAAGGACTCATACTATTGTTACTGAGATTTTTGAGATAAGAGCCCCAAAATGGTGGGCAGGCACATAAAGGACCCACTCCAAATAGAAGTCCATTCACTGGTGTACTTTGAGATCAGCAAAAGTGCACGGCATGCTCCAGGACCGTACAGGGTTATTCAGAGGAGGACAGCTCTTACACCAACATAAAGGATTGTTCCTTCCTTTCCAAAACTCAGTCTTTGCTACAGACCCATATTTGGTGCATCCACAAACAACGCCACCTTGGCTATCAGATGCTCTAGTTTGTTTGTAGACTCAACTCAGTTGAAACTCCAGCACCTATCATCTGATGTTGATTATGCTTAAATTATTTACTGTAGGGAAATCAGATGTTGTAATTCCCTATTTTTACAGCCTACCAAAAAGATTTCACCTTGAACATTAGAAACCACTGTGCACAACAGATGGCTAATTGGCACTGTGTCATTTGGCTTTATTGCAGTATTTCTTCTGACTTTATTTTGGGAGGTGACTCTTAGAATTTCAGATGTGAACCTCATTATAAATCATGTCAATTTTGAAACTGAAAATCCACAACTGCATCATCAGGAGCTGACCTTGCAACTAACCATTTCCCTCTGAAGTTCCAATCTGATAAGAGGTTCCTGCATTTCCATGCAGGGTGAAACTCATCATGGCAGCAGGCAGCCATGGCATTTCCTGGGTCTGCTTTCCAAGCTTGGCTAATCACACAATTTTAATAGCAATACATCACTATCTCAAAGGTTTGTATCCTCAGCAGAGACACGCAAATTTTACTCAAAGTTATGAGTTTGTTTATTAATAGACATGCTCTACAGATTTGCATACTGCAAATGGTGACTCAGCCAGTGTACCATGGGCACACAAACATTACTAATAAAACCTTATCCTGCCACATTTAGATTATAGACAAACAATAAGGAGGTATTTGCATATGAGCAACCCCATCAGAGGTACATGAAAGAGAATCATATTTTCTGGTAAATTAGATATTCTATTTCCTCTAGAAAGTAATCTAAAATTTAGGTAGTTCATCACAGAGCTCATTATACCCTCAACTACGGTAAATGCTATCTGCTAGTGTTCACATCAGTGCTTCATTTTGTCAGCAATTGGGAAGCATTGGGATCCCTCCAGAGGAGGATTTACAGCTGTCCTAAGGAGCCAGGTCTTCTCCAGAGTCCTGCTGCCACCCTGCTCCTCCCAGGGCTCTGCCACAGCAGCAGAGGTGATGATCACTTGCACAGGGAAGCATTTCTCTTTGAAGATTTCATCCAGGCAAAATTTTGTGACAGCAGGACATCCTGATCATCCCCTAAATCTTGCTGCCGGTGTAGGAACCCTGTGTGAAGACATGGCTCCACAGTTACTTCTGTTTGGCAGGGCTCTGCTCCAAGAAGGAAAGCAGGCAGCACTGCTGACGGCTGTCAGGTCCCAAGAATTCTCTCTCTATAGGGATGCTTTCAGTACCTGTCTCTTTGCAAGCCTAATCAGCACCACCAGCACAAGAAAGCCTACAAAATACAAGTAAACAAGGCTTGCCAGGAGGGAGACAGACTCTCCTCCCTCTCCCTCCTACCCTCTCTCTGCATGCAGGCAAAATTTAGCTGTGAGCCAGGATTTACAGCTTTAATTATGAACTTCAGCCCAAGCAGTCGTTCTGCAAATATCCTCACTGGGGAAATGGAGAGCGGGACTCGGGCGTGCGCAGCGAGGTGTGCAGCTGTGCCACCAGTTAATTGTACTGATTCTGGTCCTTCATTAAGTTGATTTCTTGTGAAGGGATTTTATCTCCTCCCCTACTGCTTGTGACAAGCAAAAAAGTTATCTCAATTTGTCTTCTGTTATCCAATAAACCAGGAAAACTTAGCCTCCTTCCAGCTCACACACCTTAATTAAACATGCTGGGCTCTGGCTGGCATCACACCCTGGTTCTGTAGAAGAGTTAAAGCGGGAGCCCCTTATGGCATCACCCTTGTAGGTTTCTTGATGAAATAAGCTTTTTGCATANGCTCTGGTTCTGTAGAAGAGTTAAAGTGGGAGCTCGAGCCACGTGGAAGCCCTTTATGGCATCACCCTTGCAGGTTTTTTGATGAAATAAGCTTTTTGCATAACGCTAAGCGTGACTGCACGGAGGTGTGGTGACACCAGGAGCCTTGTATGAACACAAGGAAGTTGACAGTGTACCAGTAAGTCCAAACTCACACAACTACGCCAGTTGTCTCATCCAGAATCAGGAGCTCTGCTGCACATCATTTTCTTTCTCAAGCTGCCTGTCTTGAGCTCCCACCTTTCAAGCTTCTCTCTTGTGCTGCTGCTGCTCTAGCATCATCTGGCTGGCCCCTATATAAGCCTGGGGTGACCCCACCCTGGGCCCACCCCTTCCAGAACACAGTTGTAATCAATCTCCCAGCATTCCCCAGACCAGCCACACCCCTCCATCACATGCTCAGTCATCAGTTCAGGCTGTGATCAACATTTTCCCTAAAAATGGCAAGCTATTTTTTTTAATCATGTCTATTACTCATTAACCACCACAGAAAGGGGACTTGCAGCTCCCCACAGAGGTGGGGCAACCAACACCATCTCAGAACACATCACACCAGCCCCACCAGGCAAACCACCCTGGGGCTGGTCCCAACACAGAAAGCAGCATCCTGGCTGCAATGAGATGACACATTTGGAGATCTCATTATGCCACATTTGACATTCCTAGCTGTCCTAATAGATTTGTCTCGTCATTGGGACCTAACGACATGCATTACCTTGCTGGCATTTCTGCTTAGCAACAAGTGCAAATTCCCCCACCAGCTTCACTTGGGGGGTCCAGCACTCTGATTTAGAGAGTAATTTCACAGGCTAGAAAGCTTACCTTTTTTTTCCACTAGAAAAATTTAATTCTAAATCTCTTTGTAAGAAAGCATTTGCAGCTGAGAAGTTCTTTTAAACTACATTTCATTCTTGATAGGAAATAAATTGAAGAGCATTAGAAAACATTCAACCAAATCAGTATTCTTAAACATCAGTGTGCAGGAGACAGCAAAGTGCCTTTCCACCTCTACAATGCACAGAAGGTCCCCCAGGACTTCTGAAGCCTTTGCTGCACCTGTTGTGCTCTTGCTCATCCCAAATATCCGCTTCATTATTCTCTGAAGACACTCCATTTTACTTCCAGTTCCATACCACAGCTAGCTCCTAGCTGGCGTTTGTGGCCTATCAAACCAGAGGCCAGCAGTAGAGACCATTTACTCAACAATATGCTTTAAGTATTGTATTACTTTTTGATGTCCCTTTTGATACCATTTCCATTACACTGAAGATACATCTACTAATCTTGAATTAATTCTGTTTTCTGAAGGTCACACAACCTGTCCTTCTCACAGCCTCCCCTAAACCACTGCTAGACAGAAGACCTCATGGTTTCACTCTGCAGCAGAAAAAGCTCGAAGCTCACATAGGCACACAAATTCTTCATCCAGCTACACCTCTGTCTCATCTGGAGATGGGGGCTCGGCTCAGTTTCCAGTTTCCTTCAGCTCCCTCCTTGTGATGCACTCTCTCATCCTGCTACTGCATCTCCCTAAGCTCCTGATCTCTCTGAGCTCTGCCTGGCCCTTATCTAAGCCTGGGGCAATCCCGCTCCAGGTCCACCCCTTTCAGTCACAGTGGAGCACAGGTGTAAACAGTTTGCCTACACTCCTGGGGCCAACAACACTCCTTCACCAGGCATTCAACCATCAATTCAAGCTATGACCTAACAGTTTCCCTCACACTCTTTGGTGGCTGCTTTTCAGAAAGGAGCCTGTGAGCACACTGCCACTGATGGAAAATTATCTTCAGCCCAGCTAGTACATCCATGGTCTTTAAACCATTGGCCTTGACCAAGTGCAAGCAGAAATTCAGTTCCCTGCAACGTCCCAGTGCAGCATGCTGGTGCTGGCTGTAGGACTATCAACGAGGTAGTGGGGTCTGCTCACTGCAGGAGTGAGCTCAGACTACAGCAGAGGCGGGCATCTTAGCATTTCAGGAGGGGATATTGGCAAGCAAGGGACGGCCAGAGTGTTTGGAATAGCCCAGACCTGAAGAGGTGGGAGGGGACCCTAAGGCTATAGGGACATTGGTGGCTTCAGTGTGCCTGGGGACAGCCTCTGCTGGCCAGGCCAGCCTGTGTGCACATTAACAAATGTCCCCTGCCTCTGACAAACGACCAGGAACTAGCTGGGAGAGTGCAGCTGGTACTGGCCAAGGAAAGACCCTACCCAATCAACAGCATAGACTCACCTCCCTGAGCAGTCCCAAGACATTATTTAATTTATAGCTGTACTTATAACTGGGGCAAAACGGCCATTACAAGAGTCAATGAAAGAGTTCTGAGGGCTCCACGAATATTCACCTTTACCTCCTTTGTAGATAAATATATATACACACCTTCACTCTCAGCACCTCTCTCAAAAGCTGGCATGAAATTGCATACAAATGCTGTATTTCCTTTACTAGGGAAATTATCTGGAAGAAATATCGTATTAACTGAAGTTCACTAATGCACAGCCAAAAGCTGTCATTAAGTGATACATCATGCATTAAAAATGAAGTTACGGGCTCTAAAACAGATTTGGTAAAGGAAAATTTAACTTACACTAAATTACCTATGGAAATAACTCACCTAAACATTGATTTAATTCATTATGATTGGTACCATTATAATAAATATCAGATATATTCATAATTGCACGACATTTATCTTTGGTTAATGACCTGTGGGAAGGTTGTTACATAGGTTCCATCCTCTGGTTACTGTAAATGGAAGTGCTCACTGGATTAGCTTGCAGTCTCACCTTCATCCTGGGGAGCTCGTATTGCTGAGCCCTCCTGCAATGGGGTCAAGGTGTGGACCACTGATGGCTCAGCATTCACCATTGCTGGCATAGCCTGCCTGAGTGAGGAAGCAGCTCTTTTTTCATTGCTACTCCCTTTGCAAAATAATTATAAAGTTAACCACTAGTTCCAGGGATCTTTTCTGTTAGTAGAAGGTAACAGGAATCCATCCGCTTGCCTTGCAAGCCTTAGGCTTCACAGACAAGTCACCAATCTGGTGCCATGTTGCTGGTACTGGGAGCAGCTGCATTGTGCCTCAAAAGAGGCACAACTTATCCCACGGCCAGGTTTTGGGATTCATGGTCCAAGAAGCTATCTGGCTGAGTGCTGCATTAGAAGCTGGACTCAGTGCCAGCTTACAAATGATCTTTTTATTTTGTAAAGATGTTCGGCTTTGTTTACCAATAACTTATTCAGAGGCATTCTCTAAATCCCCTCCCTGTTTACACAGCCTCAGCATTTTTTCTTTTCCCCGTTTTTGCTTTCCACCAGACAGGTGCATCAGAGCTCAGAGGGCTCGGGGCAATGAAACATGGCAACACCACTGAGGGCACGAGGGCAGCAGCACTTGAGGAGTTTGCTGGGAGCTGCTTCCAATCGCAGCTGGATCACAAATGTTCCACCTCACTGAAAGGTGAAGCTGTTTGAGATGCTGGGAGCTTGAGGGAAGTGAGAGGATAGGTGTTTCACAGCCAGTACAACACTGGGAGCAGTGGTTAGTACATCAGGTGGCTGTGCTGCCCTTCAGAAGGTCCTTGGCAGGCTGCAGAAAGGGGCCAACAAATGCAAAGCTCTGCACCTGCGGAGGATAACCCTGGGCTCTAGGACAGGCTGGGTGCTGATAGGCTTAGAGCAGCTCTGCAGAGAAGGTCTGGAAGTCCTGGTGGACGCCAAAGCTGGACATAAGCCAGCAGTGTGCCCTTGGGACAAAGAAGGCCAAGGGCATCCTGCGCTACTTTAGGTGGAACATTGCCAGCAGGTCAGGGAAGGTGATGAAGGGACTGGAGGAGAGGCTGAGAGCTGGGGCTGTTCAGCCTGGAGAAGGTGCAGGGGGATCTCATCAATGTGGAGAGATACTTGGGGGGAGAAATAAAGCAGACACACTCAGACTCTTCCTAGCAGTGTCCAGTGAAAGAACAAATGGCAATGGACACAAAGTGAAGCACGGGAAATTCTACTTAAACAGAAGGAACAGCTTCTTTACTGTGAAGGTGGCTGAGCAGTGGAACAGACTGCCCAGAGAGGTTTTGGTGTCACCACTCTTGTTCAAAACTTGGCAGGACATGATCCTGGGTGACCTGCTCTGGGTGTCCCTGCTTTGAGCAGGGACAAGGCGACCTCCAGAGCTGCCTCCCAGCCCTGGCCACTCTTTGATTCTGTGATGTTCCCTGTTTATAAGGCAAAACTTCTATTACTTTCAGCAGGGTAAATTTTATCTGAAAATGTTTCTGTCACTTTCTGCATTTCTACCAGAAATTGACATTCCTTCTTTTTAGGAGCAATAACCATCTGTTCTGTATCCCTGAATAAAAGCTTTTACCACATATGAGCAGGCATAGTAGGAAAGAAATAGCAAAGGCTGAAAGCAGTTTATTGTTTGTTCATGTCTGAGTGAGTTCATAGCCTTTCTGAAAGCACACAGTCCCATGTACACTGACACTGTATTCTCGTGGATACCCCTCCTATGGGTATAAATATATTTTTTCTTTTAACCCCCCAACCAACAAAATCTTGGCCTCAACAGGAATTCCTTGGGGCAAGAAGTCCCTGAAAATGTGTTACATTCATACCAAATATATTCCCCAAAAGAATCTGAGTCTAGGTGTGATGAATCGTGCAAAGATTTGCTTGGATTTTTCCAAAAAATGTGACTCAAGGCCTGGGAATGGGGGAGAGCCATGATTGAAGCAGCATGGTTACCTGACCCCTGACAGAAGAGTGCGATCCAGGGAGAATGACAGCAGCAGCCTTTCATTCCAGCATTGCTGTTGTTCTGTTTTTATTTAAATTGGAAAGGTGAGAGGGCTTGGGAAGCTGCCAGTGTTAACGCTACAGCCACTGACAAGGTAAAATGTGCCTTGCGAAGATGTACAGCTCTCCTCTTACAAAGGCGGCTGCCTCACTTTAAAGTTGGAGCTAAGCATCTTCGCAGAGCAGATACGAGGAGCAGGGATTGCATTGGTTCCTGGCCCTAACAGGTTCGGGAGAGATTCAGCATCTCCAGCACAGACAACCCTGCTGCAGGAGAGTGGGCACAGGGCCAGGCTGCTCTGCATGGAGTAACTGCCCACAGCAGTGGTTTGCTAAATTACATCTTGTGCTCAGCTCTGCTCCTTCTTGAGAAATGGAAGCAAGTAATGAAGCAGAACATTTAGTCAATGGTAATAAATAAAAATAATTTCTCAAGCAGAAAAACAAAAAAATAAAGTCACAGCTAGTGATCAGACTCTTCTTTTCTTCTTAGAAAACATCACCAACAAAAACCATCCAACCAAACAAGGAGTTTTAAGGAGTCAAATGCACACCCAGAAGCTTATTCACGTGGCAGAGCAGGTTCCCTGCTGCCTTGGCTCTGCTACCTCAGACTTCAATCTCTACTAGGCATGCATTATAGTGGACTTTAGTTCTCTGGCCATATAATACTTTCTTCCCTCTTGCGTAAGCCTCCTGCTCTTGGCAATAGCACAGTCTCCTGCAGAAGCAGATGTTTGCCTCCTCCTTTCCTCAGTGGCTGGTTTGGCTCCCTGTGAATGTCATGGTGGTTTGCACCACCCTTAATATTACCACAAAGGGACCTGCTGCTCGAGAACCAAGGAAAGATAGAGAAGAAAAGGACCCTGGCTGGCAGCAGGAACCTCCCCCCCACCCCCAACATCTCGCTTTGAGATTGGGGACCCTCAAGGTCCTGTCATTGATCATTCAGAAAAGCTTACATTTACGTAGAAACTAAAACAGGTAACTGGGATGCCATGTAAGCTCTTACTGACTGCACAAGAGCAATTTGCAGGGTCTGTTTAGAACAAATGAAATGCCTAGGGATGTTGCTGGCACTGCTTGGTTCCTGTGTACTTACTCATTAGTTCTTTATACACTCTTCCTGCAAGTGACTATCAGCGTTTGGAAGGACGGTGCTTCCCAGTGCTGACTGGGCTTCCTCTGTTCTGCGCCTCATTAGCTGTAACTCCTGGCGTGCTGATAAAATGTTATCTCCCAGGCAAGACCAACATACAGTGCAGTTGTCGTGAATTGTGCAACAACACACAGCCTCTGTTTCTGTGGGAAATGGCTAAGTGGGAAAGGTACCTTCAGAGACATGACTAAATTATCTCCTTGGAGGCACTGCCTACACATGCGGCCATCTGACGCAGGAGGACACGTGGTGTCCTGGACAGCCAGCTGAGAGATGGCAGGGAGCTCAGGACCCAGTGGAACAGCCATGTGTGTCCTATGAGATCTGGGAAGGTGGTGGCCACTGGGGAGGGAGATGTTGCTATGGGTTGTGAAGGGGTGGGCATGAAAAAGAAGATCTCCCCATGCTGTACCTTATGTTCATGTGACTCAGGGGAGTTTGGACCTGTCTGGGGCCACCCAACCACCCTTCCCCTCTGCATTTGTGCAGAGGCCTGGGACCGTGTTTGGGCTCACCCAGGATGGGAGTGGTGACAGGCCTGAGCCTCAGCAAGGTCCACAGCACAGCATGGGGAAGCTGAGGCTCACCACTGGGCTTTTTGAAGTGAAAATGCATTCTTAGGATGTGTGTGTGCCAGGAGAGCAGCACAAACTATGAGCCCCGCGTGTGCTTTCTGTGCTGCTCCTGCCCTGGCTCCCCACCACACTCCACCCATGCTAAAAAGAGAAGCGGATCCTTTCTGCAGGCCTTTTGGTGATGTATGGCTGTCAGCATTAACACAGCAGGAGAAGTACCACAGCCATCTGCAGCGCTGACAGGAACCAGGCTTGATCCATGAGAGCACTGTGCATTTTCAGCAAGGATCAGGAAATCAGCTTAGCAAAGAGAAAAACAAAAAGCTCGTTGGTTAATACCTCGTCTTTCCGTGTCCTCCCCAGGATATGAACACAGCTCCATAGTGTTCTGGCTTTCATTTTACACCGCTTCCCAGAGGACAACATGGCGGACCCCAGGCCAAGGTGTGTGGCTGTCCCACAGGCCGAGGCGCTGCTAGCAGGGAGCCCGGCCTGCCCTGCGAGCCAGCCCCACGCTCATCCACAGAGATGTGAAGCATCTCAGCCCTTCTCCAGCACAACTACTTCATGTTCTCCATGGGGGGACAAAAAAAGGAGAATAACTGCATAAATTACCAGTGGAAGCAATTTCTTCCCTGACAGTCTTCTCTGCCTGCTCCTAAAGGACCAGTATATACTGATGCTAATCAGGCTGTCTGCTCGTGTCGGGAATTTCAATGCGAGCAGGGATAGGAGGGACTGTGCTTTTAATCCGATGGAAAATCTCCTGTAGCACAGATTGCTCCCTGGTGGCACAGGCCCTTTACCCTCATTGATCAGAAGGGAAGCTGCTCTGAGGCACTGCCCAGTCACCTTGCCCATCATTTTCGCGAGCATCAAGGCTGCGGCTGCTCCCGCTGGGTGCACCCATTGTAGCATCCCACAGGGCAGAGCCACACTCAGCATTTGCAGTTCAGGAAAACATATCAGTGCCCTTCACAGGTTCCCTCTCCTATCCCAGAGAAACATCACTTCATCTTTTACCGGAGGTAAGGAATTTCAGGGGGTTGTAGTTTCCTTTAAATCATTTGCAAGCCCTGCAGAGGCGATGGCTGCGCTCTGTGTTTTAGCACCTGCAAAAACCACTCAGATCAGCAACTTGCCAGAGCTACAGAATACATAAACCTGATATTTTTGCATCTCTTTAGTATGTGCTGTTAGTGGGAACCAGCTGAGTAAGTTCCTGTTTTTTGTGGTGGTTTTATATATTTTTTTTTTCAGGAAAAAGTAGATGACAAAATCCCTTTGCTCATAATTTTAAAAGAAGGCTAAGAGGAGCCACTTCTCTTCTGCATAAAATATTCATCAGGGCTCGTTATTGTCCACATTTTGGTATAAATCTCTAGAAGCAAAGACTGGAGAAAAAGCTGGAAAAAAAACACAGCACACACTCCTTGAGACACTCATTTGAGCTGACCTGTCCCCTCTCTGTGCACCAATCTGAATGGCAGAGTGTTGATATCCATGGAGTGAAACAGAGCCTCGTGTCAACTGAGGTGGGACCAAACAGCCCCTTTGGATCAGGTTTGCACGGAACAATTTTGCTCTGGATGTACCAGTACTTTGCAGCCTTCTTGCAAGTCACAAGGATGTGAGAGTTGTCTGGGGAAATGGGATGAGAAAGAAAAGGACGATTCTCAGTTGTTGCGTGTTGTCTGAAACTGACTGGCTGGAGCATGACTCAAGTGTGGCATGAAACAGGATGATGCTGCTGCAGGTCGAGTGAGAACCCAGCACAAAACCCCTTGCCTTTCCTACTCGGGCACCACCTGCTGGCAGGTAATTAAATTAGCATCTCCAGCCAGACACCAAACTCTCTGCAGTCCCTGAGAATGTGCCAGGTTTTCTCCAGATTAAGAATGGTAAAGGAGAGAATCTTTTTAATCTTGTGCACACCCTGTACCAATGCTTAGTTCATATACTTATAAAGAAAGGTATTTAAATATATAAATGCATATATATATATCTCCTTGCACACCTCTTTCACTTCTAAGATTGTGGCAGGGAGCTCTAACAGAGAACACTTCTTTATAGGACTTGCTGCTGACAGCAGGCAGGAACACCGGGGATGATACCTTTGGTAGGGCACCAGCCTGAAGACAGCACCAAGGCTGTCCCCAACACTGCCTCTGTCCCCTCAGCATGTGTGTGACATAGGCTTCCAGCCAGCATGCCCAGACCTTCTGCAACCAGCCAAAGCACAGACAGAAGGACAAAAATGCGACTGAAAGGAGATAGGCTGCTTGACTTGCTGTAGCCCCAAAACACAAAATCACACGGCTGAGAAATGCTGCTCTTGCTCACCTGGGCATCCCAGGAGCTGCAGCACGTGCTGGCAGTAGGGTAAGTCACAGCAGATAGCATGCAGTGCTCTCCCAAGGTATTTCCTACTCAACTTCTGGCTGGGAACTCCACAGCTGGTTCCAAACATGCTGTTCTGTTTCTCCATATTGATTCAGAAATGATAACTAGGGCTTGGACTGGGAATGCAGAGGGGAAATGAGAATTGACATCCAAATTCCTCATTGCTTGCAAGATATATGCACACCACAGGAGGAAAGAAGCCAAAAAAAAAATTAAATTAAAAGCTTTGCTTGTAAGAAAAAGCTTGTAAGAAATTGCAGAGAGTGAAATTCCCCACCCTCCAGCTATCATTTTTGCTGCAATCTGCTGCTGAAGGCTCGCTAGGTCCCTGGTGCTGTGGGATTGCTGTGTGTCAGCTGGCTCTGCAAACAGAAAGGAAAGCCCTAGGAGGCACATGGGAGCACTTACACAGTACCTGCCTTTAACTGGCTGCAGAATAACATGACTTTCATAAACAGGGTTGCTTTTGGGAGCCCTGGGCACTTGGCCATGTTCACAGTTCATCCATATCACCTGTTTCCACAGCATCATTCCTAGAAGCCTTTCAAGAAGACAGAGAAAAAGATACTGAGTTTTGGTAGAATTTGTTATTGAAGAGTAAGTTTCACTCACAAGGTAACTTTGCAAAAATCCAAGACCTTTGTGAGAAATCAATGCTTAGGGCCAAAGTAAAAATGTTTCCTTATCAGGCACAGGAGAAGAAAACCAGACATTTAGAAGCAAGCTCTGGCAAGGCTCCTGCACAGTGCAGGGCACATGAGGCTGCAGTGGGATTCATGCAGAAGGGATATGCCATGATCTCACACCGGTGAAAGGACCTCCAGACCGCCAAGCATCAGTGCTTGTGCACCATGATGGAGCCTCAGCTTGGTAGCGCAATGCCTGCTCTCAGCCACTCAAAGCTGAACCAGATCCCTGCACAGGTAAGAGAAATGTCTTCAGAACAGAAGAGGGATTTTTAAAACATAAAGCTGTAGACCTCTTCAGCACAGAGAGCAATGCGCATCTTTGTGTCCTCCAGCTCTTGTAGAGACAAAATGAAAATACAGCAGTGCCAGCAGTTGTATTTATGATGAAAAACGTACCCACATGTGGAGCAGCGTGGGCTTCCCCCGGTCACTGTAATTTCCTGTGGGTCTGCCAGAGCCAATTACAGCAGCACAGAAGGAAGCAGCAAGATGCAGCACCTGGCACAGCTGTGATTTCTCCACTTTTTGGTTACTTCAGCATTAATTTAGCCAAGGGGGAGAGCTGGGGGTGAGGGCATGAGCCTCACTCTGTCTGCAGAGACAGTGTGTGCCCACAAAGCTGCACCCCCAAAAAACCAGCAAGGATTTTAAGTGTGGTTGGGGAACAATAAGGCTTCCCCTATGTTGGCTCAGTGTGACAATCTGTCCTTACACAGATTTCAAAGAGGGTTTTGCCCTAGTGAAAATACAGCAAAAGGCTCTCTTTTATATGCTTTTTAAATCCTATGCAATCAAAAAGCTCTTTGAAGCTCCAGGAGCCCGAGACATTGTCTAGGAACATCTGCTTCTATTTTTCTGCTGTATTTTTCCTCGCTGGGAAACAAAACCAATCAAGCCCTGGTTAGGGAGGAGAGGCAGGGCAATGCTGAAAGCCTGGGTGCTGGGCTGGACTGTGGCACCTGCACAAACCAGCACCATCCAATTTCCAAACATCAAGATCAGCTTTCACTGCTTCTTTCCTCCCTCAAGCTCAGCCCCAGGAAGCTTTTCCCTTTGTTCAGCCCCACCTACAATGAAGCAGAGCTCAATGGATGGCAACAGCAGCCAAAAGCTGTCCCCATTCTGCAGTCCCCATGCCCAGAGCAGGGGTGATGCTGGCCAGCTCAGGGCATCACAGGAATCAGTGTGAGCCCACCGTACTCAAGTGAGCTGGAAAGAACATCTGTGGACTTGTCGTTTAAAAGCATTTTATGGGAGAAATACATTTTTTCAGTGCCAAAGCAGAAGCTTGGAGAAATTACAAACTGTGAACATTACTTTATGCTTCTTTCACAGCAGGTCTGAGCCATCTCATTTGGTGCCCTATGAAGAAATCATTTTAGATTTCATAAGAAAACTGAGGGCTAATGGAGCAGCTACCTTGCTGCTTCTCTCAAGAGGTAATTGCTTAATACGAACATCTCACTGTCTTCAAAGAAAACCCAAAATCACTGGGCCTGTGAGTCATCGCCATCCATCCTCTGCAAGTGCCCACAGATGCTGTGGGTAATTTCTAGTACCATGGCTGATGGTATCACAGCTGCAAAGGTACTGCCATTGTGAACAGCTTCAACAGAGTGCACATGAGCTGGAACTGGTCCTGCACTGCCAGCCAGGGCAGCACACCCTGAGTCTCAGGGCACGGAGAGCAACTCACGCCAGGTCAGCTTCAAAGCCCCTGGCTCCAAGGGACCACTGAGCCTTTAGCACTTGCCCCTCAGCTCTCATCTGCCTTGGAGGCAGGTTCTTTCTGATGGCCAGCCCCAGCTTTCAGTAATTCTGAGTTTTGCCATGGCAGCCTGTAAAATTCTGTACTTGGCTTGAGGAGGAAAATCAGTGTGGGCCCCATTCACTCACCTGATCCCTTCCCTCCCTGTCAGCTCTGCGAGAGCCAAAGAAGCACCACAGCCATGTATTCCCATACGGGAGGGGCAGGAGTGAGGATGTGGCATTCAACATGCATGCAGCTGATGGGAAGAAATCTGGGCAAGGGACTCGGCAGCGAAATAGGAAGGTTATGAGAGAGATTCAAAGCCCCCCAACACACACAGAAAGACAGGGGAAGTCGTTTTTAACAGCAAGGCCTAGCTGAAAACCAGTGACACCAAAAGCTTTACAGCGCAGCACGAGCCACATCTAGTGGCAAAGGGAAGTAATGCTTTTCTTTTGAGGAGCAGGATTGCTTTTTAGTGAAATGACAAAGCCCAGGAGTAGAACTAGCACTTTTCTCTGTACTTCTCAAATCTGGAGCCTAAACTGCAAGTGTCCTGCCTTTGAGGAGGAAAAAAAAAAAAAGAAAGCTACCACTGAAAATCACAATCCTCAGCAATCCAACCAGCACTGGTTTGGGGGGTGCAATAGCAGCCCTCAGGCTGCTCCAGCCACCTCGAAAAAGCTGCTGCTCCCTGCACCAAGCAGGGCAGCATGGGCAGAAAAACATTAAATGCAGACCATTGCTAAAGGGTTGCATGCATTAGCCAAGAGCTCAGCACAGAGCAAGGATTGGGGGGACAAGATGTTTTGCATAGAGCTCTATAAAGTCATCTGTCTCATAGCTACTTTGTTACAAGAATGAGGATACAACAGGCAAGGAGTGATGGGCTGGCAAACAGAGAGCTGCTTTGGAGGAGCAGTGTCTGCAGAGCAGTCAAGCTGGAGAGGAGCCAGTGCTGCCTCTGGGAGCCTTGCTTCTCCTAGGGACTCTGCAGCTCCATCTTCTGCTCATGGCTAAGTAGTCCCTGCCTGCACATTATTAGGATCTCAGCATTTCCCCCTGTAGATCTTGACAGCATGCTGACAACTCAATTTGAAAGCCAAGGTGTTTCCTTGATGTAGGACTTTTCTAAACAGGAGAGAGAGTACATCAACTCATGGCACGATTCATTACCCTCAACTCAGAATATATAGCACATCAGGGATAAAGCCATGAAGTTTTGATTTATACAGGCTAATCAAGGAAAAAGCTATTAACCGAGGGGCAATGGATTATTAAATAAAATGACAGAAGAACAGGATGTCAAGACACCCAGTTCTGACTCTCAGAACATGTAATTGTTGTCTCTATCTATACTAAGTCTTCACTAGAGAAGTTAAAGCCACTCTTCCAGCACAGATACCTATGAAGTTTTAAATACATTGAACACCTATCTAGCTCCCACTTAAGCATTTGTAGCATAGAAAATACTTGCATGTCTAAATAACTTCACCCAAGGGCTTTCTAGAAAGCCCTCAGCAAAATCAAGCTTGAAGAATAACAGCATCTGGGTGCCACCCACTGCAGAAGTTCCACCCCTCCTGCTTCAGCCCTGAAGCTCTTCCCCATCTCAGCCCCATCCTGCCCAGCACCACTGAAGTATCTGCACCTCCTCCCTGTGTGCTTGTAAGCCATATCACAGTTCTTCCTCTAGCCTCTGTGTTATTAGCTCAGTTGATAATTGTTTATTTGACCACATATTAAATGCCCTGCTGAAGTCTAAGCAGAGAGCTTACAGTACTTTTCTGACCTGGACATAGCACTTGTTAAGATGCCCTACAACAGGCTAGCCTTCATTTACAGTAATTTCAGTCAGACAAGCACACAACAGTATTTAAGTAGGACAAGAAATAGAAGGTATCATTAAAGAAACAAACATCTTATCTGCCTGTTTCACCCCTTTATCTTACTTTTGCATGAGGGCATCCCTAGCCTTTTCTTCTTCTGATGCTCCTTTCTTTCAAGCCAGATCCTATTACTCTTCTACCTCAATACCTGTTTTCTAAAAGCCAAAGCCAAGTAGCTTCTGAGTCTCCCCCTACCCTCTTTCCCCCTTCAGAGAGGAAGGGGCTCAGCCCATCCCCTAAGACCCTTCTCCTCCCCATCCTTTTAAAGGACCATCACTCCCAACCAAGGCAATGTTTGACTTTGATTCCAGGGTGATTGGAATCAGCTGAGGATGGGAGGGATCAGTGATCCATCACAGATAAAGCTGAGCCCTATTACCTGCAATTTCTGCTCTCTACTAAAGGTTTTCTGGGCTGAGTGGCTAGAACCATGGTGTGCTGCTCGTTGGTGTATAACAATGAAACAGGCTAGGGATCAATAAGTGAACTTTCATTTCATCTTATTACCCTTTTAAGATCAAGGGGGTAGCAAAGCTTTCCTTCTTGCAGTACGCTCCTCTCAGGATGAAGGAGATGAGTGCTGTCCTCCATTGATCTTTCTCCTTGCACAGTAAGTTGATTTTGAGTCTTTCCTTGAGTGCTTTTTGGTTTAAAGACTGCTTATGTTTTGTACATGGTGCTAACAAATAGGACTTGAATCTAACTTCTGGGTTATGTTTGGTTGCTCGTATAGAGTAGCCCTGTATACATTAGTTTCCTAATTCTTATGGTTGGCTGAGCACACAGGTGAGCTGCTCTGGGACTACTGTGACACATGAATGCATGATGAGTCCTAGACAAAGGCCAGTCATCCCAGTCTTCCTGCATGGTGTCAAATGCACTGAAAAAGGCTCTTGTGTAAGCTTTGGTTTGGTAATACAGCAAATGTGATTCACAGAGGGGGTTAGCTATCACCTCCTGCTGTTGGAGGGAGCTGGTGGCTGCTGGAGGCCCTGGGAACTGTGGGAGCATGGGACAATGTGCTCAGTGGATCTGCGTAACAAGGGCATGAACAGATAAGTGAAAGGAAGGGGAGAGAGAGGTCAGGAGAAACGCCTGATATCAACCCCAGGCTGGTGGAAATAATGAGTGACCTCTCAGGTTCCTCTTATTTCTGGGTTATCTGTAGCAAAGGAAAGTGTTGGTGGTGAATATGTCAAGCAAGGCTTTCTCTAAAATCAATGAAAATACATTCCCCTAAAAGGGATTTGTGTGCTAGCCACACAGCTAGCATCAAGAGAGAAAGAAGCCATCAAGTTTAGACATCAACAGTGTCAGTTTAACACTAGAGGGAATTACTTGCCCGCTTGTCAGTCCTGAACTGTTTTTCCCTCATGCTTCTGGCCAGACCAGAAGTGAGAGGGACCATTGCTTCTGCTCCTCTTTGCTATGCAGTCACAGTAGCAGACTGGAAAGCCTCTCTGCTCTGGTAACTGCCTTCCTGCCTAGCAGCTGCCTTTCTGAGGCCTGCGATGAGGTTTGGATGATTGCTTATTAGCAAAGCCATGTAATCGGACAAGTCTGGGGACAGGCTGTTCCCCCTTGCAGAAACACCAGGTCACTTGTGCAGGCTCTGCTGTGACAAAGTTGCAAGCAGGTGCTGTGGTAATCCTGGAGCTCCATAAAACTGGCTGTAACAGAGAGGCTGTGAAGGAGCTGGGATTCCCTTTCAGCCAGTTCAGTGCTGGTCACAGAAACTAGCCAGGTCTTTATACATATTTCTTTACGATAGAAATTAGTTACAATTCCTTTGTATTCTTGCTTGGGAATCTGTGTCCTTTATAGCACCATCCTATACAATTTTCCAGGTGGGGTAAACAGAGGCAAGGGTCCTCCCACCTCTGCAGGGCCAGGAACCAAGTCCAAGCCTTCCTCACAAAGTCCATATGCCTCCTTGGTTTAAGAAGTTAATTATTTTGCTAGCCCCGCTGAGTTAACGAAGGGGAAGCTGTCACATTTGCCAGGCATTGCCAGGTGCCCAAGATGTTTTGTGGGATGAGAATTCCAGGCTGGCTTTAAGCATCCTTAGTTACTGGCTGGTCTTTCTACCAGAAAAGATCTCTTCCCCTTCTCCCCCACTGTGAAAAAGCAGAGGGCTCTGCTCTGCAGCAACCTGTCCCTTCGTTTTGTCCCTACTGTTTTGTGGCAGGAATGGCTCAGCTGTCATCTTGGCATAGCAAAATTCTCTTTAACCTATGCTGGTGGGCAGTTTTAATTTTCAAATTGCCTTATCAGTCTGAGAAGGATGATTAGGTGTGCTGAGCATTACAGCTCAGCTGACTGAGCTGCAAGAGAAATCTGAGAGACATGCTCTCCCGTGGACTGTGAATAATTTAAGTATTCTGAAAATGAAAGGCAGGTGCTCTGAAAATGGTTCAAGAGCATTGATATCTTTAGCCTGAGGATGTCCAGACCCCCTTACAACATTGTGAAATTGTCAATTTGAAGAAATAAGATACCTTTATAGTTTCAGCATCAAAAGAAATGTAATGGCTCTTCTTTGCTGTCAGTGGGTTAAAGGCTTTCTCCAAACTGCGCTGTTTGCAGGGGAAGGCGTATATAATGAGCCCGGCATGGTGCTGTCTGTCACAGCTCATTCAATATCTGCAATGGAATAGAGCTGCCTGAACAGTCCCTAATGCAATCTTTTTCTAGTTTAAAGTGCTGTTACAGCACATTGTAAGTGTAAGTGGAGGAATGGGAGGATTTCAAGGCAACTTCATCTGGAAAGGCACAAGAGTTTTTGTCGGTCAGAGGAGAATTTCTCATTTTTTGTTGTTGTTTCAAACTTACTTTGGAAAGTATAACAGAAAGTGAATGGTAATGCAATAACAGTCAGAAGCTGGAGGAGGCATTTCATTATTTTAGAGCATTTAACATTTCAGTGGCTTCCACAGAGTTTTCCAGTCTCCCTTGCAGTGTCCTGGCCAGAACAGTGAGTCCTCTTCCCCTTGCAGGGCTTGAGGACCACCTGCTATTTCTTGATATCCGCTTGATTTTGCAGAGACCATCACTAAAATAGCTTAATATTTCTGGAGTCACCTTATATATCCAAGGTGTACTAATACCAGGTATGAATGTGTTCTCTGTTTTACTGGACCTTTGGAAGTAAAAGATGGAAACCAAACGCATCACTCAGGCTTCCTGCACAAGCTATTATTAAACCGGCTCAGTTCCAAGCTCATAAGCCCCATTGACTTTCCTATTCTAATTCAAGCAGGGAAAATAAGATGGCATTGCGTGGCCTTCAGGCTGTCTTCTATTTGTACATGTCTCAGGAGATGAATAACTTATGATAATGTAATTATAGAAGAGAACAAATGATTGCATTGTACATTTTTTCTGCCCAAAGAAGCTGCAGTCTGCCATCAGGACACTAGATGGTAGTCTCAGCCCAGAAACACTGCATGTTGCAGCGGTAGTAAATCATGGCTCTATTTCAGTGGAGTTTGCTCCTTCCAACCCTCGATTGAAGAGGAGTGAGTAGTGATGTGGAAATCATATTAAAAGCCGACCTCTTTGCAGTTAGACTCTGAAGCTGGTAACAAGCTCCCAGCTGATTCACAGAAAAGTAGACAAAAGCCTGACAATTTTTGCAGTTAACTATACCTGAAAGCATCAGTGTGAGAACTGTATTTCTGATGGTGCTAGCACAAATTCTGATCACAAAAAGCAGCCCTGTCCCTAGGTATGTTGATGGCTAGAGTCACTGGGATGCAGAAGACCCATGGGATGGTAGATCCTTTTCCCCTCAGTTTGGAGCGGATGTATGAGCAAGAATTACCTAACACAATGAAAGTGCCTAGCGTGGTTATTTTGTGAAGTTTTCCTGTTTCACATTTGGAATGAACAAACCGTGATCACACAGCCATGGTAATGTTATCATATGTGATTGTTTTGACATAGTTTACTTTGCATAACTCCCTAAGTACTGCTGACTTGCTTTCTCTGTTGTTAGGACTTTAAAATGCTTTAAG
Source organism: Penelope pileata (assembly GCA_013396635.1). Lineage (NCBI taxonomy): Eukaryota > Metazoa > Chordata > Aves > Galliformes > Cracidae > Penelope > Penelope pileata. The sequence continues at coordinate 682,180 of WBMW01004283.1, forward strand.
TTCAAGCCTCTACTTCAAAGGAGGCATGCCAGAAACGTGAATTTGCTGTCTTCCATAGCGAAGTCCCAATGCTGCAAGACATTTCCTTTTGCATGCTTTTCCCCTGAAAAGTCATATTTTTTAAGGCTTATTACTACAGGTACATTTATATAAAATCCACATATGCCATAAAATTTCAAGAGCACAAGAATTTAGTAGCAGCAGTGAAGCAGAAGAGGCTTAGTTGGCTCCATTCCCCACTGACCAATATTCAGGCTACTTCAGATGTGCTGGCTAGGGAGGGAGCTTCTTCCAGCTCTCTCTGAATCAAAGAAAAGATTTCCTTTGACAGCAATGCTAAGGAAAACTCAAGATATGTTCCTGCTTGTTTTGTTCAGTATATGTTTAAGTGTGAGGTTAATTAAAAAAATGTGTGAGGGACTTGGAAATAACTTTCCTTAGTTATGAGATATCATAGATTGACTGAAAACTGAATCCAATTTTCACTCTGTGGGACTGGGAATAGAATGCAAAGAGAAATCAGGCATATATTACTTGTAACTTGACCATTTCACAGTTTCAACGAATTGCAAACTAGTATTGATTTCTATACATAAGCTGAGAACAAAAAAGAATTACAAAACTTTTCAGCAGCCTGAAAAGCCAATATCGACCAACCCGGAATGGCATTTAGGAGAGCAATGCTTAGCTGATGAAAATAAATAGCAGTAAAATAGCTTCTCACTTGTAATTTTTATCTAATATTGTATCAGGCCTGTAATCCTTTGCAAGTGTCATCTAATGCATCACTGGTGACTGGAGAAATGGGCAGAATTCATAAAGAGGGTGCCTGGCTGTGGAATAGCTAACCACCTCCAGCCTTCCCGCAAAGCTTTGGTTTGATACAATATTCCTCTGATGAAAGTATAAAATCAGTTCATCAAGTGAGCCTTATTCTTGAGCACCAGTACAAGCAGCCCTTTGTGGGAGGCCCCAATTTCACCATGCCCATCTGTCTGTACCCAACACCTACCTGCAGCCATGAAATTGCATGGTTGTGCTACTGTGTTTCTAACAGGAGTGGCTATGGGGTTGCAAATGTAGATTAGAAATCCAATTTTAATATTTTGCTATCTCTAAATAACTGAAGTAGAAGGAGCAATGGGTAGAGGATGGGTGTGACTTGTCTGGCAGCTGATGAAGGGAAATTTCTAGCAGGAATCAGAATACAGCAGGGATGTGTGTGTCTGGGATACTGCAAAATGAAAAGCCATGTCAAAAAGCCCCAAATATAACAAACATTCCCTGGAGGAGTGTGGGTTTGGTTCCTCTGGAGACACCTTCTTTCTGTTGTCCTACTCAAAACATTACTGTCCCTAGCATATGACGAGCATCCTGAGCATTTGAGGGAAAAGGAATAAGAAATCCTTTCTTACTAACACAGGCCAATCATCATTTTGCATTTAAACCTTCCTTGCCTGTGTTTTGGTTTCGCCTGTTATAGAACAGAGGAGCCCAGGGGGTGGACATCTGCAGAGCACAGCACGTAGGACTGGTCTGTTCAAACATGCAGCTGCAAAGACTGCTTCCTACGATAATCCCATTACAGAAGAAAAGAGCCTTTGGAGCAGGTTCTAGGTCTCTGAATGCATGTGCCAAGAGAAATTACTGTTCCTTGTACTAATTTGGTATGGACAGAGGCTCTTGCTAAATATGGGAGGTGGTTGCCTGCAGCAGGATACTGGTGTTTCAAGTTCAGCACACTGCCAAACTGGAGCTCCAATCTTTATCTACTTCTGGCCAATTGCAAGCAAGCATAGCTCCATCCCTTAGGTTAGAAATATTATTGCTTGACTGGTATCACAGTTTGAAATTAAATTAAACTGAGAAGCAGGTGTTGCATATGACCAGACAAAGGTAAAGTTCAGTAAGCTCCTATCTGTATCTTCAGATCAAGATGAACTTTGATAAACTTGGTTATTAAAAAAACAAGCAACGTTTTTCTTCCTCCTCTGACTTGCAAATGAAGCTAAACTCGCATTATCAAATCTGATTGGAATTTATTTTCAGCCGAAGAGTTTACCATAGACTTAAAAGACTAAAGCCAAGATCATAATTATATATTGTGGACCGCCCTTGCTGCAAAAGTTTTGCTGATTTCAGAGCAAGAATCTACTTAGTGAAAGGGTTTTTCACTCTAAATGAAAAGTTAGAAATGCAGTAATTGATGTTTCTCATTCAAACGCAGGAAGAATTTTGATTCCAGTCCCTCCTCCCTCCCTTCAAAATGCTATTTACCTACATCAGAGTCTAATAAGGTTAATGTGCTAGACGTTCCCCCAGTGTAAATTGTATCAGTGGGAAGAATGCTGCTTGAATAGAGTCCTCCAGCTCTATTCATTTGCTTTCAATGTGTCAAATTAATTTTGCCACATGGGTAATAAAAGCTGTGCTTCTGAGTATTTCTGTAAACATTGTACGATTTAGAAAGTGTTTATGATTTCTTTTAACAATGAAACTTAAACTGTGCACAGTCCAATATCAGCAAGTAATTTCAGAAGCGACTGAGGCATGTAATTGAGTTTGTCAGTGTAATTGTATTTTGGAATAGATAGGGGTATGGTTTTTTTAGTTGTTAGTGAGTCTCATATTTAGTGCGCTGATTAATTCTATTAGAGAAGTTAATTAGACTGAGAAGGTGGGGGTGAGCATGGCTACAAATCACTTTAAAGCACTGCATTTAACTTGGAGTTGATTATTCTGTGTACAGAGAAATGATGCTTCTCCCTCTTTCGGACTCACGTGTGTGATTAGAGCTCATCAGGGCGGCCCTGTGTCTGCCGACAAGGACGGACAAGGAGTGTGGATACAATTCTCTCTCCTTTCAAGTGTGAACTTCCAAGCTGAGGCACTGCAGGGTACAGAGCTGGCTTGACTTTAGAACAATAAGCTTCCACGTTTGCTCCAAAATAACAAAAATAATTACAATATCTATTTCTGGCACAGCCTCCCCATATTGCTTCCTGTAAAGAATAAAAGGCAACAAGGAATAAATAGGTACCACTTCAGGGCAGTCTGGCTTTGCAGACTTAAGGGAAGCTTGGGCTCAAATCTTTGCATGGGAGACTTAGGTTTTCCAAGGTACTTGGATGCTGGGGCTCTCACAGCTATAATATCCACCCTTGAGGTAGCCGATCTACACCATTCAGCATCTCAGCTCAGCATCTGTAGCTTTGAGATGACAGATGGAGAAGGAAGGCCAGATGTTAATTCTCCCTAGGTGCTGCACACAAAGTGCACCCTTTGGAGCAGCAGCATGTGGTAGCTCAGCCCCAAAGGAGCTGATGTGGTTCTTCTGAACTTGAGCTAGCGTGGACCTAACCAGTTTAAGTTGCAGGCAGGTTAAGTTTGAGCCCTTCTACACTGCTCCATCGCTACAGCGTACCCCAAAGCACTTCTAGGTGTGAGATGAGGGAGACTCAAGAAAGGGGGGATAGGGAATTGAAATAGCCTCTTATAAAGCCAAAATACATGAAATAAATCTATAGAGAATAGATTTTAAGAAGCTGTGTGTAAATTGAGTCACCTGGAATATTTCCAACTAGACAAACACAAGATGCTATCAGAAGAGCACTAAAACATGCCTTTGAGACATCACCTGAGCTGGACAAAAGTCAGGTCCCCTCTATAAAATAAACATGCACATTGGAAGGTCATGTTATTTTCTGGAAAAAAGTGTCTGAGTAGATGTGAAGGCAGGGTAGTGTCAAATGAAGCAATGGTCAGGAGTACACAAAACCTAGGTCAACAGTCTGTACATTTTCAAGAACTCGGATACCGTGCTGGGGAATTGCTCACAGGCTGCCTGCTCAGGCCATTATAACACCGTCAGTAAAATTCCTCTTATCTTTGGACTCCTTCCTTGTATAGATTATGCAGCCCTGGTCAGTACGGGGCATATTTTAATAAGATTCAGAGTGGTAACATCTGGCAAATTCACATGTCATATGCTTCTCCTTCCCCGCGTACAAACAGCCTGTGTTCCCAAGCTTTTGTGTTTCCCTTAGATAATGGTTCCTCTGCAGCAGAATACAAATGATAGGTTATCTGCCAGGAATGGCAATGCATCTCCTGATGGCATGATATGAAGAAATGATCAGAAACTTTCACTGTTGGGAAATTTTATATCGGAAGGTGGCTGTGATAATCTTATTGAAAGGAGAAGAGCTGGCAAGGTTCCCTTGCTGTACAACAGAAGGAAAAGGAAAAGGGCCCTGAAAAGATACAGCAGGGTGTACAAGAACTTCTTGTCATCAGCCTCCTTCCTCTGCTCCTGGGAAGGACCTTTTGACTGCATCTCACCAAACGGCCAAGCTGCAGAGCGTCAAAGAAAAAACAAAGGATGTAGACTAAAGGCTAAAGTACCTCAGTGAAGAATTAAAGTTGTCTGGAGGGAGAAGTCAGTGGGAGCCTCATGCAGAAGAGCAGCAGCGTGGCTGTCCAGGGATGTCATGTGCTCTCAGCATAAAATGATATCTTTTTGCAATGGCAAATCATGTCCTGACTATTGAGCAAAAGTTCAGCAGCTGTTGCACCAACAGTCCAGAGCTATATGTGCCTAAAGCTGGACAGATAATACCCAAGATGTCTTTGCAGTCAAGATTTATCAACCTGAAAATGTTTAGGCACTACTCAACATCTCAACATCCTGTTTCATCTCTCCTTAATACCACTGTTGTGTAGTTTGGGATTTCTGTTGTAGACCCTGGTGTGGTGCACGGACAACTGTCCTCTGTGTGCGGTATTGTGGTTTCTTTGTCCTTCTGAGAGGCCAAAATAGACTGAGAGAAACTTTTCCTTGAATTATAGGATACTAAGAATGAATTATATCAAGCACACAGCACCAAGCACACAGCACAGGTTTTTTAAAGCAAATGTCATTATTTTTATAGTTTACATTAAAAAAATAGCTGTAGTTTACATGCTGAAATTCAGCTGTTCAAATAAACCCGTAAGCTCCCTTCTTCAGCAGCATCTCCCCATAGGTGCATCGTTTTGGCTGCGGTGTCTGCTCTATATGTCATTGTGAGCACTTCCCGTCAGCCATGCTCCCTGGGAGCCAGAGAAGGAATCTGGCTGATAAAACCTCAGAGCTGAGCAAACAGCTGGCAATGAACTAATTTTCTAAAATATTGCTCCTTGTCTTTACAGAAATGATTGCAATTTATTTCTGCCAGGAGGCTGATGGAGCTGAGTGGAGGTGAGGGTCACCCCTGAGCCAGAGTCACTCACCTCTCCCAGGGCTGGGCAGTAGTGTTGGGATGCTGTCGGCACCAGGAAAGAACCAGGCAGCCTTGTGCTTCACTGTGGAGCCAGGAGGAGTCAAAAACCAACATGCAATTCAAGAAAATTCCATTAATTGTTCTTTATAAAGAACTAGCAAAATAGGCCAATGGGAAGCTGGGTCTCCACCAGGATGGCCTTGGTCACCTGTTGATCCATACTGGCTGGGAAGGGAGGGACAGAGGCTCAAGCAGTAATGTTGTGTCCACTCCTTTTCCTGGGAGAGTACAACCCACCCTGAGTTTCATTAATCCTGCCTGCAGCATTTGGAAAAGACCAAGTCTGTTAATCCTCTAAAACAGAGGAAGGCACTAAATCTCCAGGAGAATGACTCAAGCAATTTGGTTGCTGAAAGACCCTGTGTCCTTGTTCCAGCCACTCTTTGGGAATCTCAGAGATGCTCTTCTGAGACAGCCTGGTACTGCACAACTGTATGGGCAGTTAACGGCCATCTTGTTGCAAACTTTTTGTTAACTCTGCTTCCTGAGTCATCTCTGTCATTGTATCAACCCACAAAATGAGCTGAGAACAGATGTGAGTGATTCCAGCGGTCAGGTCTTTGGACTGTAACCACAAATGCAAGCATAATTAAGATTTTCCTCCATTTCTCTTATGTGCTAAATGGAAATATTAGATTAATTCAGCTATGCTGTAAGGCAAACTGCAGAGTATCTGGAAGATGTTCTCACATGGAAAAGGTCACTACACTGCCACTGGATTGTCATTTCACTTGCTTTACCCAGCAGTTAAAATGGATGTTTTGAGTCTTTCCCAGACCACTCATCTCCAGTTGTCCAGGCAGCCAATAAGGCAGAATAAATGAGGATCATCAGAAACTTGTGCAGTTTAAGTCTTTCTATCATTATGCAAAGTCTACAACTTCATTAATCACTTTTATCTTAATGAATTTGGGGACTAGTGTTTCTGCTGCTAAGTACTCACAGGAGTTATTAAATCTCTGGCTGTCTGGTTCCCCCATCTGTTTCCATAAGAAATTTCTGCATTTAGTATTTCAGCAAAATTTCTCAAAACAGCCAGATTTCTTAAGAATACCACTGTAAAAGTAAAGGGGAGCTTATGGCGTACAAGGTGCAAAAAAACATTCTAAAATAGGCATTAAAACAGCCTTCCCTGAACACTGCAAGAGTGTAAAGGCAGTAAAACGCAGACTGACAAAATGAGGAGAGGCTGGAAAAATTGCTGCCCATCCAGGCCCAGCTGTCTGCTGCTGGCGAGATGTTAGGATAATATTGAATTCATTCTCATTTTTCTGAAGGAAGCAGATCCAGAAGCCCACGCAACAGCCAGGGAAGTGAGCTGATGTCTGTAGCACAGCAACTGAGCATGCAGAGGGACTATGGGGCACTGGGGTGGCAGCTGAAGGTGACTACCAATTCTAGGGTGTGCACTGGGCACAAGACCCTGGTTCCTTGCACAAGAGCCCATGGTCACTTGGTCTCAGGCTGCCTCTGAGATTTTACTGCACTGAAGCTGTGGCCATGAGCATTGCTGCCCCATCCCTGACAGAAAGAAGTTGCAGGAAATAATTCTGTGCTAGTGCAGGAATGTGGCAGGAGCCCTCACCTCTGTGTGTGTGCATGCCAGGTGCTTAAGAAGGTTGGTGACAACACTCTCCTGGGTAAGGTCCGGTGTCACACCTCTCTGTTACGTGGAAACATGCTGGTGATATGGCCTCAGCGATGTCCCTTCACTCTGCTCTAATTTCACAGTTCTGCGGCTATTCGTAGTAAAATGGGACAAATTTTTGATAGCCAAGAGGTTGTTTAGTTTCTGGTCTCTGAATTAACAGGACTCCTGTGCCATGCCGTGCTCCCATAGCGCATTGCAGCCCGCTGGGTGCCATATGTGGGCACATCATTGAAATCCCCCTCCAGATGGCCCTCCTGGCCCAATTACGTACCCGCTTAGTATCAAATTAGAGGAATCCACAAGTCCTTATTTTTACTACACTTAATTCCAGGATACATTTTTGCAGCAGATAAATTTCCATCTGCTTTTCACAATGGTGGGATGGGCCCGGTTCCTCAGGAAGGAAGAGTTGCAGGGTGTTGTCTGAGCTGAAGCAAACCCAACGATCCAAGAGGGGCTGGCTGACTGGAAGAGATTGGCTCAGCCGTGCCTGAATTGCCCAGGAGAAAGATAATAAACAGAACGAGGAGAGCAATTGCTTTAATAAATAAACTGGAACATGTGTGCAACCGATACCGCCAGGGGCTGATATATGCCAAGAAATCTGTTTTTAACATCTGCTCTTCAGCAGCCTTAATATGTTCTGACCAGATCGATATATCTTCTGCTGCTGGTGTCAGACATCCTACAGCAGCTAGAGACAGGAGGAAATAGGGGAAAAAGAGCATATATATACACACATACACACGTACATGCCTTTTTGTACAGAAATATCCACCAGTGGGAGGATTAATAATGTGAAATTGATTTGAAATAATACTTAAGTAGCCTATGAAAAGAGGACCCATCAGTGGCCTATACTCACTCCCCATGATCTGTTCCACTTACTGTAAGCCAGAGGGTTGCTGTGGTGTCAGCAACTCATATTCCACTCAGGGTATCCATAGATGCAGTATGTTCTTTATCGTGCTGTGATCATACAGCTTTTCATCTGCTGCCAAGGCTTTTATGTGCTGCAAAGGCTGAGGGAAGCAGGTGAGGAGCTGCGGGCATAATGGTCTGGTCACTTCTAAAAGCACTCGCACCAGCATGCAACCACTGGCTGGGAGAGCCAGAGAAAGCGAGGAGCAGGGAATAAAAGTGGAGACAAAAAGGGGCTGAGCAGGTGAAGGCTTTTGTGCTGTAGTGTTTACCTAAAGATAGAGTGCAAGTGGAGGAGAGGAAAAGAAGAAATCCTACAGGCAGGAAGGTAGTGTGTGAAATTATTCAGTGCTTGAAAGTCATGTGGGTGAACTGACTGAAAAATGTGAACTTATGCGGCACAACAGAAATCAGGACCTTACAACAGCAGGGTGTGTAACAGCCACTGTCAGGTGCAGATAAGCATTTCCTTTGTCTGTTCTAGGTTTTTCTGCTCAGTTCATCTTTTCTGCTTCGAGTGGAGATGCTGGACAGCATGCATCTCACAAGGAAGAAAGGATGTGAGAAAATGGATCTCTTTCTTCACTCGACTTACTCCGCAAACTCAGGGGGAGTCCACTGAAGGACTCTGCACAAAGATTAATGTTTGGCCTGCAGCATTAAGCAGAACTTGTTCATTTAAGACAGGATGGTGGCTTGGAAGAACAGGAGGTTGTGGCCTCTCTGATGCAGCAGCAGTTCTTCTGACAGAAGGTGATAAATAAGAGACTTCCACTGAGAGCCATTTGAAAGTTCTGCAATGAACAATGTGAAAAAATTCTCGCTGTGACCCCAAACACCTTTACATCAAGAGACCTCCTGGGTGCATGTGGGGAATAAGGTCTCGTTTTAAGTGCTGCCATCAGTGGATTATATGGAGATAGCTCTAAAATCATGATTCATTTATTGCAGATGTCTATTTTTTTTTCCCTCAATATCACTCTGAAGTACCTAATTTAATGACAGACATGGACTTGGAAACTGACGAACTTTCAGCTTTTGTGTTTATTTAGCCATTTAGCCAGAACACCAGCTGGAAACAGTAAATTTCAGATCGCTTTTACTTCTATCTAAATAGGAGGGTTCTTTCAGAAAGCCAGGCACTCTGCTGGGTGCTACTCTAATAACTGCTCAGTCCAGTCTTCCTTATATAATAGCTGATATACGTAACTGTGGCTCGGGCTTCTTCAGGGAATTGGAACCAAAGTTTTCAGGAAGTAATTTCTAGGACAGCACACTGGCTCCAAAGCCCTTCCTGGGATTCATGTGTTGAGAGAAAGGTGGTCAGCCAGCCATAATGGGGACAAGAGTGCCAATGCTGTCAAAGAAGTCCACTAGTTTGATCACGCCCTGATAGGAAACCAGGAGGTGATCCTTAATGAACACAACAAAGCCTAAATTAAAATAAAATACTGATAATCCACCAGATTCAAAAGCTGTACATTTGGACCAGAAAACCAAGGACGGCCTTAAAAGTCAAAGAGTATGAGAAATGCAGTATGTTCAGTTTTTTTCTATATTTATCTGCAGCATGGTACCTATAAACATACTCAGCACTCTGGTGAAGAGGGGCTGAGCTGCCTGAAGGTGGTGCTGACACTGAGAATGTGATGCATCACCATGTCCTCAGCTGCCACATCCAAAAGCTCAACCCAAGAAACATGCTTGCAGCCAAGGAAATCTTGAATTGAAGCCTGCTGATTTTCCAGCCCTACATGCACTGTCTATAATGCTTTCCAACATTTACCCCTTTTCCCTCTCCTAGAATCATATTTCCTATTATTTCAAGAGTGGCTTCCCGCTGGGTAGGGACTGTATGAGGACTTTTTCTCAGAATCCTCTTAAACTTTTGAACCCACTGTGGATTTGAGTGCCCTTTGCGGAGAGGAGGATGAAGCCTCAGACACAAATACAAAATGCAGAAGCGCTTCTGATGGGATGGGAGTGAAGAGCAGCGTACTCCCTGCCAGGGAGTGCTAACGCAGTTGCCAGGAAGGGCTCCAGCAAAGCCACTGTTATGTGCAGGACAGGCCCATGGGAAGTCAGAGGACCGTGTCAGTAGGTCCCTGCACCGAGCATTTCCACAGCTTCCCCTGCAGTCATTAAGATGCCAATTGGGGGGAAGGCAAAAAGAAATGAATTCAGAAATGATTTCTTCTCCTAACGCCTTTACAATAGTGGGTTTTGGCTTTGTTTTCTAAGCAGGTTTTAGTCGTTGACAGGAAGCACCACGATGGCCACGAACACAAGCCCACTGCATGTCCTGGGCAGGAGCCATGTCGTCTCAGTCACACAGAACGGGAGGGAAATGCCGTGCTTCCCTTTTCGGCACCAGCACTGCTGCTTTGTGCACAGAAAGAACGGCTGTGTTGTGTACCACAAACAAATCATCATTAAGGTACAACTAATTAATACTTGGTGGTGATCAATAAACACCTCAGCAGCTGCAGCCCCAAAGCCAGGCTAAGCGCCAGGGGAAGGCCCCAATACTTAGCGCAGCGCCGTCGCTCTGCACCGTGCGCATGCGCGGAGCCCTGGCGCAGGCGCAGTGACGACATACACCCGCCTGACCACGGGCCGAGGGCAACAAGATGGCCGCGCCCATGTGCGCCTGGGGGTCGGCTGGTATGAGGGTCTAGCTTCGTCCCGTCCCGTGGTGGAAGCAGACTTTCCGTGCCTTGCCGCGTCGTCACGCTCTGTCGCCGCCTGTGCATGGAGCCGCGGGAGTCCTGGGCAGCCTTGGTGGTGAGTGCCCGGGCCGGGGCCTACCCGTTGCCATGGCGACGCGGCGGCCGCGGCTCCCGGCCCCTGCAGGCCCGAGGCTGGTGCTGCGCTTGGGGGCCTCGTTTAGTATTCTTGTGCTGCTGGAATTAACTCTAATGGCTCTATTCAGCTGCTCTTAAAGGTTTTTTAAGCTATTCCACTCCTCCTAGTGCCAGTGTTACTGAGAGGCAGGGAAGAATAAGTACTATTCTTATGTAAGTATATAAGAGCGTATGTACTCTCTTATATGCAAGTATATTCTTATACATATATATGAGAGGCAGAGAAGAACTATAATTCGGTTGTTTTATTATCTAAAATCGTTACTATTTTGCTGCAGGTGGTTTAAGCACAGAGGCTTTGCCCCCCTCCAGCAGGTGCTCTGTTTGCAGCTTTGTGAATTTAACCGCCATTCGAGATACAGAAGTTGGAAAACCAAAGATGCAATTAGTAGCTTTTGATTTGTGTTTCAGCAGACGGCTAGGTTAACTCTGATCGATGGTATTTTGAACAGATAAGGGTTTTGATGAAAAAGAGTGAAAAAAAGTCGATGCATGCAAAACAGCTAAATAGATTAGAAGAGTAATTAACTTATTGATTAAAACTCTGGTAGTAGATACCTCTCTGAATCCTCTGTTGGCACTGAATAAAAAATAAATCAGAATAACACAACACAAAGTGATTTGTTTTCAGGCAGAATTAAAAATCTGTGTTTGTTTCTTGTGTGCTGCTCTACTTCAGTACAGTATATTTTCTGTTCTGAATAACAATTAACAAATAATGCCTTATAATGCCAAGTATTACTTTTTTAAAAAAAAATATTGGATTTTTCAGTTTATTTCAATCCTTTCCTCCCATTTTTGGCAAGTATTCTCTACAGATTCAGTCTCTACAGATCTCCCTACAAATTCTCTACAGATCAGTCACATTCTGGGGAATCTTTTTTAAAAATAAAGTCATCTGGAGACACAGTCTCAGAGAAAGTTTGAGCTTTGGTTGGAATTATTTTTAGGATTTGGTATTAACAATTGCTTTGGGGAAAAATACCCACACATTTCCTTATAATTTTAAAAACATCTTTCATTTTTTTTTCTCTATGCTTTTGTTGACAAAAGAAAATAAAGCGATTTTGCTTTAGGCTTTGTTCAACAAAGGAAACTGGTGAGCAGGAACACAAGAAATGAAGAAATTTGCTAGGAAATGTGAATGTTCTTTCTAGAGATGCTTAGAGGGGAAGCAGAATTGCTTCTGTCTTGCCTGATCTTATCACACAGCTTCCTAGAGATATTGGTCATTCTGTGCTGTGGCATTTTGATAAGTGGCATTCACTGTCTTGCTTTTATGTGTGGTGGATAAGTGTTGCACTGCTTGCTTGTACTCTTCGACACAATGAGATTATTTCAAAAATACCTTACAATGGTTAAATGTTGTGATCTCTTGTTATAGCTAGGGAAGCTATGGAGCTCTGTGCAAGACTGACAGTTTATAATTTGACCTCAGAGAGGATATACACAATAGTGCTTTGGCTTAGGTGTGCCTCAGTTGCTTACGTAGTCACTGCAGCTTTGCTCCTGTGAGTATTAATGTGCTCTACTCTGTGATTTTATCTTGAAGGCTGGTGGAGTTGCTGGTGTCTTTGTCGACTTGATCCTTTTTCCTCTGGATACTGTAAAAACCAGACTGCAAAGTCCCCAAGGATTTAGGAAGGCTGGTGGCTTTCGTGGCATCTATGCTGGTGTTCCCTCCACTGCTGTAGGATCCTTTCCAAATGGTAAATTTTGTTTGGATTGTGCTTTGTCTTCCTTGAAGTGGGTACTTACATGGGTACTTAGAATAGGACATTGCTGTCTACAGCTCCTTCTCCTGTAGGTGACTGATTGTGTGACATGGTGTCCAGCTGTGAAGAGCAGCTTCTAGAGTTGTATGACATTGAACAAACTCTGAGCAAGCCTGGAGTGAAGGCTGCTGTGTGCTTATTCTGAAAAGCTCTGTTGTCATGTTTCTGATCTTAATGCTGTATTTCAGCTTGGAACTTGCCTGAACAAGAATGCTTGCAAATAGGCATTCATATCTGAGGCTTTCATTGTAAATTTAATTAATCCACTTTGGCTTCACACTGTGGTTAACTTTTCTGGAAGCTGTGGCATGAAGCAATTCCCTGTCAGTGGCTCTTGATAGCGAGTGAGTGGGATCTGGAGGCTGCGCCTAGATTCAAAGCAGCATGCTAGTGTCACGGGCAGTGTATGTCTCTAATGTGGGCTCAATTCAATCCCCTCCTCCAGTGTGTTTTTTACTTTATCTATCTGCATCAATCCCACTATTGTAAGCCTCAGTGTGGTGAGAGTATTACATATATAACTGATTGATGTAATCCAGCAGTTCAAACAAATATTAAATGAGATCTAAAAGCTAGCATGTGGGCAAGTACTGTGTAGCTGCTGGTGTTAAATGTTACTGGTACTTTTGTGCATGTCTCTTACTTCTTGGAAGTGTTCCTGGATTTGTCTTATGAGCCACTTCCTACTTCATCATGGCATTTCTAGGTGCCAGGACATGAGTCTTGCTTACCCCTGGACACTTCTGTCATGATTCAGTCTTACATGGGAAATGTATCAGAATTTATTTGAATGAATCAGAAATGAAAAAGAAATTGCTTGAGCGCTGGAGGTCTTCGAACTAAATGTCTCGGAAATGCTATGTCTATCTTCTTCTTCCTAAAAAATGGCTCGAAATCACTTAAAATCAGAAGACATCAGGAATATTTATGAAACTGAAACTTTTTTAAAGTAAATGCTTGTCCCTGTAAAGAGGAGGCATCTAAAATTCCCAGTGTTTGTCCGTTTCATTTTGTCTTTGTAGCGAAGGAAGAAAAACCACCAAGCTGTGCTGTTAGTAGTAAATGTTAGGAGAACTTGGCTGACAAATCCCCGTACACCTTCATATGTTTGATGTCCTTCATAAGATGATATAAAAAATTCAGTTCTTTATCTTGTCTGCTCTGTTATCTTCTTTTGAGGTGATAAGCATCTTTTGATTAGCAGAAGGCAATTCACGTAGTCCTTCTTCACAATTAAAATCTGTTCCCCCGCAAGACATGTCAGTTTTTTCAGGATTTACATCTTCAAAATCTGAACTCTGGTTTTATCTTTCCAGCATATGACTGAAAGCTGAAGTTATCTTTAGGAGGAGTAACCCTTAAGGTGCAAGTACCTTTGCAGTTGACTGTTGCTGCAAGTAAACACAGTTCGTGTTGCTATGCTTAGTTTAGTTTTCTGTGTTTCTTGTCCACTGAACAGGAACGTTGGGAGTCCTTCAGAGGCTTTGAAGAATTTTTCTGAAGCTCAAGTGCAAAATATTAGTCTGGTCATAACTAGGAATTAGTTATCGCAAACTGCCACTGAAGCAGTTTTGCAGATTGCAGGGTAGCAGACCTGTATCAACTACCTTGGTGTTTTTTTGTTTTTTAAAGGTCATCCATCCAATTCAGCCAGGATTGAACAACCTCCTTTCTACTCTTCCCATCTATAAACACAGAAGATATGATTTTTCAAAACCTACTGGACAGTCATTACTACTTAAAGCTTTTTTCCCTATCTCAGTTCTAAGTACTGCCTGAAGCTCTGGCACCTCTGATGTCAATGGGCACCTTTGGCATCAAAGAGAGATTTGCCAGTCATGGCTAGAGTTATAAACTTCTGAAGGAATTTGCCTACAGATTGTATTCATATATTGGTACTGTTTGAAAACAGGATATTTATTGCCCCCAACAGTGTTTTTAGAATAATAGATGACAAATGTTCTTGTGCTAGTTCTGTAGTTAAAGAATGGAGGAACACTTAAATGACTGCAAATATGCTTAAATTTCAGCTGCTGCGTTTTTTATCACCTATGAGAATGTGAAATCTGTGCTGCACCATGACTCTGCATCATACTTGACTCCAGCAACACACATGGTGGCTGCCTCTTTTGGGGAAGTGGTAAGAAAGAAGTTCATGCATTGTGCCTGTGTGGGAGGAGAGGGAACCTGGTTATAAAAACTCAGGTTTGGTGTCATGTCTTTTCTGAGTGTTGACCATACATGTACTTGACAGTTCTTGCAAAAATATACGTATATATTTAATGAAGTATTGACACTTGTCAGAATTCTTTTGAAGTGTACAAGTGTGTTAGTAGACTTATTGGTGGATCTTGATTGTGGAAGCGTGCATTGATCCAGAATATGAATACGCCTTCACATTGTGGTGGTTATGTATCAGCATTGACTTTCAAGAAGGCTTTCTTTGCTTTTACAGCCATTCAGCATAAGTTGATTTTTATTTTTAAAAGATTTTTACACTCTAAGACAATTCTGTTGTATGTAAAGCAGGTAGGTACCATCATATGGAAACCCATGCAGCTTAGCTGGTCTTAACCAGTCTTAACTAATTAATATTAATTTCCCTCCTCTTTCTTCCATGCATTCACAACCGACACCATTTCTCAAAAGAGATTGTGTCATATTGGTGAAAATATTTATAAGCAGACTCTTCTAGTGGATGTACAAAGTGATCTGACAGGATAGGGCAACTGGCAGTTGTGTAACTTCACTTACCAAATGATGTATAATGCTTTCCTGACTCAGTGGAAAGTGCCATGTCAGGGTGACTGGACAGCCCACAGAGCCAAAGAGCTGAAAACTTTGCTTTGCCAAGAGCTAGTGTGTTACACTCAGTGACAGGAAGGAGCTTCCTGCATAGTCTGCAGCAGCTGTTGGAAGAGAACACTTCCTGATGTGATCAGTGACCAAAGCTTCCATTCCTGCCTGATCCAGATGCAAGCTTGTCTCTTGGTAGATACTGGAGTTGCTTTATCTGCACTGTTCTGTAAGTCAGGCCTAGAAGCTGCCTTTCCTTGCAGTAAAATTCGCAGACCAACTTAAATATTGCATTTAAAAACTGTTTCTGAAGTTATTTGCAAACAAAGAGTGGAGTTACTTTGGATTAGCTGACTCAAACGTTTTCCACGGTCAGAAAAATTCTTCTTTCTCTAGAGGTCCCTCTTGTTTTTAACTGCAGAGTTGGAACTGTGCTTTGGCACTGTTTGGGCTGGGTGTTCAGCTGTGAACAGTCCACTGCTGTCCCTGCCAGCGCTGTCCACCTCCCTATTCCTGCTTTTGTCACCCTGGGCGTTTCCTGGCACTGCAGTGATGAAATGGGGTGTGAGTTGCTGGTTCCCACAGGCTTTGGGGAGGACAACAGGCTTTACAAAACTAATATCATCCTGGTCTAGCTGCTTCCCATGAGAAGCAGTTCAGCTCATCTTTCTCTCCATGGTTTCAACTTTGATTCCCAAGTAATTTTTATTCTTCTGTGGAAATGATTCTGATCAGACTGAATGGGGCTTAGACAGTGAACTTAATTTAACATACCAAGCTCATGAAGATACCACTTCGGTAGTGATTATGGGCAGGAGTAGATAGAAGATGATAGATTTCAGGCTGGGTGGGATATGTTTGTATTGCCTCCTCAGGCAGATTCTTTTTGATCTTGATTAGAGTCTGCCCTGTTAACTTATTATGACTTCTGTCTTCAGGCAGTGCACAGACTTTGTTTCCATGAAAATCCTGTAAAGGCTGTTAGGAATCAGAAGGAGGTTTCTCACACCATGGCAGTGTGTAGCTCTGAAATTCCTTGTAAGAGATCCTTGCTTGAAACATCATGAGACAGCAGACCTAAGAAGTGTCTTTAAGCTTCCCAAGTGCTGTTTCAGAATTGAGCAAAATGATGATTGGGTTTGTGAAAAAGTGCTAATGTTCTATGATAAAGTCCAGTAAAAATTGTCTTCTTTTGCGAGTGAGTTATTTATAGTTTTATTTCATCTACCTGTGATTGTTCTAAAAGAAATCCATAACTGGGTAATTTGATCCCCAGCCAAAGAACAGTTGGCTACAGGTAACTTCTTTTGCGTGATTACAGAACCTGTTGCCTGAAGGTTCCAAGGTGGTCTGTATTCTCATGGTCCTTAACAAATCAGGCATGTTCTGCTTTCATTTTCACATTGACAAACTGAGATGCAGCACAGTTAAATTAGTTGCTCGGGGCTGCCCTTATCCGAGCCTTGTGTGCTTGGCTCTTGCTACCCTAAGGCCAGAGAAATGTATAGTGATAGCCTTTGAAATGGGAGTCTGATTTTATGGTGTGGAAACTGCGATGTAACAGCCATTTCTCAGCTAATAAGGTTTTGCTTTTTGCTTGCTTTTCTTCACTTGGTGTGACAGGAGAACTAAGCTGTAAAATAATTGAGGTAGGGATTTAGAGATTTGCTACAAAAAATATAATAAAAATAGCACTAAGCAAGATCTTCTCACATTTGTTCTTATAAAAAGTCTTAACTGATCAATTGAGATATATATGAAAACTATTCCAAATTACATCAGCATGAAAGTTTATGATTACAGTTTTATTGATCAGTCATTAAGCTTTAATCAAGGCATAACCACTGGGACTGTTGTTTTGTCAGTTGTTTTCGTTGTTGTTGTTGAATACATACTTTCCCTCCTTTGTGCACTTAAATAATTGCTTTGATAGAAATTGCTTTTAAATATGAAATAATAAGCCAAAGATTCAATCATGTTAGGATTCCCAAGACATCTGTTTTCATTTCCAAACTGTCTTCTTACAGATCAGAGAAATTAGGATTTAGATCAAGAAACTGAGATTGGATTTCTAGGCTTACTGGTCATTCACTGGCGAGCAAAAATGAGTCAGATACCTTCTTGTGCTTTAGTAAAATGTGAATGTGCACTAAGCTTAAAAGTCAATGCTGACTAACCTGTGTTTTGTATGTGCCCATTTAAAAATAATAGAATAGGTAAGGAGGGAAAATTAAAATGCTGCATCAAAATATGGTAAAATGAGAGAAAATGGTTAAATAAGAGTTCTTTTTTTTATTAACAATAGCCACACTTTATTGCTTACAGTCAGTGTGAATTCTTGGGAAACAGTCCTCTGGAACTGGCTGTAATGGGGTATGCGTGTGTTTCCCCCACCCTCCCCTTTTAGACACGAGGAACATGGAATTGTAATCTCATCTCCGGGAGTGAGATAAAGAAAAGCACACACAACATCTGACCCTGTTAGACATAATTAATTTTTCCTATAATTGAGTCTCCCTGTTTTGGGGCCCTGGATATCCCACAATACATAAAAAATGTCCTAAGAAGACACAGCTAAAACTCTAGAGGACAAATGATATACATCATTTTATCAAGGAAAAATGGAGGTTGAAGAATACATGAGTTACCAAGGTGGGGAAAACCCTTGGTATACCATTTGTCTGACGGTGAAATTTGGAGATAGGAAACACACTTACAGCATCCAGGGCTTTGGACTTTTTTTTTTTTTTTTTTTTTTTAATTGCTCCTGTTTTTTTGTCTTCCGGTGTTTTCTGACATTGCCCTGCATGTTTAGTCTGCCTGTATCTTTACAGTGGGCTGCCAAATGTGCTTGGAAAACATGATATCATAGCGGGTGGAAAGGAAAACCAGATGTTCTAAACTTTTACTTTTTGTATACTAAGATGGCGTAAGTAACTCTGTGAAGAAGTAGTATTTTTAGCCTCCCAATGTTCATTTTTGTAGTAACAGGCTGCTTTTTAGAAATCCAGAGTTAATGAAATTTATAAAGATTTTATTTTTAATTTTGGTGTAATATGGCAGCATATACTGTTAATTACAAGAAACCTTAGTAAAGAGAAGTTGCACTCGCCCCCTCCGCCCTTGTCCTGCAAGTGTGGTTTTATGGGACAAGTTTAAGGTTCTCCCAGTTTGGCTTATGAGGTTTCCTTCATGAGTGCCAAAGTGCTTGGATTCGGCACAGTTGATTTTACATCCTGCTGGCTTTTCCATGGAGGTGAGAATAAAGTCGTTTGGAGCACATTCTAGAGAAGCAAGCTGCCTTTTCCATCTAATATTTAGATATTGTTATGGTTACGATCTGAGCTTTGAGAGATACTTGGTGAAAGCTTTGGGCTGTTGCTTATAAATATCAGGTCTACTCAAAATTTTTCTGACCTTTTATTTTTATTTGGGCTTTTTTGGTGACTTTGACTTTTTTCGTGCTCTATAGGAAAGGAAACTACCTGACTTTTAGCTCATTTGTGAAAGGAAACTGAAGGAGAAAGGGCTGAGGACCAGGGTGGGAGACAGATGTCCCATTCTTTTGGCAGCTAGCATTGATGATGGTACTCTGAAAGTAGATTACCAGCTGGACTTATGGAGCTGCTTTTGTCCTTGTGTAGGTTTCCAGAGTACTTTAGGGTAACGGTGCTGTAGATATTGATGCTATGCAGTGCATCCCCAAGGCTGCAAGATCCCAGCTTACTTGCAGTAAGGTGTTGTCTTCACAGCATGTGGTAGCACGCGACAGAGAGTAGCTTAGATCCTGAAAGCTGCCTCATTGTATTAGTGATGCTGTGCCTGCATTAATTTGCTTGTTAATTTTTAAGCTGATGTAGCCATGATGCTTTAGGTTCGTCAGCTGGCTTGTTTCCATCATGCTTCACTGACTGTGCACTGTGCTCCCATGGGTCATATAAATACTGGACAAGCTTTCAGGTGTAGAAAGTTATTTCTGGTCTGGCTCCAAGAATGCTAAAACTCAGGCTATCTACCAGGCTTTGCTGGAGCATGAACCTCACAGGAAAAGATGGAGCCCTCAGCTGTGTTCTGAGACAGCTCTGAATGTTTAGGTAGGGACTGCTCCCTCCAGAAATGATAGGCTTGGCTGGCTTCAGCAAGAAGGATCTTCGCATAGCCTCACGTTTAACTGTTTTTCCAGAATTGAGAAATGAGAGATGTTAAATACATTTGAATTGAAACATCCAGAAGTTTGTCGCTTCACTGGGGAGAGAGAAAGAGAATGGCTGACTTGTCATATTTCAAATAAAATAAACAATGTAGCAGGAGAAATGCCCTCAAGTGAGCAGTAACTAAAACTTAGAAATGCAGTTGCACATTCACTTCACTGCCTGGTCTCTGCTTAAATAGGTAGAGAGGTGGTGTGACATTGTCACCTTATGTGGCTCCATGGGTCAAGGTGAGGACAGGTATTTCAAGATGGAATTCCAATCTCACTTGGATATTCCAGTTTGTTGCCACTAAAATACTTCTGTGATAAGAGCGAAGTGTGTGGTTCGTCTATCATTAGCATCTGACCCTCAGCATTAATAACTTGGAACTTTATCATCTGCTGTCAGGATGTGTCAAATAGAAAGGCTTCTTAATGCAGGAATCAGCTTTCTGGGGAATTCAGCTAGCTTTCCCTACTTGTCCTAACTTGTTTCTTGGAAGAAACAAGTCCAAATGCAAGCAAGTACAGTTTACAGATCACAATTCTGTAGAATGACATTTTGAGTATTTTGACGTTTTGAATATTTGAAAAGAAGCAAAGTAAGTATTTTGTGGTTTAGACTTTTTATTTCTGGAAAAAAAAAAAAACCAAAGATGCATTTTAGACGTGATAAACAACATAATGTTTTCCATCTCTTTCTGTCCACCTATCGGCCCCTTCTTCTTCCCTTTGCCCTGGCACTATCTTTTGAAACTGTTAACTAGTTTGAGTTTGATAGAACAGCAGCAATTTCTAAAAGTGTATTAGTATGGATTCCATCAGAGTAGCTTGCTAGGTCAGAGAGGAGAGTTGCTGTTAATTCCTGTTTCGAAAAAAAGATAGAAGCAGGAGCCAGACAAATCCACAAAGAGTAATGTCATGAAAGCATCTCCTGCAGGATAATTGATTAGGGCTTTGCAGCACTGTAAGCTCTAGAAGACCAACTTGAATGAGTCAAATCTGACAGAGATGAAACAGCCACTCACATCAGACATGGAGTTAAGATTTTAGCTATTTGAAACTCCAAAAAAATAACTTGTTGGAAGATGTGTTTTTTTCAGTTCAACAAGTGAGTTGGACGCTCTAGGGAGAGTTGCTTCTAAATCAAGAATCATCTGCTGGAGCAAAGAGGTGATTTAGCACTTAATGTGTCTAGACTTTGCAATAATGGCTTTGAATTTTTAACTATCCTTTTTCTAAGAACTGAACTAAGAAATGAACAAAATAGCTTAAAGACGAAAAGCTACATTTTCTGCTTTGCATTGTCTTCTCCCAGCCAGTTCAGTATGGGCTGGCAGACCACAGTATTCAAAGCAGTATCCAAAGTTTGACAGAATCAGTGTTTGACTGGAATTTCACAGTACATATGTTTTGTTTTGTTTGCTTTGTTATTTTCAGTGATCAGGGCCTGTCATTTGGGGTCTGACTGTGTCTGTTCTTTACACATCTGGATGCATGCAGACACTGAGCAGTGGAACGTGCTGACCCTGGCAAGACAAGCAGTGGTGGGCAGTGCACAATGCATGTGGTCTTTTGAATTAATCATGATGGATTTTTGAAATATTCATAAATTAATCCAGGTGAGGTCAGGTCTGCTATACAGATGCTGCAGAATTTTTGCCAAGCCTTTATGCAGAACTGTAGGTGAGCAATGGTTGGAAGATGGTTGTGAATGTGAGACTGATGCCATTAAGAGCAAGGGGAGAAGGAGCGTAGTTAGAGGGAATGGGAACTCACATTAAAGCTGCAGCTGGAAAGTGGTTGTAAATAAAGACAAATGGAGGCATGAATTCACAAATGCTGCCAACAAATTCATCATACAATTAAAGGCTGCAACAGCAAAATTAGAACTGTCAAACACCTAACCAGTTACCTAGCTGATCTTTTTTTTGTATGCTGCATGTTAACAGCATGTATTACCTCTTCTTCATCAACTGCCCTTCCTAGATCACTTTGTGTTATCAATTAAGTTCCAGGCTTAAAGGACATGCTTCTTTTACTTATAGCGTAGAAGCTTGATGATGGTTGTCATCTCTTTTCTGGGCTCCATCATCCCATGACTGATACTCAGCTGATTTAAAAATATTTGTAGCTGGAAGTACTTGTCTATAGAGGAAAATTAATTTGGCTTAAAAATATAAATGAGAAATAAATAATTTGAAAGTATTTCCTGATGGATTTCCTGGCTTGCAACGTATTCTGCCAGAATTAGCTTAAAATAAGGTACATTTATTCCACGGTAAGGTTACGCACAGGGTTTTTCAGCTATTTCTGAACAGCTCCATATGTGAACAAGCCCATAATTCTTAAGAGGAAAAGGCTGTAGGAAAGACTAAGGGATCAATTAAAGGAAAATACTTGATAAAATACAACGTAGTTGAAATTTCCGTGTTCTGGGCCAATGTAACCCCAAGAGACTGAACAAATTGTAAAATACTCGTCATCTTTCAACAGGAGACTTAATGTGTTTTCAGAAAATATTGCCTGTGTTCTCTTGCCTGGAATCTCATTAATGTTTGTCCTCCTGTAACACAGTCTGACCCCTCTTGGCTCCTTGGAAACAGTTTTATGCTGGATGAGATGCACTGTTCTGTAAGGGAACTTTTGCTGAAAGAACTGTTTGGCTGGTGGGTGTCAGTTTCTGAAGTCTTTTAAAATAGATTTAGCAGGCTCACAGCGGTGAAGTTGCCGCTAGGATAGATTGGATCATGCAGACAGTTCTGTATGTTGAATTAAGGGCCTTCCCTTCTTCAGCTTTAAGGCTTTTTGTGTTTAGGAATGGTAACAACTGATGATTCAAGTATCAGCCTGGTTAGGGAAGATGAAGGCTGGAATTTTAAAAGCTATTCAGCTGTCTGATTTTGGCCACTCGGGAGTTTAATCCAACTGTTTGTGACTATACTGAGGAACTTCAGAATCTGTAGGACTCTTGGTCTATGCTGGAGTACAGGAGATGTATATAACAGCAGGATGTTTTTGCTGAGTTTTAGGTTGAGTTTTACAAAAGAAACAAACAAAACTACAGTGATTAAACTTGTGATGGGCAAGTAGCCAGCTGAGGGCTTTGGGCCACTGGGGTGAAAAGGCTCAGTCAAAACGGCCTCTGTGAAGGAAGGAGGGTGTGGAGGTGTGGATGATGCTCTGGAGCAGGAAGAAGGGAGCTCTGGGAAGCATTAATAAGGAGCTGACTTAGGTTTGGCAACAATGAAGGATGAAATAGCAGTCTGCAAAAGAGTTGCGCAAATTCCAGGTAGAGTCATCTAAGGTGGAAAGTTGGAGAAAGTTGCAAACGTTTGTGCAGAAGCTCCAGTTTTCCAAATGCCTGCAATTTTCAGTCTCTATGAATGGTCTCATCTCTGAAATAGTATGTTTTTAAGCCCTGGGAAGTGCTGAGATCTGAGGGATCTTGCTGGGTGAGATTGCTCTTTGAAGAAATGTTTCCTGCCAGCATACAGGGGAGCTGCAGTTAAATTAATGAAGGCCCTATTGTGGCAGTTGGAGGAAAAGAGGGGACAAAGGGCTTTGCGTTGTCTAAACTTTCCCATCCAGGGCCCATTAGTCAAAACTTATTCTCTCTGTGGGCCTTAAATTAGGAGTGGAGTCACCTATTCATGACCCCAGCAGCTTTGCACGGGACTGAATGTAGCTCTGCTGGAAGGGCACATCCATGCTGTGCGTGAGTGTGGGAGGGGAAAATAAGATTAGCATATTCCGAGGTATTATTTTGAAGATGAACGCTTTTCCTCTGGAGCTGGCACTTAAAGCAGAAACTGAGAGCTGATAATGCATATAATGGGCAGATCCTGTCCTCTGTGGGGGCAATTTCCTTATTGAAATAGGTGTTAACGCTTCAATTCTCTGCTTCCATTGTGCCCTCGCAGGTAGCAGAGCCTGCTGACAAGCACGTGTGGAAGGGTTCACTTGAGCTTGTGATCCACAGCAAATTACAGACCGTACTTACATTTTTGTTCGGTAGTCTAAAGGGCAGCAATTATTGAGATGAATGCTAATAAGTGTTTGAACTGTTAGGGGTTTGTGATTGCAGCAGTTCAGGCTTCTCTGTTCAAAGAAAATACGAAGCCAAATGACAAACGTGTATTTCATTTATTCCTGTTCTTCTGTTAATTTTCATGGTGTTGGAAAAGTTTATGCTGTTCATCTTCTGACCTCACATATATCCTTTGCTCCCCACCTCAACCTGTATAGAACATTCCCAATCTGGGAATTGTGGCCAGAGTTTAGGAACAACTATTTGGAGGATGAAGTACTTTGCTAATCTCATAAAAATGCATTGGAAACGCTCTGTTTTTCAGTTGTAACAGAGCAGGATCCCGGTGAGCTCTGAAGAACCAAACATCAATTTACAAACAGAGTTTGGAGAGGCATGGAAAGCTGACATTCTCAATTTAAGGCTTGTTAAGAGATTCTGACTTGAACCAAGATGAACATTTTTGCATTATTTTTTCAGGTTCCAAAGGAAATCTGTGCAGTTTATGATCTCTTAATTTTAGACTTGCCTGTTATTTTAATCAATCATTCAGTTATCTGAGGAATGGGAAAACACATTTTGAATTTGGAATAGTAACTTCCTACGTGTAAGGGAGCATCTGACACAGAAATTGGGATGCTTGGATTTAGTCATATTTGTTAACTTATTTTGTAAGCAGCATTTTTCTCTAAAACAAACCTGAACTACAAGGTGGTTTTTTTTCAGCAGGAGTGTGGCCGAGGCTAATGCAAGGTGAATTTAAAACAAAACTAAAAACTGGAGGGAAAAAAAAAAGCACCAAAACCGCCTGAAAACAAACAAAAGAACAAACAAAAATATTTTTTTGCTTCTTCCTTTTGAATGGAGATTTAGAGGTGTTCAATTTTTCTTGGCTTTTCTCCATTATGCAGCAGCAGGCAATCTTTCTGACCATCAAGAATAGGGTGAGAGATTGAGATTTGGTTTCCAGATTGACTGCAGCCTAAACATATGTCCTTTGATAAATCACAGCCTCTTTGTCGTCATTTCTGTGCAGCAGCTTTTTTTCAAGCATGGCTTACTGATTATCTTGCACAGGTATTCTGAGGTTTAGTTTAATATCTGCTCTCTGGATACAAAGTTGTATAGTGTCATACATTAGACTCTGATTTGATTAAGAATAAATTTATGCAAATTATATTTAAGAATAACTCTCCCCAGGTATGTTCCTTCAGTTTTGTCTTAAGTGTTAAATTACATTTTTATGGCGAACATCAATTAAACCTTCCCGGCTTACTCAGATGGATAAGTCATTAAAACTAACCTCCTGCTCAAGAAAATTAAAATCCTTTACAAAGACAGTGCTTTAAAGGGTTCACAGCTGCAACACTGCAAAGTTTTTTGGAAGTCACCATGTGTTTCTGTACCCAGTTTCAAAGCAAGCTTAGACATACGAGTCAGAGACTCACTCAGAGTCACTGAGAGCAGATTCCTAAATCACCAGGCACTAATGTATTCCAGAACAGTTCCCTGTCCTTAGACTGCTCTTCTTTCCCTTTGCAGCAGGCTAGCTGGCTAATTACTATGTGGAAAAAATTTGGTCTTGATCCTCATCCACGCCCATGTCAGTGCAGAGAACAGATCAGCTTGTTAGCCAAGAGCACATCAAGTGCCAGCATCTTAATGGATTGGGCTCTTGGTCTTTGCACTTCAGTCTTAAGAGTATGGATAATCTCTCTCTTATTAAAGTGCTCCAACTTTAATGGGAGCTTTAAAGCGTGTGAGCCTGATCATCTGCTGTGCAAGGTCCGTGCCAGGCTGCAGAAGGAAATGCTTTTTCAAGCTGCTTCCCTTAGAGGTACAAAGCTGCAAATTGTGTTGTACCAGCTGTGTCCCCAGTTCTGAGTAAAACCTGCCATGCGTATACCCACATACCCTGCTTTTAAGCCCTTCATAGCAATGGTAACACCTGTTCTGTCTTCTCTCAAATGTTTCTGGTGCACATATCATGCATGTAAGGTTAGTGATCTAACTACTACGTTTGCCTGATAACAAATGCATAAACATGGCATAGTTGTCTTGGATTCACTCCTAAATCCTACAAAAAACATTCACGTAGAAAACAGCCTGGAGCACAAAGGATGGAGACGAAAGGTTGATGATCTAAATCAGATCATACAATTTATGGGAAATCTAAATCTCGTGTACCTTTCTTATGTACGGAAACAAAATATTTAAATCACTACGTATAAAGAGGCTTTGTTTGGATTTCAGTGTATTTTTGAGACTTCAAATGCTCTGGTCATTCTTCAGGGTCAGTTGAGATATCAGTTAAACAGCCAGGAAAGTCTGATTCCAACCTAAATCTGACCAGGAGATGGCAGCCTTGGTGCATGCAAAGAGTATTCAGCAACTTAAACACTTTTTCCGGAGCCGACAGAGGATGAGAAATTATCTTTGTTTAATTGGAAGATATACTGTCTTAGCAATACTAGATAAATGTTAACAAAATAATTCTATTTTAGCTTTTGCATTAGCCAGTTAGAGACGAGGCAGTGAATTACAAATGTACTCAGGTTTGCCCCTCCATACTTGAGTCACCAGTTTGATCTGGTAATGATTTCAGACAATGATTTTGAAATGCAGTACTTTTCTTCCTTTTTTCTTGTTTGTGTTTTTGTTTATTTTTGTTCAGAAGTGTTTGTAGTATTAAAAGGCTAGACAGATAATAGATGCTAATGTCACTTTTGCATACCTGTTGTATAAACTAATAATAGCTTTGCTTTCAGATGTAAATTCAGGTTTTGTTCCAGCTTAAATCTAAAAATCCTCAAGCTTCTCTTCCATTATTCCCTTTCTACCCATGCAGTATGCTCACGTGTGCAGTGGCATGGTTGATGGATGGAGAATTCTATTATCAGACCTGGTAAATAGGGAAGGAGCTCTTGGGCAGTACTTGCTTTTCCCCTGAACTTGTTCTGTAGGGTTTTGATTGCGTGTTTCTGCTCCCATCAGCAGACAGGATGGGAGCCTGGCTCCAGAGCTTGCTTGGAAGATTGAGCTTGGCCCTATCCATGGGGTGCTGTTGTCCTTAACGTAGGCTGAAGTACCTGAGGGCCCAGTTCTCTGCTCTCTCTCTTCCTGTATACACAGATGTTTGATAGAAAGCTAATTCATCACTAACTCATCCCTAAAAGCAGTAGGATTCACCAGGAATGGCCCAAGCTTGACAGGTTCTATTGTGCTGTTCAATGACAAGCAACAGGCTACATCTGTGTGAAAATTTTTCCTGGGATCTGGGCAATTAGGGAGGTGAATGGGCTCCCACTGTGAGTGGTTATGTTGCTGTCTGTTTTCCATGTCTCTGTTTCTCCTGTGCACCATGTCTGTTTCTAGCCCTGTTTCCTTGGATCTCCCAGTAGCCCATGTCTCCCATGGTCCCTTCCAGGACTGTTTCTGTGGGGTGCTGGGCAGTGCTGTCTTGATACCCAGCAGCTCTGGCTAGCACCAGCACCCCATGGTGGGCATCCTCCCTGGGCAAGGGCAGCCTACAAAGCAGGGGAGAGCTGCACTTGTGTAGCTGGGCCATGGGCACATGTGTTATCTACTGTGAATTACTTGTTGTATGCTTTTACCCTTATGGTAACACACAGAGCAACTTATTCAGAGCTGATGCAGGTAAAAGAGTGTGTAGAGATATACTGTGGAGCAGCCATGCAATTGTATCTTTCATCCTTGCTCGTGCAATGGCAATTTTCTTATAGCATTCAGATGTCTGAAAATTTAAATAGATACTCTCTCAGTGCAGTGTTATCATGGGGAGCTGCTTGAACAGATTCAGCTAAGAAAGCAAACTGTGGAGATGTGCTTTGTTTGTGTTCTTTTAACTTTCTCAGTATTACCTGGAAGGCACTGAAGTGATTCGGATCTGAATGTAATCAAATGGAGGTTTTTTGCACCCATCTGTCCTGGTTTGTTACTTTCCTTTACCTTGTGGGCTGAACAGACAGATGTGAAATTAGTCTTGCATACTTCCCTTCTAAAGGCTGCTGTTGACTGACATCAAAAGGCTGCTTGAATTGCTATTGATGGTAAGGTACCCTTGTAGAAAGAAACAAGGTAGCACGCTGTAATTCAGGTGCACTCTGAAAATGTCACTGTTCAGCCTGATGTTAGCAGCTGCAGCTTGCGCTTTGCTGATACCACAAGCGCCCTATGGAGCCAACCTGACAGCCTGGGTGACATGAGCCTTTATTTCCTTTCATAACAGCACAATGTAATCACTGTTTTTGTTCTTGTGCAGCCAGAGATTCCCTTCTAAGCTCAAATTCAAATGGGAGAAACATCAAAGTTCATTTGAAATGCAAGACACCCCAAGTAGTCCGGGGGAAATGGAGACATCGCTTTGTAGCCACCCTTCTCCTGCCAAAACTGCAGCCCCCCAGATGTCAGAAAGCCATGCTGTGTTCTCTGGCTGCTCTTGGTCGACTAGATTGTTTTCATCCGAGCCTTTTTAAAGTTTTCCTCCTGCCTCCGTATTTTTAAGGAATAAAAAGCTAATATAAGGACACGGAGTGTTATGAAGCATGAAGTTCTATAAATATTTATGCTGAACTATCAAAGAACTTGACAGTTCTTATTTTCTTGACATATTGGGGTCACTTGTTATTTTTGACCCTGAGAATCGAAGAGCACATGGAGTTATCTCTGTTTGTAATGACTTCTGGATATTGTTGTCTGGTAAACTTGTAGGAATATAACAGGATAACAGACTTTTTTTTCTCAGTCTCTTTGTGAAAATGGAACTTAAACTTTACACGGTGTTACCCACAAGTGACCATTCCAGTTACCGTAGTGCTCGTGTGTCTGTACAGTCTGGCAGTACCTTCCTGAATTTAAACTCCACTTCATTTGACACTGCAGACATGCAGGTTTCTCCTAGGTGACCCTTGGTTTTAAGTGCTCAGTGATCACCTTTCCTTCTAGGAACCAAATCCGCTACAGCAGGTTGCTGAACCCAGCACAGGATGAGGCTGACAAAGGCCTAAAGCCTGGCAAAGGGCTGTGGTATCTCCTGTGTTTTGCCAACAGTCCCAGCACTGAGTTTCCCTGGTATCAATGGAAGACAACAGCCCTTCCTAAAGGGCTATGTGCTGCTAAAAAGGCGTTCTCTGGAGATGTGGCTTGTAACTCTCTGACACCTCACTATCCTCATTTCAAAAATTTATGTGCATACAACCTTAACTCTAACCTGAAATCATGGTGCCAGGTGAACATTTTAATGCCAGGTCTAACATTTTCGGTGAAGCTGGAGATTTGTGGTGATAGCTACATTACTACATCAGCAACAAGTGCCTTTCTTGCCTGATTAATTACATAGAAAAGAATCAGTCCAATGCTTCACTTTGAATTAAATCCAGTGTGTGTTTTAAGGTAAACCTTGAATACATTGTGTGCATCAAACACTGACTGGAGTGTCTCTTGCAGTCAGTCGCTAGAGGGCACAACGGAACTATCTAGGAAATAAATTTGTTGTTCTTAAAGTCCCAAATCTCTAGATTGCATCTGTGAAAGTAGGGGGAAGTTTTCTGTGCCTGCTGAAAGACAAGATGGCTTGAAATTTTTCATTTTATCAGTGATTTTTCTCATCTAAATCCACTTCTGTTTTGGAAGTTAAAATCTGAAGTATTATTTTCAAAGGTACTTACGTTTTTCTGTTAGTACAATTTTTCTTCAGGAAGTATGTAGCTCTGAGAACAAATACATAAGTTCCTTATAAACAGCTGTTAAGTTCAACTCACATAATTACAAAAATTATTTCCTGGTTTCTCAGGTTTCAGTACTGGGAACAAACTCCAAATATATCAGCTGTATGAAGAAAAGGCAGCAAAAGGAATTGCTCTCTGAATATATTGTTCTTCTGCAGGTTGCATGCCTCATACGGGTTCCATCTGAAGTTGTCAAGCAAAGGGCCCAAGTTTCACCTTCTGCCAGTACCTTTCGGATTCTTTCCCACACCTTGTACCAGGAGGTGAGTTCAGAGCAAAATTTTGAAGTTGCTTCATTCTGCCCACTGATGCTATTCACGTGCAGAAGCACTTCTTCAGTTTTATTCCAGTTAAGTGCTCTCCCAGTAGTTTCTCACCAATTCTTCTGTTGCTAGAAGTGGTAGACATATTATGTGTAAGGAAACCGAATCCCCACCTCCCTTGTGCATGCACTTAAACACACGTGCATGCACATTTTCAACAATCTTTTTCTTACTTTTTTTTATAGTGAGCACCTACATAAGAGGCAAGGGGAAATGGGAAGGAGAAGCTAAAAAGCTTCCTCAAACTCTTTTTGGATGTATGTAAACAGTCCTTGTCTGGGACAGCAGGACATCAAGTCCCTGTATGTAGAGTCTGCTGAATGGTTTTTGAAGCAGGCTTCAGAGGCACCATTTCAGAGCGGCTCTGAATCAGAGAATGATTACTCTTCCAGTATTGGTAACTTAAAAAAAGTAATAATAATAATAAGGGATTTTGTCATCTTTTCAGTAGTTATACTGTTCATTTATTTAAAACCTGTTCACCACTGTTTTTACTGAGTCTCAAAAGGGGCATTTTTCAAGTTGTATTCCATAAGAAAGCAGCCCCTGAAAATACTGTGGGGAGCATCGTTATACAACTTTCCACGTAGAAAAGCCAGGAAAAGGAAGACATAAATATGACCCTTTAATGATCCAATTGTTTTTTTAGTTGCTTATAAATGAAAACTGTTGTGATAACCCTGCACAAGAGGGTCCCTAGAACTTCGTTCTGTGATTTGGTCATTCAGCTCTAAAAGCTGGTGCTCTCCAATTTTGTATTCTTTTTCCTGTCTTTGTAGATGACTGAAGAACTTGCCAAACACTCAAGAAACTGTCCTATAATATCGTAAACTTTAAATGTATATATGCTTTTAGAAGGATTTTTAATTATTTTGCGTGTTATCAGCTGGTTAAAAATGCCAAGTATTTGTCTTGATAAAATCCAAGGTAAGAAGATGGACATAAATTGTCAACCTATGTGTTCATTTTGCAAAGGCTGCTAAAGCAGAAGAGGAGTGGTTTCAAAATGAATATGAGATAATGGATGCTTGCTAAATATTAGGTCAACAGAATTTGAAGTAATGTGTTTCTGTGCTAGCTTGCGCTTTTGATTGTAAGGCATATTTTTTTCTCTATAACAGACTATTTTGAACAGTGTTCTTTGCAATGAACATAAAACCCTCCATTGTAAATCACAGAATACAATATACAATGTTATAATCAATACAGTAAATTTGTAAGAAGTTCAGATCTGACACTCAGTAAGGCTGCAGTGCTTGCCTTGTAATCACCAATAAATTGTGGTCTTTGGCAAACTAAATCTCTACAGCTGATGCTTTCTTTTGTTGGCTTACAGGGTATTCAAGGACTTTATCGAGGTTATAAAAGCACAGTATTAAGAGAGGTAAATACACTTGTCTGTCTTTTGTTGTTGTTTTTTATAACATTGATTCTTTTGCCTTGCTTTCTTCTGTTTGCTAACAAGAGATAATAGTAGTACAATTGAGTTCAGTTGCTTTAACCATAATCTTATTATTAAAAGTACTAGCATATTTCTTTCCAGGTAAGTTCCCAGCCTGTAATTTAAATAGAATACTGATAATGTGCGTTTGAAAGACCTATGATGCATACAAAAAGTCATCTACCCTCCTGTATCTTAGTTTTGTTGCTGTTAAACTGCTAAAGGATGGAAATGTATATATTAACATGATGGAAACCATAACATAAAGTACTGGAAACTTTTTCTCAAGTCTTGTGATTGCATCATGTGAGATATGAATGCCAACAATGGTGAACTGGTGGCATCAGGCCAAGTTTGGCACAGACAGATTTAGGCTTTCTTTAAATACGTTTGTCAGCAGATGCCAAGAGATTGTCTGTCATCTCTATATAGGAAGGATTGTGCGCGTTCTTCCCTCCCCTCCCACCCCCCAAAATGTGTGAAAGAAATGCATTTAGTCATCCAGTCTATGGATGTGATATGGCATTGCTCATCTCTAAGTCAGAAGTACTTCAGTGTTGGGGGGAAAAAAAAATGGAGCTAAAAATATTTTGGCGTGCTTGGCAAAAAATAGTTCCTAAACTTAGTCTCTTCATAAGTGTACTACCAATTTCAAGTTTAGTGTCGTGGAAGTGTTTGATACGCTGTGTGAACTGAAGAGACAGATTACAGAGGAGTTTTTCTCCTTTTGTAGGGTTTTGTGTCCCTGGTTTGGACACATTGAATTTGGTGGGTGGGCAGAGGCTCTTATGTCGTTGTGCAGTGTGTGCCCTCACAGCTTGGTTGTGAATTTAGCTTCTGCTCAACATTGGTGCTTTTCTCATGTATCTGGAACTGTGGCAGCTGAGCTCTGCCCACAGGAGTCTCCATGCAGGCTGATGGCCTTCACAGCTCTGACTTTTAGATCTTTAAATGTGGCATCTGTGTGACTTGTTGACAACTCTTGTTTAACACACAGATTAGCCCTTTTGATTTCCCTGGAACTTTAACGTCTTGGATTTTTTTTTCAATATAAAGCATTTCCTAACATCAACATTTCTGTAAAATATAAGTAGTCTTCTCTGAGCTGCTTCAGGTTAGCCAGTGCGCAGACAGATTTCTTTTGTCCTTTAACATACACCGATACAACCAAAACTGCTTAGGAAACCATATCTCAGGAGGTCATCTCTTGACACAGCAGAAGTTGTCCCATGAGTACCTTAAATGAAGAGACAAGGTGTGTTTCCTTTGAAAACACAGCAGCTATTTTCCAGGAAGTGTTATTTACTTACTGTAAAGTGTTCAGTGTGACGTGGGGATTTGTTCTCTGCTTATATAACTCAACTGAATAAACTAGGTTTGGATTATTATTGTTATTATTTTTCAGATCTGTTGGCCCTGTTACCCTTGATAACAAAGCTAGTTGCAGAGACTTTAAGTCTGCACACAGTAGCTCTACTTTAAAAAGCCTTTCTTCATTCTGAAAACTGGTTTTAGGATGGTTATGTCAGCCGAGTCTTGTTACAATGCAGGATAAAGATAGATATTACCTAAAATAAGAAATCCCAAATCTAGTATTCCCTAAAGTGCTGACAAATGACAATGCACTAGAGTTTATTTGAGCAGTTCGGAGTGTTTCAAAAATTAGTTGTTTCTGCAGAGATGACACCTACTTTTCTGAGCCGTAACCCCCCCCCC